>WAAD01002664.1:463-76615 GCA_013389945.1 Fregata magnificens
TCTGTACAGTCAAAACACTCCCTAACATACAGGGCCACCCCACTGCCTCTCCTTCCTTGCCTATCCCTTCTGAAGAGCTTGTAGCCCTCCATTGCAGCACTCCAGTCGTGGGAGTCGTCCCACCATGTTTCCGTGATGGCGACTAAGTCGTGGCCATCCTGCCGCACCATGGCTTCCAGCTCCTCCTGTTTGTTGCCCATGCTGCGTGCATTGGTGTAAATGCACTTGAGCCGGGCTATCGATTTCACACCCAACCTTGGCCTGCCACCCCTCGGCTCCTCTCTAGTGAGCCTGGTTATATCCCCTTCCCCCTTCGAGCCTAGTTTAAAGCCCTCTCGATGAGGCCCGCCAACTCATGGGTGAGAATCCTTTTCCCCCTTTGCGACAGCTGTACTCCCTCCATCGCCAGCAGGCCCGCTGCTGTGTAAACCTCCCCATGAGGTTTACATGAAGACACTGTTGCAAACTACACACCATGGGTCAAGGACTTCAGACCAGGCATGTTTTGACCTGAAGTAAATTTTTGTAGAAATGAGGTGGGAATATATAAAAGCTGTACATTTCTACTACTTCAGAAACATTTTGTTGATATAGGAGGACATGTATTGAACCTCCTAATGAAATGCTGTATTGCAGTTTATCACCTTTCTAGGAGGATAAGCAGTGCTAAACCTTCAAATGTCTTTTCAGTTTGTGTGCAGGTATTTTCAATGTTATCTGATCTATGAATAGAAAAAAAAAAAGGACTAATCAGGATAAGGACTGCTTAGCATATATGAAAGCTGATGTGCCTTTCAGACATGCCAGTCAAAAGGGAGTGCTTACTAAAGAGCAGCAGGGATTATTACAAAATTTGTGCATGTAAGGGATTTTTTTGTGTGTATAACTACAAGGGAATTGTCAGTACCTGCAAAGGAAAAAGTGTGTTTGACAGAGGAATCTTCATCCTTTTCTGCCTTTCTCTGTAATCTCATCTCCTAGTACAACCATGTATTTAGTTGGCTAAATTCTGTGGGGACTGTATGGCCGGTCAGACTTGGTGTAGTTTTTCCCCATGTTCAGACAGCTTTTGCACCATGTGCCACTGTCAGCAGTGAAGGTCAGGTCCTACCGTCAGGAGGAGCAGCGGTGGCAAATCTTACCTCTGGTTGTGGGGCTATTGCTCCTGGCTCTGCTGGGATGCAGACTACGATGAAGTGCTCCGCATATGGGTTGTAGTTCAGGTCCTACAGCTTGGGAAAGCCTGCCATACCCTGCAGAAGCTTTTGTCTTGTCTTTGGTCCTGTTTGAGCTGAGTGTAGGGCAAAACCTCCTCAGATGGGGAATGTGAGAGCAAATGCTCTATCTGTAGAAAAGAAAGGTGGGACCACTTATAGCGAGTGCAATACTGATTCATATAATAGAGACTTTTATTAAAATGTAACTCTAGCCACTCTGGTGCTCTTAACTACAATAAAAATGTTTTATTTATTCTATCTGCAATATTCCCACTTTACATCCTAGGAACTCTTGATGGGTTCATTTATTTGTCATTTGAGCTGTGAAATATGAAGGAAGGGTTGGAATCTATAGTGTTATTATGTGGGAGTTATTTGTGCCTTGTGTTCAAAATTGCAGATCATAATGACTCTTCTTTGGTTCCAGTCTTTCATCTGGCATGAAGGTTGCTGAGCTTCACAGTCATTTTCTGAATGAAAGAAGGGGAAGGGAGGAGTGCTGGCATATCATGCTTAATGTGGCCATAAGATAATAATACCTGTGCTAAGCAAGTGTTACAAAATCAACGTAAATGGTTAAATTCAGGTGCATAAGAACCTTTATTTTAGTTTCATCTGCCCCATTGTATAAGCTAGGCTTTTTGCTGAGTCACGGCTAGTTTAAACAGCTGACTATTGGGGACCAAACCAGAGTTAAGGCAGCTTGCAAAACTGTTAGCTGAATTCTCTCCCAGCAGGGAAAAAAAAAACAACCCAAAACTAAATTTGCTAGATAAATTATTCATTGTGAATCATTCACTTAATTCTCATAATAAATGGTTTCCTACCCTTGGTTCTATTGACTAATTACTGTGTTTAATGTTTTTACTGGCTTTTGTTTTCTATGCAATTTAATTTTGCTGGGATGAGATAGTCTGGAAAAGTCCAAGTGAGGGAATGAAAGCTCTGTGTCTGTGCTGGTACAGCTCCCATTGAGAGGCAGGAATTCAGCCACAGATTCTGCTGCAGCCATTCACAGCTAAATTATGCTCAGTAAAGACAGAGGAAGAATTGTGTCCCGAGTAGTACAGCCTCTCCTTAGGCTTCTTGCTGTGGAGAAGACCATGCTACTAGGCATTAGCTGGTACTATTTTCTGCTGGTTTTGACTGACCAGCTTCACTGGATTGCTGAAGCAGCTTAGAGCTGCAGCCCTCCTCCCTTTTTGCTTCTCTTTCAAAGCTTTGTAGTGCATACGCTAATGTGTATGCAGAGCCTCTGCCTCCATGGGATTCCTGGCTCCCTCTCTTCTGCTTCCAGACTCTGGCAGAGGTCGTCCCAGGAACTACTCAGATAGGTTGGTTTGGAGCTGAAGAGAGAGATGGCGGAGTGTGGCCAGAACAGCCTCTTACGTGCTTCATACCCCCTGCCTCCTGTAACAGTTGTGTTCCCTGTACAAAACTTGCTATCTTTGAGGCTAACAGCAATATAGTTTTCTCAGTGCGGACAGGGATTAGCAGATTGAGGTTAGTTTACAGTTATGAGAATATACTTTGGAATTTAACCACAAGCTGTTTTATCCAAAGAACCTCAATTCTACTGATTTTTCAGTATCAAAAGTATCACCAGGATTCTCATACCTGGGTAGCATCAATCTCCTCTGCTGTGCAGTCACAAAGCAGAGCCGTGTCCTGTCCCAAAGGCTATGGCAAGGCATTTCTCAAGCACAGCGTTAGAGGTCTTTAAGGAGAGATTCAATCCTGAACTGGGGGCCTACACTCTGTAGTTGATAATATGGGTGAATGAGCTAGAAAAGCTTGAAGGAAACTCCTCAAGTGTGAACTCACAGTCTGACACTTGAACAGCTGAAGGTGATGCTACAGCAAAGTTATAGCTGTCTCCCTCAGGAAGCCATAAGGAAGATGGGTAGAAGAGGAGCGTATGTATTACAATTCCATTCAGTATTGCGTTTGTGCCTATAGATACTGTATAGATGGATCTATTGAAATGAACACGATGTGACTGATAATTTACCAGTAATGAATATTAAAAAAGAATTCCTGTTTCTCTCTAAACGCTGATAACGCTGCTTTACATCACATGAAGCAGTGAAGCTCTAACTGGTATTTTTTTCAGTATTCAGTAAGAATACTGAATTTGAAGAATTTAAAGGAAGGTGAATCTGAAAGTGCAGTTTGAATAAATCTTATCAAGTGCTCTTCTCACAAAAGTACCTTTGACTTTTGTTGCACACAGATTATTTCCATGACCTGAAGAAAAATCTGGAGATTATTTACTATCTAGGTTACAGAGTTCTGTTTGAGTTTCCAGCAACATGTGCCAAAATAAGGCAGATACAAAGTAAAATAGTAACAGAGATTTTCTTTTTTGACTGAATAGAAGAAGCCTTTGTAGCTTGTTACAAGCCAACTCTAGCTCACTGCCAGGAATTTGATTAGCTTTTTGACAATTTATCATGTTTCGATTTTTTTTTTTTTTAATCTTTTTATGCCAACCTTACAATTTGATGCTGAAATCTTCATTTCTGAAGTGTGGTGTTTCCTTTCTCCCTCTCCTTCTCCCTCTCTCCGTTTCCTCTCTAAATTGTAACATGATCCAAGTTAAACATTTTAGAATACCATTTTACGCATCTTATGGCATGTGGACAAGCATTGAAGCTGGCCTTACCTTCTGGAAGTGTTTGAGGACGGGGTCCAAGTCCTGCTTCTGTGATACTAAGGTTAGTTTGAGTAACTGTGTCCCCACGTAGTGATGAGGGCAGGAGCTGGCAACAATGGACCATGCTCCCATCTGAACTGATGACTCCATGTCATGGGAACAGAGCTGAGAATCTCTCTGTCCTTGGTATTTTAGGCCGCAGGAGCTCTTTTGAAGACCTGGAGAGCTGTCCATGCTCCCTGGGGAGAAGAGACTTGAATTCTCCATTGTTAGCAGGGCCTGATTCCTGGCATAGCTTTCCATCCTCTGTGACCCAAAAAGCTAAATCCCAGCGCTGGTGCTGATTTACTTCATTTTTATGTTGATTTTAATAGATCTGTTTCCTGGGTGGAGTACTGCTTAACATCAGAATGGCAGCAGGATTGAGTGTTTCCAGTTTTTGGTGTGTATGAGGGTAAAATGAAGCCAATAATAGTTATTTAACACAAGGGGTCATTGGGAAGCTCATCAGGTAGAGCACTTTCCAGCTGTTAGCAATAAGCTATTAGGAAATATCCATGTAGTTAACTCCTAAGACTGGAGAGCTGAGGCAAATTCCAAGAGAAGGAGTTACTGGTTAATTATAATAATAAGCAGAACAGTATTGCAAATAGTGCAATCAGAACTATTTTAAAAGCATGCTCTGGTATGTCTGTAAATCATGAAGGGAGAGAAAAGCAGTGCAAACCTGGTGAGAATTTTCCTAACATCTCTTTACTCTCTTCCCCTTCTTGTCTCAGGCTCTATTTGCAACGATTCATTAAAAAAGCCCTGAAGAGCTGACATTTGGGCTTTGGTCCTTGACACTTAAATAAAATACTTTAAAGTGTAGTTTGGGAGCTTTAGACTCCTTCCTTCCACTCACACTCTCAAACACTTCTGAAATAAAAAAAGCACTAACGGATATTGGTTTTCAGTTTTCCTTTCTTGCGACTTAATCTGTTCTCTGGGGTGCCCGTGGAAAGCGAATCATTTCAAGGCAGCATTGCCAGCCCACTTGTAGGTTGTAAACCAGAGGGGTTCAGGATTGTGGCAAACACTGCCACTTTGTTTGTTGAGCTATTTGAAGAAAGCCGGTGAATACAAGGGCAGTGTGAACAGCTACAATACCATTAGGAAAAAACGGGAGCGAAGAGTTAATGTGCAGGAATGCACAATAAAATTATTAGGGCTTTTCTACTGCAGACTTGCCTATGAAACTAATAAAGATAGCACTTAGCACCTATGCAGGGCTTTGTTTTCAAAGATCCCTACAAACATTACCTAATTCCCTTCTGAAACAGCTGTGGGAGTGGTTGAAAATAATTCAAAGTCTTTGTGCTTCATATATGGGGAGGAAAAGCCTTTGAATCCATAAGCAAAGACTGTTATGCTATTTCCACGAGGTTCTATGCTGAATGGGTAGCAGAGCCAGAAGCTCCCAGGCTCTCATTCAGCCTTTCTGTTTGTATCTGTGCTTCTCTGCCAGATCTATGTGCACTGCACATAAAGTCAGAGCAAATAGAAAGCTGTGTTTGGTAATATATTCATACACACAACCAATCTTACTGGAAATAATTAATAATAATGGACCAGACCATGATCTTGTTATACTGATGTAACTCTGTCGTAACTATTGACTGCGGTATATACATTTCCCAATTAGCATATTTTTTTGTTTCACCATAAAATAGCATGATATGTTGTAAGGGTCGATAATGTCTCATGCTGACAAAGTACTTTTTCAGCCCATTTCATCTGTAAGGTTGTGGGTACCAAGTTTCAACATGTGCATACTTCAAAAACGTTTGGGAGGCTGCATCTCAGCAGGAGCTCTGGGAAATAGCCCTTGATCCTAAGAGCATTAAACAAGAAATACACAAGGGGTAATTAGGTGGCAGCAGCTTAAGTTTATATTAAACATCCTGCAGCTGTATCAACCAAATTCTCTTGTCAGCGTTGGCTACTATAGCTACTATGATGATTCCTGAATTTCAACACTAAATAGTTGTAGGCAGAGAGAGGTGCCCTGTCTGATACTGGAATTTTTGTTGACACCAAATCCACTTACCTTTCCCAGGCAGAACCCAGAACCTTATTCCCACTGATCTGTTTCTACAGAGAAAATAACTTTTCATTGTGGATTCAAAGAGTTAGTAAGTAAAACTGAAGTCCCCTCAAAGGGTCATGAAGCTATTCAGAGGTGAAACGACTAGTCCTAGGTGAGGCAAGAAATGAAACCTGCTTTGCCAACATTTCCAAAGTGTCATTTTCGAGTGATAATGCTGAAAATAAGCTTAAGAGAATACATCAAAGTAAAGTGATCTGCCTGGATCACATCTGCTTGCATGCTTGTTTGCAGTCATTACCTTTCCATCAAAGATGTGAGTCATGTGAACCTCAAAAGAAAAATCAGAACAGAATATTCCAAATATTTTTCAACCAAGTTCTGATGTTTTCCCCAGTTTCTTTCCGGTGTGACTTTCCCTTTGCTACTCAGAGATTTTGTTTGGTTCATTTCATTGCTGAAAACAGATGAGACAAAGATGTACATGGATTTTTCTATTGTAAATGAGAACTACAAAGGAGAAGATATGACATAAAATAACATCTCCGTCTTACAGTAAACAAAACAAGCTACTATACAACGAAGAGAATGACAGGAGCACGTTGTATGTGTCAAAATGAAATAGGACATCCGTGTAGTAAAAAGTGGTGCTAGAAAGCCTTTCAAGTGTTTAATGAGGGAAAACAGATCGTTAAAGTATGGATTTGATTTTTGGAAAGAACAATGCCTGCTGCTTTTGACAATGGCTCTTGGGTTGTTTATAATCAATATATTATCGCACAGTTCTTTTAGGCCCTTCTTCAGTGTGCTGTTGTGTCAGTACCTGATTCGGAAAGAAGCTGAACTGATTTATCAATTAACTGCTTTGTAGTGAAATCATCACCTATCAAACTCCATCATCTAGAGGTCACCAGATAAATAATGTGCTGGGAGACTTTGGCTATGCCTGGGGCCTGTTTGCAGGAGTGAAAAGAGAAAGGAGGGCCAATTCTCAATACAGGATCCTGCAAGTGCCTCTTAGGACTAGTGTGAATGAGAAGAAATCTGCAGCCGGTGGTAGAGCAGAGACAGGACTGGAGTTTAATTTTTTTTTGGTGTGTATGCTTGGATGGGCAGGAGCTGGACAGGTGTTTGAATTACTTAAATTTGAAGAGAGTGGTGCCTCCTTAAGTTCGCTGTCTATCTGCAAGCTGACACTGCTAGTACAGCAGGAGAGTGGTGTAGCTGGGAATGAATGCAAATAAATAAAGTTTACCCAGTTCCAATCTGGGCAGCAGAGGATTTACCAGCATCTCCCCACTGAGCCCAGAAAACCAGGCTCTCAGCTGAGCTATGTGGTCCAGCCATCCCCAGCAGTCAGCCTCGCTGCCCCGCTCTGCACACAGTGACCTGCAGCTGCTTCCAGCTGATGCTGCAGACCAATGTGGCCATTTTGCTACTTTGAAGGAAATTCTTTTTCCTTTTAAACAAGATTATTTTGTGCCTTTCAGTTGTTTCTTGTCGCATGGAATACATGTCTAGCTAATACCCATCATTATGGATTTCCTTAATTATTTGGTTTCCCAGCGGCTTAGTAATCTAATATGACTCTAGGGACAAATCCTTGCCTGAGATCACAGCCTAAATATCTAATGTTATATGGGATCCAGAGATTAGCAGAACTAAATCCTAAATCCTCAGGGGCTAGACAGTGCCAGTGAAATTGACGGGGAACTGCCAGTATATGGCTGAAACCACAGGGAACAGAAGTCAAATAATGGTGTATCTGGATAAGTGGGAATGCACCGGCTTGCCCGCCACTCCAGCCTCTCCCATCCCCAAGCCTTATTTGTTATAGGGTCGCAGGGATTTGAAACAGGGGACAAAATCAGAGTGAGATTTGTTAGAGCATCACCGCAGGTCACTTGTAATGGTTGGAAAGGAACGTTCCTTGTCATACACAAAGCATTAGTACTGAGGGTGTGGGAGAGGGGAAGGAAGAAGCTCTTTTTTGCTATGCTATGTTGCTATTCCCTCCTGTTTTCTGGCTGCTGAAACACACCCATTATCTCAGGAACTGTTGCTGTTATTTGTCTGATGCAGGGTGGTGAATCACATCCCAGCTGAAGGGAGGGTCCCAGGTTTTGATTGAATCCCAAACCAGACAGGTCCTATTATCCTTCTTTTTGTCTCTTATTCAAATGTGCCTGAATCATTATAGATTTTAACATAAGGTACTGAAAAATATGCAAATTTGTGTAGCATTTCAGGCTTCTGAGATTTAAATTTTGCAAAACCAGCTAGTAGATTTCAACTTCTTATCTTCCTGTAACACTACCTGCAAATCTGGTCACTAAAATGTGCCTTTCTTTTTTTTCCTAGATCAGTTCTAGTTATAGTTTTATTATTTACAGGTCTGCTAACCTTTATTTTATCTGTACATATGCAGTCTATTTTTTTTATCCTATCCCATTTGATAGTCTGGGAAAAAAATTTTTTATGGATTTCAAAATTTTCATCACAGTAGTTCTGAGGTTAGAGCTCTGTCACCTTGCGTGTATACGGAATGGTTACAGATGTGCACTGTATGTGCACACATGCTAATCCAGTGTGGCCCTTGCCATGAATTTTGACATTTTAACTGTACCAACTATTGCTAGTTTTAGTGGTCACTTGAGTCCCTCCAACTCCTGGTAATACAGAGTCATCCTCATGTTGCTGCAGTATGTATGCAGCTTTGTCCCATATAAATTGCTTTGTATTGGAATTATCATTATAGCAACACCATTATTTTTAGGAGTATAATGAGGTGCAAAAGAAGGGAAAAAATAGCCTCCCTCCCACTTCAGTTATTAGTGTAACTTTTCACAGCTCATTCTAGCAAACTTTGTGGCTCTCTTAAGATTTCCTCTACAGCAAAAAGAGAATAAAGCATTAGGCACATCAAACAGTATAAGAGCTACTGAAGTGTTACCCTTTGCTCTTGCATTGAAGGCTTGTTGTTACTACCTGTTTTGAAAAAATACAAGTGTTCGGTTCTTCAAACCTAACGAGTACCAGATGGGACACATTTCCGTTTATATAAAAGAAAGTAGATTTAACCTTTGTACAGTGGTGTTCACCCAAATTATTCAGCCTTGGGGATATTCTGCTGAGTGGCAGGATCTTGCCAAGGTGTGCATTGCTTATTTCTGCCCCATTTGTCATTGCAGCACAAGGATGCCTCTATAAACAACATCTGGAAAGTGACTTGAGAAGTTCCTTGTTAATCATTTATTGGTTATAGGCTGAAGAGCATTTGGTAAACAGGGGCTGATGCCAATTACCTGGCAAGAATTTTGATTTGCTCAGAAGATCTAAAGGGCGCTGTGATCATTAAATTCTTTCAGTCTCTGCTCTGGGAAAATATTAACTTGAGAGAGGCAGAACTGTTAAGTAAGAAATTTTAACAACTGACAAATGTATGTGGCAGCCTCTTCACAAACTTGTCTGCTGAATAAAATGTTTGCACTTTTTATCATTGGTATTGAAAGCCTAGTCCGTAGAGTTGTTTGCTTACTTTCAATCCTTATATTGTACTCTGTGCACCACCTCAGAAATGTTACTGATGTCTAACCAGCAGCATGGATAAGAATCAAAAATCTGGGTGACATTCTACAAAGGCTGTGTTCATACTGTGTTAGGAGTGTTCCTCTTTGGCTTCCCATGATAACGCTAATGTTACATGTTGTTTTTAATAACAGTATGACATTACTCTCTGAATCTTAATATTTCTTAGAAAAAGCAATGATGCAAATGGATTTCCGCTGTGTCACAGCAACTACCTATGGCAGGGTGAACATCAGGTAGAAAGCTCTCAGATAACTGTGACAAAATGGTTTCCTTTTGGGGTCTGCCCTAGTCTGCTCGCTGCTGGGAGCTTGGGTGTGGTGGAGCACAGACACGCTGGAACTAAGGGCAAACATTTTCTTACATGATAACTGTCCATGTTTTTTTTAAAAAAAGAAAATATTCAGAAAATATAAACAAAGCCGCACAACTGCTAGAGTTTTAATTTAATAGAAGTGCAGACAGGATAATCCTGACAATGGTGAATTCATTTAAGCTCTTTGAATCAGCAGTTTTCTTAATGTGTGATTTTTATCACAAGGAATGCACTGTCTCCATTGGCCTCTAAGGACTACTGTAATACAAATAATCACTCACTGAGAGTTAATTGATAACTTTAACCTTTTCATAATCTTTGACCTTTACTCTTTTCATTTATACCAGCGTATAAATTAGAAATTTATACCACTGATTCTGGTGGACTTGCTCTTGATCTACACTGAGCAAAGACAGGTCGCTGTTGATTTCTGAGAACTGCTCTGTTCTCTCTGTCCTAAAATCAGTTGGTGGGAAAATATCATCAGCAGGACCTGTTAGTGCATTGCTGGGCTTAACAGAAGATTTCAGTGGAATTGATTGCAGAACTGCATTAAAGGAAATAAGAAAATATTTAAAGATTATGGATGTTTTGGGGGGTTTTAGTGTTATGTTTATGTGTGCTCTGTAAGTCTTTACCATGGAACTAAATTATCCATCAAAAAATAATAAATTGATCAGTGTGTCTTTAAGATGAAAGGAAGAATTGGGCTCAATAATTATTTGAATCCCTTCTCAGTCCTCCCTCTCTTTAGAAATTATTTAACTGTATATGGATGCTCCAAGGTTACAGCTTAGGTCTTCAAATTACAGGAAGAGGAAAAGAGGGAGGGTGGCTAAAAACCAGGGACTTAAGATAGCCAATTTAGCATGGAGTTAGTCTGGCTTAATACCCAAGTAACACAATTCGGACTCTATGCTGTCCCCACTTAAGCTACGCAGATCTCTCATTTTTCTATAATTAGAATGAAATGCAGAGCTATGTGACTCTCTCACCTACATTATGCAAAGTCATTTTTTCCTTTGTTCTATAATTAAGTGCAGAGCTTAAGACACTGCCAAGTGCTGAGAGCAGCTTTAGCTTACACGGGAGTGCTTCCCAAGAAGATCACATGGACTTCCATTTCAATTTGAAAGTATGTTGTGGAGATGGGAAGGTGATTTGGAAATCAAGCATTATTTAGAAGTTTTAGTGAAAGCAGAAACTCTGAGAAATTTGCACACAGGACATTTCTGTTTCTATGGATTTTTTCAAACAAGGAAAGGGCTTTAAGTAAAACTGTAGAGATTCTACCAGTTCCCGAATTTAGCAGCAATTCAGGAGCTGACTTGGTAAGTCAGACTTTCCTAATGTGGTAGCACCATTCTAGCTGCTTTTATTTTTGTGGTTTGCTTTTGTAATCTCCCAGATAAATAATTTTGCAGTAAGTCTCCACACAACATTTTTGGAAGAATATTAGTTTAACCAGACCTGCCAAATCTACTCTACAAACAGAGTATGGTTTTAACAGTGTCAGTTAATCATCTGCCTTTTCCCTACATTTCCACCAGCCTGGGTTGTTCAGAGGACTAGATACCACTCATGTGCACGTTACCCGTGTAAGTCATGAATCCATGGTGTGTTTTGAGCCCAGTGCACCTGCTCAGTTGATCACTCCATCTGTAAGGTGGCTGTGCTGAAGTAAGGGGGATTGTGTCTCTTTGGCCTCCAGACGCCCAGTGGTGTATTTCTGGGGAAGGTGTGAAGAGGGGACGGAGAGGGCTGTGCATCCTTTGCCTTTAGAGTCAGCCGAAATGTTCTCGTCAGAGAGTGATTATGGTACTTCCTTTCAGGAGCAAATTGTTTGCCTTTAGAAAGGCCCAAAAGGCACCAAAAGGCACTTATTTTCAAAGCATTCCTTGGGAAAGATATAACAATTCTTCTGTGTTTTCTTCCTTATTTGAGTCACTCTCCATCGCACAAAAACAAACAGACTGACTGACAAGTTGCCTGCATTCAGCATTTGGCAAAGCTTGATCAGTTGCCAAATGGCAGTGGCTCTTTTCATAGATGACCTTGCAGAGGAGAGAGGTTTTTAGTTATTTCAAATGACTAGACCGCATTATCCCTTGTGGCCCCAAACCTATGTAGCTGTTTGCAGTAAATCACAAGATTTTCCACAGGAAATAGAGACAAGATTTTGGTGTTTTTGACTGAAGTATTGGCTGCTTATAATAATGTTTTACTCTATTTGACTGTGGTTGGAAGTGCTCTGCTAGGACATGGAGAGCACCCTCAAAAAGGAAGGGAGCTCATCTGTGTGTGGGGAGTCCCTGGTGCCTGGCTCCAGCCCCGGGAGAGGACACCCCTCAAAGGGACACCACTGCTCACAGAGGGAAAGTTGGTTCAGCTAACAGGGCGATGGGAAGCTTCAGGTTTGGATCCTGGTGATTGTTCCAGTGAGAGGGAGATGTCCAGAAGAGGAATGCTCTTCTGTGCCTCAGTGTAAATACTGAGCGAAGGGACAGATGAAGTGTAGATGTGGGCTTTTTAATAGAAAACTGGGAGAGGGGAGGCTGTAGTGACAGACGCCACTGGCCATCCTCTCCTTGACAGGCCCTGGCTGGAGCAGGCAAGAGTTGCTTGTGTGTCACAGTCAGGCTGTGTTTGAGCGAAAGTAGCTCAGTCATTCAGGAGAACCTTGCTGTGATGTGCAACGCAGGAGGTGAGAACAGAGAAGCGTAAGCTGGTTGATAAAGCGCGGTGTGATAGGAGGTGTCTCCTGTTTCTGGCTGCAGCCTATATATATGACTAGATTTCTTTTGTATGTCTTTGCCTTTAAGTCCTCGCTGGGCAGTGATATGGCCTATATTTCTCTGGCTGTGCAAGGGAAAAAGCAAGAATCAGAATTCCCCTTGCTGTGTTCTCGCCATACAAACAAGAAGCACGTGTGTGGGTATATAAAGCTTTCTCAGGCCTCTGGTAGCCACTTCTACAATGAAATATCTTCATGTGAGGTGCAACTAAACAAGACGTGTGTGTCTGTGACAGTGACCCAGCCGTCTACCAGTCAGAGTCTGCTGATTGAGATTTCATGGATCTGCGCAGCTTGCAACAGCTGCAAAATCGCTTTATGCGGTCAGTGGATGTTGCCTGCTAGAATTCAAGCCCCCTTTCCCTCCTGTCTTGCCTACTAAGGTGACCTGTATAGCTGAAGTGCTGAATGTGGGTGCTGTATTGATAATCAAGGCTAAAGATCATTACTGCCAGGCTGCAAAGAGAAAATCCTGTTGCCCTGGGTGCAGCATGTCCTCTGAGCCTGCTGCAGCTAGACAGACTTCCCAAGGACCAAAGTCAGATCAATAAAATACCCACTTTGATTCTGCCAATTCAAAGTGTTTTCCCATTTCGTGATTCAGGTTCTCTATGCATGCTGTCCTTCTGCCTCTGTCAGGAAAGGGAAGAATTATGTCCTCTGTAAATGTTCAGGTTTTTCCACTGAGTTCAGGGGAACTGTAGTAAATTGGAACAATTAAGAGTCCGTCCTAAAACTTAATGTGTAATAAGGTAGTGGTGGTAATTTAGTCATCTCAGAGAGCATAAACCTCCCCAGTATCATTGTATTTGGGGTCTTTTTAGTATCTCCAAAGCTTTGGATTCTGGAAACTGCTGAGGTCCTTCTGCATGGGGGAGAGGAGGGATACCAAAGTCTTTCTCTCTTATTTTTGAGTGCAAGGCACAATCCCACAAAACCAAATGTGTTTCTTCCCCTGTGTGCCTAAACTTACCAGTAGCTTTCCAGTGCTTTTGTGCAGACAGGTTATCTTGAGAAACCCACTGTGATCTGCGAGATTTACAGTGTCTGACCCTGATGGCTATCATCACAAATGGTGGTGGTGATGTAGGAAGGGATGGGAGGTTTTATTCTGTTCATTTCTCTGAAGTCCTCCACAGGCTGTAGGCTGATGGGAAGCAGCCCACAGGCACAGCCCATACTTTAGGTAAACTGGTGTCAATCCAAAGCAACTCCACCAAGCTGGAGTCAAGGGTGTTGTGGCAAACTCACATGGGAAGAGCTGAGAGCAGAATCTGTCTCACAAGCAGATATCCAAAGGTAAATAAAGTTTACCTCTGCACTTCTTTACGGTAACATAAGCCATTAGACAGAAAAATGATAGTTTCTCCATCATTCCCGGGCAGATGTATGAGGTGTGTCAGTGTTAGCATGCTGAAAAATAATATCCAGTAATGCTTTCCTATAAAGGAGAGTCAGTCAGAGTAAATGCAAGGAGATCATCAGGCTTGGAGTGTTTAACAAATGCAGGCAGGTACTGGAAGTGTGAAATTGAAAAGTCATGAATGCTTCCTACTTTATTCTTTCTAGACAGGTTTCTTGTACTCACTTAAAGGCCGAGAGTCCCAAGGGACAGTGTTACCACCTTTATTACTTTCTCTCTAATGAGATTTTTCAGACTTGTGGCAAAGCCACATCCCATATCACAAATGAGATACCAGCCTTTGCTGCATCGGTCAACTTGCCTTACAGTGAGGAAGAAGCTGTAACTCTTGCCATTCTATATTTTTTCAGCTTTCTTTAATGCATTTAAAACAACACAGAGATGCTGTCCTTTCTGAAGGGGAAAAATTAATCCTTGACAAAACTGTTACGTCAGTCAGGTCCTCAGTAAGAGGGAAGTTTGCTCAGAATTGTTTTAGATAAGACATAGGGCTAGACTGGGCAACCTTTGCTTGCAAACAAAAGCCCATTAAAATAGGCAGAACTACTCTTTTAAGTCAGTGCTTACACCAGACTGCCCTTAAAGGCTTTAATTCACTATTACTCTATCTCCCAAACATTTATGTATTACAGTACTTCACTTACAACTTCATACAGTACAACTTCATACACCTGCAACCTTTGGTGCCACTGTTTTATTTTAAAGAAAAATTTAATATACGAGTCAAGTGAAGCCAACTGGAGCTTACTTCTACAAGGTACAATAAAGTTACGTGGGCATGATGACCACTTAATATTCTTGGAGGTATTTAGCATGAGGTAGAATGGCAACTTGAAATACTGGAGCCAGGAAAAACATAAATTTGATAAGTCCAATTTTTTTTCTTTCAGAGCTGTGTATTTTAGGAATCAATGGTGACTTCTACAAAGCCAGACTTCATCATTTATGTATTAAATCTATTTTAGTTTTTGAAGTCCAATTTTGCCTGGCAGATTTTCCCATGGAATATCCAAATGGTTGGTGGTTCCTTGTGACTCTGTGTTTCTCAAGTGTATATGCCTCTCACTCTAGGAAATGTTGCTGCATTGAAAAACCCATAATGACTTTTACCTCCTGGCATTATTCCGGACAACAGGACTTACTCTTGCTGTTTTCCAAGACTCTCTTTGCCTCGCTGCTGATGAAACTGCAAGAAATCAGATTGTCTAAGAGCTCAGTTACGGGGCTCTTGAAGGCAGTGCTTCTCTCCTGTGGTGTATGCGAACACTGCAAAAGAAAAATGCCAGTCCAACAACCCTGAATAAACTTGCCCTGTCAAGTAGACAAACAACAAAAGTGGGAGGGGAGGAGAGTAAAACAATATGTAAGTGAAAATCCTGGAGGCAGTACAATTTGTCACTTTTTTGTCGTATATGTCAGATGCAAGGTGGACTGATGAAGATTTTAGAGGGAACACTGCCACAGCACTTCCTGGGGTCTTGCAGAGGTGGTTTGGGGAGTGAAGAGTTTTTTTTTTTCCCCTCAAGATATAAACATGACCAAAGTAGGTTGTAACTTGCTTCCTCAGCCAAGGAAGAACCCCATGCCTCTCCAGAAGTCAGTTGCTGCATCCGATGTTCCTTCTGTTCTCCAGCTTCCCTCGCTGGCTCAAGAGCTGACACTTCCATCACCCTGCTCCCACCAGGTGGGTCCACAGAGGACACTGGCTGCTTCTGGGGCCACATCTGTGAGCTCTGGGAGACCCTGCTCCAGATTCCTCTGGGCTCCTCAGTCAGGGTTAGATCTTGTACTGACTTGGAGGTACTGTTGGTGTAACAGGGAGGCAGTTAGCAGACTGACTGCTTAATTGGTGCTGTAAATGCATGAGTAAGTCATTTAGTGTCCATGAAATCAACAAAAATGCCACAAGAGGAACATTTGTTTTTAACAGCTGCTTGACTGGGGAGACATTTTCCATTGATCCAGGGCGATTGGACTGCTTTTTTCCAGTGTAGTTAACAGTAATGAACTGGTGGTAAGGAGGAGTTAGAAGGGCTGAAAAGACTGCAGGCCTCTACTGTTAACCTCACCAGCAGAGAGAAAGGATGACTCCAGCACCCATAAATATAGGAAAAGCACGATCTGAAAACAAGGTCCTGTCACTTGAAAGGCTGCTCTCAGAGACTTCATCTCTGCTCATTCCGGCAAGGTCCCAGTACAGAAGTCTTGCTAGAAAGTGTCACACTCTACTCTTCTGAGCTGACAGGGGAATCTTTCAAAAGAAAGATGAAAAGTTAAAAAAATAGAAAGATTCCATGACTGAAAGAAGAGCAGATAATTGCAATTTGTCTCTCTGAGCTTTTGTGAGCAGATATTGAATAGAAAATGGTTCATATAATTGTATTTTGGGAGCCTAGTTGTAGCCAAAGATTTATAGGTTTTTTGCCTGCAAAACCCCTGCTCTTTTCTATTTTAAGAGAGGGACTATCACCAAGTGTCACCCTGAAGAATTGGACCCACTACAGTATTTTGTTACATATCAGAAAACAAAGTGCAAGGCTGGTACACTATTAAGCAACAGCAGCGGAGCTGCCACTCTCAACCTCATTATTCAAGCCTCTCTTTAGTTCAATTATACACCTCTACAGCTAAGGAAGATAGATGAAGGTCATTTGGGAGCTGTAAACCACAATGCATTGAATGCAGAACTATGTTCTTAAGCTGATTTACACGTTGTTCTCCAGTGTTGTACAGCATGGGACTTCGATTGAAATGCAGAGGCAGTGATTGAAAAGCCTTTTCCCTCTTCTTAGCTCCAGATCCGCTGCCTGTAATTATTACCTTGATAAGATGGTGAGAGACAATGGCTTCTGCTTTCTGTAACTGGGTGGTGACTAAACCCAAAATCTTGGGACTTGGGCAGAGAACCCACCGGGGATGCACAATGGTGTTTACATCTGCAATAAGTTAATTCTTGGTTGTGTGTATTGGTCCAGCGAGGAAGAAAAACTGTAATTGAGAGAAGCAATTTGCCTTTCCAGGAGAGACAAAGAACTGCCATCTTGTACTGATTTACCTCCCATATATCTCACAGCATGAGGAATGTTGTGTATATTGAAAAAAGTTAATTAAACAATGCAAATGCACACAAAAAAGAACCTTTTCATGCTATAGACAGATGATTGTAGGCTTTACTCATAGGGAACAGAGACATTTTTAAAATAACTTAGTCCAAAGTATACTGTACAAAAACATCGGAGACCAGATTCTTAAGGCAGTGAATCTGTGGCTACAAATGCTAACCGTCAAACATCTGGTTACCCAGTAATGCCCCAGGGGGACACCAGTTTGGGTTCTCCAGTGTTTTGTTTAACTGTAAATCAGCCTCATCGTCTCTAAACATTGTTCCAGAGCTTATGCAATGCAAGCACCTTGCTTTGTATGTTAAGGTTATATTGCACATTAGTTAGCACTTTTGCTAAAGTCAATGGAAAAAGATGCCAGCTCTGATGGAATTAGATCTAACTAAATATCACCTTGTATTCCAGTGTTGTCTTGGGAAATGCTTTGTCAGTCTAAGTTAACTTAAGAGGGGAAAAAAGGCAATAAAAACAAAGTGATTTGAATTCTTTTCTGAAATGTGGTTTGCTGAGCGTCCTGCATCTCTAGCAGCTCATCTTTATTTAGAACTAAATTCTAACAATAATCATGCTTTCGTTCTTTTAACAGAGAGAGCAGGAATTAGCACAGAGCCACATGTACTTTTGATAGAGAAATAAAGACTACTTTAGCAAGACTGTGTTTTTATCCGTAGACCAGAACTTGCTTCATTAGCATTTCCTTTCTTTTTATATTAAGGTAGAACATTAAGCACCATGAAGCACCATTTTTATTTATGATGTTTCAGAACTTGTTTCGGGTGAAGACATTTTTTCTGGTATTTTTATTTAGTGGAAATAATCACAGAAGACTCTTTTAAACATTAATATTCTATGAAAAGATTTTACTCTGAAATATTTAAAGTTTTTTTTATCATAGATATATATGTTTAATTTTTAGAATTAGTTGTTTCAAGTTAAAAAAAAAGAACTGTTCTCTACTTTGTCCTCATTTGACCCTCATTTTAGTTCCAGGGAGTCCATTCATGAGTCCCCCATGATTTCAGTATTGTGGCACTGTAAAAAAACATAAAAAACATAATTCTGTCCACAGATGTACACATGTGATGCCCCCTAGTTTCATAGTACCTTCACCTGAAGGCCAGCATTCAGTCTCTGCTGTTTACCTGGGTTTTTATTATTTGCAACACCTGGTATCCTTAAGAAGACCTTTCTGTCCACGTGCACATGAGGTTCTCCCTGCTGAGTTTGGCCTAGGGACAAACATGCAGCTCCCACTTCTAGCACGGCCCCGTTGCATTATTAGCTCTAATTATACGTGAATCCAGTCATGCTGTTAGAGTCAATGGAAGCACTGAAAGGGCTTGAGGTTGCGGAAAATTGGAATCTCTAAGAGTCCACTAGGGATAAATGTAATGATAGATATGTCCAAAGACAATAAAATTGTAATTATATATAATTTGCTACTAACTTAGTTATAGATATTCTAAATAAAGATCTGGAATTCCCTTTTCTCACAGGTGAAATCCTACTGTTGTCAATAAGGCTGTTGTGTAAAAGCAAGTGGGACTTGGCCCTGATACACACAACTGCTATTTGCAGATCTTATCTGAGATTTTGCATTGATTCTTTCCCGCACTGAAGATTTGTGCTGCATTATTTATAATGTTTTATATTCCTATTAAAACAAATGTCTTTTTACAGGGGAAAACAAGTCTCTTAGAACTACCCCCTAGCTTCGGTGTACTTTTGCTGTGGAGATGCATGCTTTGGTTTTGGTGGATGTGCTTCCCAGTAATAATATCAACTGTAATGACCTGGAATTGTTAATATGAAACTTCTTTAGTGTTCATTAGAAACTTTCAACATAAACATTTAACAAAAAATTTGGGCAGCAATTCCCTCATGTAAAACTAGGGTTGTTTGCTGGTAACTGGTTTGTTTGTTTGTTTGTTTGTTTCTCCCACAAATAATAGTTTAGTTGTCCTATTTATCCCCCTTGATTGTACTGAAGCAACTGTTTGCAGGGCTGCCTGGTGAAGCAGATAAAGGAATGATGTGGATTAAAAATATCTTGTCCCATACTGCATCATCACAGGGCTCCAAACCTGTGGCAGTATGGCAGCTATGGGAATGGTGTAGGGGTGGGAACGCCTGGCCAAGGATGAAGAGGGGAACTGCTTATGCCAGTACAGATGCTGATGTTTTTTAACCTCAAACTATGTATCAGCTGACCCAAATGCCAGACCAGGCATTGGCGTAGGCAGTCTCTAATTGTGAGGGTGGAGACTACCCACATGTTGCAGGCTGATAATATTTGATTTTCTTTCACCCTGTTCTTCCCCTCCCCAAGTAATTAGTCATTGTACTCATGAGGCAAAATTAATAACTTTGAATAATCCTGGCTTCTTCATTTTTTCCTTCTTCTGGCAGTGAATTTCAAATCTACCATATGTCCTATTCTGGCTGAAATACTGTTCTATGTCTGTACTGGCATCCTGTAAACTCTCTTGGAAAGGGCAAGGCATGGCTGTGCTCCAAAAAGAGGGGAGCAGGGCGGAGGAGAAGTGATTGCTCCGGGGTGCATATTGTATACCCTGTTTGTAGAAATTCCTTGCAGAAAGCACTTGTGGGGAAAGGTGGTCCACCTCATCTGCACAAGTTGGCTCATATTTCAGGTCCTTCCTTCAGAGGAACTTTGGAAACCCCAGGATGTTGCTCTATCTCAGATGCTGCCATTCACATTTATGCTCTTAAAAGTAATTGCCATTTTTATTTGCCAGGTAAAATGACAAATAAAAGATGACAGGCCTTAATTTCAGGGATTGGGAATGCAAGATATCACTGAGATTTCTACCGTTTCTGCAAACCATGGATAGACCAAGTCTTTTGCATCTTATCTTCCATTTTTTTCCTGCTTTTTTTACACACCATGAATCCCAACAATGTGAGGTCCAGAAATTATTGCAAGCCTTGTAGAGAAGGCACTGAGTGCATTGCACAACTGGCAAGCGATGGTTTCTAGAAAACACGCTGGTCCTAACAGCACCATATGTGGATCACTGTAATGCCTTCACCTTCCTTCTGCACCTCTCTTACAAGTGCAGCCCTGGCAAACTGTGTGTCCTGTGTTCTGCTCTGTCTTTTCCTTCTGTAAAATCCTTGGGTATTTTGTGTTGAGAAGGTGTGCTGCTTTTGGCTGGGATAGAGTTAATTTTCTTCATAGTAGCTAGTATGGGGCTATGTTTTGCATTTGTGCTAAAAACAGTGTTGATAAGGTGGAGATGTTTTTGTTGTTGCTAAGTAGTGCTTACACTAGTCAAGGACTTCAGCTTCCCATGCTCTGCCAGGTGCACAAGAAGCTGGGAGGGGACACAGCTGGAACAGCTGACCCCAACTGACCAAAGGGATATTCCATACCATGTGATGCCATGCCCAGCATATAAAGCTGGGGGAAGAAGAAGGAGGCGGGGGGACGTTTGGAGTGATGGCATTTTGTCTTCCCAAGTAACCGTTACACATGTGGAGCCCTGCTTTCCTGGAGATGGCTGAACACCTGCCTGCTGGTGGGAAGTAGTGAATGAATTCCTTGGTTTGCTTTGCTTGCGTGCGCAGCTTTTGCTTTACCCATTAAACTGTCTTTATCTCAACCCATGAGTTTTCTCACTTTTACCCTTCCGATTCTCTCCCCCATCCCACCGGGGAGCAGTGAGCGAGCGGCTGTGTGGTGCTGAGTTGCTGGCTGGGGTTAAACCACAACAGAAGGGTCCAAAGACTGAAATCACCCTGCCAGTTTATTGGAACACAGGGCAGGGAGGAGAATTTTTTCCACTTGTACATTGGAAACACTGTGCATGCCAAGATCATAGAATCATAGATTGGTTTGGGTTGGAAGGTACCTTAAAGATCATCTAGTTCCAACCCCCCTGCCATGGGCAGGGACACCTTCCACTAGACCAGGTTGCTCAAAGCCCCATCCCACCTGACCTTGAAGATGGGATACCCACTAGCTCTTAGCTGGAACCTCCCAAGTAGAGGATATGGCAGTATCAGCTAATTCCAAGAACTATTGGAAATAACAATCTCATGCAGGTGTCTAAGTGCTTAAATAGAATAGTTAGGTTTTTATTTCAGGTTTTTATGCAGTAATCTTCTTCAGGAGCAACGTCTGATAGCTTTATACAAAATCATAATAAAGTACTCAGGCAGATTATCCAGGTGGACTCTCAATTAGCTAAGATGTCTTGACCTGTGAATCTGAATAAAAGGTGCTGAACTTATTAGCATGACCTTTCTAATATGCATGAAACTGCAATGGGTAGAGGAGTTACTGAAATAGCTATAATGCAGGGCAGTAATTCTGAAAGAAGGTTACACCTACTCAGTTTTCTTTTTTGGTCCCTGTATGCTGCAAGAGGGTTTCTGAGCTTTGTTTAATGATCCCAGATGTTCCCAAGGAATTCAGACTCAGACGCAGATAGGCTTGGACTGAGGCATGTATCACAAACAAGGAGTAGCCCTGTGTATCTGTATCATTTCTTAATCAAACTGACTGTAAGGCATTTTATGAGCACATGCTGTACACATCATTGAAATGCAGTGCCTTGTAGGCACTAAAAAAGCAGTGAATGAGCCCCATTAGTGAGAGAGGACATCTTATTAACGAAAGACATCAATGTAAACTTCTCTAATCAAAAGTACAACAAGAGGTTAAGCTGAAAGGGTCTGCCTTTCTTAGTCTTCTCAGGTGTCATCCAAGAGACTTGTATGCACTCTATTGTTTGGTACTCCATTTTTCTTGGAAGGTACTGAGCTGATCCTTCCAAGGCCTCAGTCTGTTCTCAAACAGCTACTCTGTACTAGTGAGGATCTGTTAATGTGAGTATGTATGCCTCCTTGCACGTGCCTCCATCCAAAACAGAGCCTGCTCTGATCATA
Organism: Fregata magnificens; assembly: GCA_013389945.1. Classification (NCBI taxonomy): domain Eukaryota; kingdom Metazoa; phylum Chordata; class Aves; order Suliformes; family Fregatidae; genus Fregata; species Fregata magnificens. Next base: position 22,580 of record WAAD01002664.1, read on the forward strand.
ATATCTGGTGCTACCTCATGTTTTTAATGTAAGGTAGACTAAGACTCATACTTTTTCTGGTTTTTGGACTCCTGTCCTGCCTAGAGCCAGTTACCTTAGAAATGACAGACTTCTGTGACAGGGATTTATTAGATATCCTTGCAATAGAGCCAGAACAACCAGGGTTGTTTTTCCATGTTCTTGTTTCCTCTTTGTGCCAAACATCCAAGTCCAAGCATCAAAATGTGTGATTCTGCCCCAAGTAATTGAGGGCCCTGATAACACGACCCTGCTCCATCCTGCACATGCTTTGACACGATGAACTGCACCCTCTCCTTCTGCACTGTGCCACAGCCTCTGGGGTGGGAATGAAGCTTTCTCAGCCTGTCATTCGGGGATTACAGTGCTCTCCTAGAGGTGAGATCTTGGCTTAATATCCAAGTCCTGCAAGTCCTCTAGCTACTCACCTGCTGGATAAACCACAGATGGCAGCGATATTACCTCTCCTGTGACCATGTTTGGTTTTGTTTTTAAAACAAAGGCATTACAGATACATTTTGTGAAGGCTTCATTCCTTAGACCTGCTCCGAGTGTGGCTAGTGGAAGGGGCACCTTCTAAAGGACTGGCATGCTGCTCTGTCTGTCTTTGGATCTTGACCAGACTTTATCTGGGGATAGGTACTTAACTGTTCAGATTGGGTCAGTTTTGAATAAAGGCAGAAGTACAACTGCAGAGAGTGATATCACTTTCAGGTGAAATAGAGAAGTATATACTTCATTTAGCTGCTCCTGTGCTGAGGTGTTGGGGTGGTATATTTAGAAAAATGCAGGTGGAAGGGACCTCTGGAGCTCATCTAGTCCAATCCCCTGCACAAAGCAGGACTAACATCAAGGGTCCTGAGGTTAAGTGCTTATAGCTCACAGATCCTTGTATCAGTTTCCACAGTCTTTGCTGGACCTTTGTTTTGAGCAGCTGGGAGGTCCAAGCCCAGCTGTTGGGACCATCGTGTTACGCATATACCAGCAAATAGATGGAGTGGGGTATTAACAATTCTGTAGGATGAGCTTTACGTAACACAGAAAAGGAAGAATCCTTACTGAGTTGCACGGAACACAGAATTGCAGCAGCATGTAGTCTGGATGGTTTTAATAAAGTCATAGATTTTGAGGCCAGAAAGGGACCATTATGATTGTCCGGTCTGACCCTCTTCATGATGATACAGGGCCATTGAATAGTCCTAATGCTGGAATAAAAGAGTCTGCTTAGCACTACTTTTCTAAAATGATTTCTAACTATTATAACATTTTTCTGAGTTATTCTCTAACCCCCAAATTACTCTTTTTCATATGAGGCTGTCTGTCAATCTGTTCTCTACTCCTTCTCTGACAGCCTTATCCCCACCTTCCAGTGTCTTAGGTGCCTTTTTTTCTGCTGTCAAACTCAAGCTAATTCATTTTCAGTTCCCTTAAGAGACCTGTCTGAGCACTGAAAGATCTGGACTCTTGCTATTTCATTAGCCCTCATTATTTTTCAGTTAACGGTTAGCTGGCAGCATTGGTTTTGATTTTTCGTAATAGAAATGAAGCAGGTTTGTATTTTATAGTCATTTCTCATCAGTCTTGGGGAGAAAAATATATCTGTATACAAAGATATTACATTCTCCCTGAATGCAAGCTTTATTGTTATTTGCATCACTTTCAGTTATGCACAATTTTAGTGGGAAAAGTATATGAAGTTAGAGTGCATGCAGCTGTTCACGAGCGCTAGCAAATCCTGCCTTGCCTTCTTTATTACAGGACCTTAATTTTATCAAGACATTGAAAGGGAAGCTGCTGGCAGAGACAGAGAAACAGCACTTAGTTTTCTCACAATACTGTATGTTTTCTGATACTTTAAAGATACAACAGAGCTTTTAGGAGTAACATGATTAATTTTGCTACTCTGGAATAGAGCACAGGGAGTTATCAACTTCAAAGTGTCATTGTTCAATCTGGCTCTGCAGTCAGCTGATGCTGAACTGCTGTTTTCAAATAGGGGAGGGGGAGTAGCACACTTCCCTGATTACCCTTTACTGGGGTTATTAATTAATCAAGCACAAGCTTGTTACAATGACTGACTCAAGAACAATCATACCAGGTTTTTTTTGTGGAAGAAGGATGAGAGAGGTGTAAAAAATGTAACAGTAGCATGTGAAAATTTTTCTGGAAGACAGCAGATTCACAAGGAAGGAAAGATTTGAAATATTCAGGTCATTAGCCTAAAGTTTTCAAAACGAATTGGGGTGTTGGATCCCCACATTTGCTCAGCAGCTTTGGTAACCTCAGCTCACACAGTCCGTCAGAAAATCAGCTAAGCATATCTTAATTCAGAGCAGACTTAATAGTCCCGTTGAATTTACTTGCATAAAATTATGCACGCAGGGTGACTTGCAGTTGCTGGTCCAGTGAGAAACAGAGCTTTGAAGTCTGAGATTTGATGAGCACTAGCAATAGCTGTGGTCTTGAGCAGCAATTGCATATGAGCAGCTCCACTCAGATCAAGGTGATTGTCACTTATGATCATTTTGTCAATAAACTGAGTGGTTACCTGTAAAAAAATATATTTTACTCTCTTCCATCCTGGCCTGTCCCAGAATGTATATGAACTCTCTATTTTTTTATTCATTCTCTTATTATATATTGTCTGTCAATCTACCATCGACAAACCATCTTCTCTGTAACTGAGTTTACATGGAACGTAAAACCTGTGCAATTAACATTAGTTATAATTATGCTTCAGTGCTGATGGGGGAAATGACAAGAAATTTATACTTAATGGAGAAAGGAGGAGATGGAGAAAGGATTACAAAAGGTAGTGTTTGGTAATGCAGTTAGTGACATAAAACAGTTATCCAGAATTAGCAGCTGGATCAGCATTTGCTTTCCTGTTTTTCCCAGAAATGGTTCTGCTAATAAAACAAACGCAGATGTGGAATGGTTTTATAGCTCATCCTTAAGTATCCTCGTGCAGTGTCTGAAACCCAATCATTACAATGTTTTGCATGAAAGCCAGAAAGTGAGCAGGTCATTATGTTGCTACGTGTTGACATGGTTCCTCAGTATCTTCTCCTGAAATAAACACAGTCTCTCTGTAGATTTGCTATAATTGGATTCTACTGCACTGTAATATGTAAATCATAAACTCCAATTACCAGTGCATAAAAATAGAAAATCATGTAAGTGTCTTAGGGAAAAGTACATAAGCAACTAAGAACATTTAGGGTAACCAAAAATATATATTATTTTGTTACAGTTGTTGTCATGACCCTGAATCTTTAGGGGTTTTTTGTTTGGGTTTTTTTTCCAAACAATTTTGCAGTTCTTCATTGGGTCAGCTGTGGCAGTTAGCTATATTTCACCTACCTTGTACTGTACTGCTGACTGGAGGTGCATTGGCTCTTTAGTCTGTCCGTGATATTTTGATCATGAACTACCTACCTTAAAACAAATAAGCAAGAAGGTGTTTTAATTTGTTGTGTTTTAAATTGCACTTAGGGCACTGTTATAATGTGAGTGTTTAGCTTGCCTGTTGCTGTTCCCGTACAGTCTGTGATGAGTGACTTCAGTTTGTAAGTCTTGCTTTTTAAGGGTATGAGAGCGAGGATGGCTAATGCAGCACCTCCTGAAAGGGATGTCGGTACAGTGAGGCAGATCCCCAAGAGGACACTCATGCTTATTTTTCCCAGAGGTGATATTCCACAGGTGGGTTCCCACAACAGAGCAGACATGGTCACATGATGAGGAAGGGACACGATGAGAAATAAAGAGACTGGTTTTCTTTCATATGGTATTTCATAGCCCAGAAGTGCTGGGTTTCACCACCATGCAGCATGGTGGCTCTTGGCAGACCACTGCTTATGCCAGTGAAGAGGCTGTTGTCTCATCTCATGGACCCTTAGCAAGGAGCAGATGGGAACAAAACCTGCAGCAGCTGTACTGACTCAAATGATGGAGCCTCATGCATGAGGCATGAGATTTGACTTGCTGACATAATTTGTCAAGTACAGTTGTTTAGAGGCAGCCAGCAGGAAAATGGGAGAGAGGTGAGTTCATTGGTGCCAGCTGAGTTAATAGAACAAAAGAAGCAGTCTCTGCTTCTTTCCTCTTCTATTTGCTTTTGTCACTGAAGCTTGCTTGCTTTGGTCCCTTAAATAAAGAAGACCAAACCTAAATTCCATTTTCATCTTTTGCACCATCTTGACTCTCTGTTTTCCTCAGGCCTTTCTGTTCCAGACTGTTCCTGCTACCTGAAGCTAGCTGCTAGTAGAAACGTGTTCCACATTTACATTGCGCTGATGCTGTATCAACATACAGGATTCGAACAAATGGGCTGTAAGAATATGTCTTAAGGTGAGCTTTACAACTAGTGTCCATCACCATATTCCAGCGAGATCATTCCATTACTGTCAAAATGCATTTACTTTACTGATGTAAGTAACATCACCACTCATTAGTATTATCACCAAGCTTTCTGTGGAATGCATTATTCTACATGGAACTGTCTCAGAAAGTTGCAATTTATTTTCTCACCTGCCTGAAGGATTTCAGTAACAAAGAGATCAAGGAGGAAATGTGAATTTCTTTTACCCGCTATTTAATTCTGGACTTGCTATTTTTATCTTAGTGCAATTTAATGTTATGACAAAGAAATCCAGTATTCTCTTGGTATAGAAAATGTATCAATTCAACTGCTGTCCTTCGTTCACCTTATACTCAGTGTATAGGTCCAAGAAAGTATTAAGGCAGAAACTTTCAAAGATACCTTGAAAGTGTAACTGCTAAATTTTTGTTGAATTCTAGTGTGGTATTGGTGTCTGGTTCTTAAAGACTGTATGACGTCTATGGGCCTAAACAAACCTGTATTACATTCAGGGCAATGCAACTTTAGCAACTACTATATCCATTATTCATTAATGTTAGATGGTACTGAAGTTTGCACTTTGAGATGGTCAAGTGCAATACCTTAAAAAACCCCCACTACTAGAAACCTTGCATCCTCAGTAAGAAAACAAGCCAGAAAAGCTTGCTTAAAAACACTACTGATTTCAAGATACTTTTGTACTAAAGTGAAAGAATGAAAAGCCTGCAGCTAGCTTCAGCAGGCCTTACAGATGTGTTTAAGGAGGAATGCTTTTATTGTTAAGAATTATATTTCCAGGGAAAGGCCTTTGATACTAAAAAAATAAAAAATAAAAAAAATTGGTTGTGCAATGCTGGAAAAATCCCATCACTGCTCTCCAGCTAGACCTGAGCCTATAATACAATGGGATCCTATCATGATCTTTCATGCACTGAGCCCACTATATTTTTTCTTGACACAGCAATTACTACTTAATATCGTTAGGATAGATGGTAATGGAGCCTAGTTGTAAAATATCCCTTTGTATTTTTTCTTTTATTTTGTTTTGAATATATTGCCTTGATTTTTATCACATTTATGTGCACATCAAAGCACAATTATTCATTGTTAAAGCCAATCTGCAATCAATGTCATTTTCTGTATTTTGTTTACCCAGATTAGTGGTTTGATCCTGCTCATTGACTTCAATAAGAGCTTGGCTTACCCTCTCCTCCCTCTCCCCTGGGTCTCCATTTTACAAAGAAGCAGTTTGTCCTTGGCCCTGGCCTTGGTGCACAATGAAAAGAGCCCGTGATATGGACTCTTACGTGCTCTGAGAAAAGACCGGTGATATTTACCTATGCAGTTCCTGGGGCAGGGCAAAGTGTCACCCCTTCAAGTCTCCCTGGCCTCCAATAAAGGATAGCTGGAGGACAGGGGCTGGAAAAGGGTGGAAGAAGAAGTGTAGGGAGGAAGAGGGTGGCATAAAATCGCTAGCAAATGCATTAGAAAGAGACCGAGCCATGGCATCCCAGGGCAAAGGCTTTGTCATGCAAAGAGCTGGGATTGGGCTCCGAGCACCTGTGAGTATGAGGAACTGCAGGGCTCCTCTGAGCTGTCCTCTTTCACCCAGGGAAGAGCCTGGGGCTAAAGGGTACAAGATTGTCCAGTGAGCTCTCTGGACAGAGGACTGTGCATATGGGGAAATTCAGTTAATGAAGACAACTAGATGGAGGAAAATGAAATGTTCTCAGTGTTTTGAGGTGCGGTCTAGAAGAAAGGGCAAAAGCAGTCCTTTCTGACCTTCATATATGTCTCTGCTTCAGAGTGGTTCCAGTTTCGAGCAATTTTCTGTGCATTCACTAGAAACCTTCCTCTCTTCAATTGATGGGATATTTGTGCTCTCCACCCTTTCCTGTGACTTTACCACTTGTCATATATCCCCTTCCTTAAGTTATGAATAAGTAGGTTTCCTCTATAAGCTGCATTCCTGTTCTGATGAACAAGAAACTTAACGTCATATTAAGCAAAGAAAGAAACTCATTTTCCTATCTCTCTAACTTGACTCAGGCTATCAGTTACCCTGGAGTAAAGTGGAGATTAATCCACCCTGTGTGTACTTGCTGTATTTAACAATAACAGTCCGCTTGCCTTATCAGCCTCCCTGTGGAAGTTTTGATCACAGAACTGAAGGAAGAAAAAGCCTGTGTTGACTCTTCCTGCGGGTCTTGATGTTTGGCAGAGTGTTTACCTTGCTGGTTCTGTGCCAAAGCATTAGGCCCCAGTTGGCTGTGCAAGGGAGGGGGAAGACAAGTAGGATAAAGCCCCCCTTAGGGAGTGCTGCGTGAAAAATCTGCAGAGGTCTTAGCACAGTTTTGCTACCCACATTTAGTCGGGAGAAGTTGCATGGGCAAAGTAGGCTTGTCCCTAAGACAGTGAACCGTGCCTGCCACAGGGACCACGCCACCTTAGTCACCATAACCAGGCTATGATTTTTTCGTTAATAAAAATATGTTACTTTTACTGTTCTTGTTTTTCTCTAAAGACAGACTGCTTTCTGGTGCTCCAGGTGAAATTATATCCTCCCATCATGTATTTCAGTGTGAGGAATATCCAGTTAACTTGATTCTTGCCATCTGTCCATACCAAAAGGAATGCTCTTCCTTGTGATCTGAAAGGTCAGAATCGTCTCCATCTTTAAATCCTGCCTCAAGAAACCTCTGTAATATTAGTTAACTCTGTGTAGATTAGCAGCACTTGGGATAGAAGATGTTTCATAGGGAGTTTTTGTTTAATAAATGATAGTGAGAAGTGTCCTAGAGTATTGCAACTGCTAACGTTGCACTTCCTCTACCACTGCCCTAATTTACTTTCCTTAAAAAATACATTTTGAACATTTCAAGGCAGTGAAAGTGCCTAACTGCAGGTATGTGGAGTGTACAGCATTATGGGGCCCTAACTTCAACCTGGATCTTGTAATATTATTTCACATAAATAACAACTAATTAACTTTGGAGAGGAAGAGAACATTCTCAGCCTCAGATGTATGACCAGAAATCTGGCCTCAGCCTGTCAGGTATTACTGTGATTTTGCACATATAAAGGGAAACTAATTCTGACTCCCCAACCCCCGGCCCTCTTCTGTGCCGGTTCTGTGGTCAAGATAATCTCCTCTCCATGGATCATCTGTGGAGGGGCATGTACCATGTCCTGTTATTTGGGAAGGTAGGAGTGCAGTGCAGACCTGTCAGGCTCCTGGGTCTCATGGGACCCAAGTCTCATAACAAGAAGAGAAACAGGGTGACCAGCCGGGGTGCTGCCTGCTGCTTTGGCACTTCCATGGAGGAGCCCTCATATGACAACTCAAGTCAAAGAAGCTGCTTGCACCAGTTTGCAAAGCTTTTTTTTGGGGGGAGGATAAGGATAAAGGACACTTTTTAAAAATAATACATTATTGTTCATACTTATTTGATGCCTAACAGTAGATTTCTAGTCCTTTTTTAAATTAATCCTTACCTTAAAATTCAACATTACAAATATATCATTTTCATTCCAAGCTATAGCTATTTTGCCAAGTTCTACTTTTTCCCTCTATTGATTTTATTCCTGTCTAAAACCTCTTTCTGTCATTCTGTAATAGAATAAAAATGGGCTAAACCAAGCACTTTATCCAATCGATGACTCTTCATACTTGACCAAGAATCTCTGTGCCAGAAATAACATTCCACAGTCTGGAAGCGATAAGGATGAAAAGGTCCATTACAACATATTAATCATTGTTCTTTCATTTTTCTTTAGGCAGGACAAGTTCCATTGCTGTTTATTCTGTGACTTCTGATGGGTATCTCTGAAGCTTGCTTTACAACAGCAATGACCTTAGGCCCTACATGCTTGCTTTGACTTTTTAAACTGCTGTGCCAAAATATATGCCCATTGGTATGCATAATTCACATGTGCAATTGCTAGGACTGAACACAGTACTGACTGGAAGTCTGACATGGGGAGCTTGGTAATTTTTCTGTGCCTCATCTGAAAGAACAGATGTGGTAAGTGTGTGGTGAAATCCGGTTTGGAACTGCACGTAGAAATATTCAGATGGTGGATATTGCCTGTGCAGTAAGAGAAGGCAGGAGGCTAGCTCTGGGGCTTAGTAAGAAGGCTGCTGAAATCCATCTTCCTCTACTTGTTGCAGGAGAAAGGGAATAGGCAGAAAGGGTTAGCAGTCTAGGGTTGGTGAGAGCTCATCAAAGAAACACGGTCCAGCTGCTTCTGTATCACACAGGAGAAGTAAAACTTGTGCTTGATTTGGAGTAGGGTTGTTGATGCTACAAAAGAAAATTACAAAGAAACAGTAAAAGAAAATCTTTTCATTTTAAGCTGACTGTTCATCTCCTACCATGCTACTTAGAACTCTTCCTATCAAGTCTATCCTAACTAGGACCTGCAGAATCGAGTGTTTATAATATATGTTTGCAGCGGTCAGTTTGATTCTCACAAACAGTGGTGTAGCTTTGCTCAGCTCCGGAATAGATCTAGGAAAATGCTTCAGAGTGGCTACAATGCCTTGGGCTCCCTGACAGTTCATGGGGAAAGTATGGTGCTGCTTCAGAATGGTTTCTAAACCGTGCAATATGTTGAGCATGGTTGTTTAAACCAGCCAGCAGGAAAATGGGAGAGAGGTGAGTCTTCAGTCATTTTCTTCAGTTGTAGAGAGGCTCTGTGCAATGTATTATCCAGAGCTTGGAAATGTCTCCTGAAGGTAGGGGCCTCTTCTCAGATAACCAAGCAGGGCTCCCTCTTTCTCTCTTGCTATATTTGTCTTCTTCTAAAAAAGCAATTAGAAGAGGAAAAGGAAGAGTGATGCTGCTCACCCTTTAGTAGTTTAACAGACTAACCATGATCAATTCTTTCTTCTGCCAGAATAAATTCAGCTGCACATCTTCTGGAAGGATGCTCTGTAGACAATTGTGGAGGAAGGTATGATATAATGGAGAAAAGAAATCGAGGTTGCTGGGATCTGGGAGACAGGCTAGACGAGGGACTGCAGCTGTCATCTGGTGTGGATTATGCAGCCTGGGATCCCTGCTCTCTGGATTTTCCAGCTACTCTGATTCAGTGAACGCCCCAATTTTTTGCTCTTAAATTTATTTTTACAGGGAAGGGTAAGCATTCCCATTTCTCTTGTCCCATCCCAATCATTCGTGTTTGGGATACTTCCAGAAGTATAATTCTGACCCTGGGAGAAGGATGTTTACCCAGGGTTAGGAATTTCTCAGCAGAAGGCAGGTATGGCGTGGAATCCCCTCATGCAAAAGAAGATACGCAGTTGAGGCAAGGCTGTGGAAGAGGCACTTCCTGTCCACATCTGTCCTCAAAGTAACTACCATCAAGATTAAATTATATTTGAACAAAGGCTTTCAGGGTAGAAATTTTGGCATCACCTGAAATGGAATTTCGGTACTGAAGTCCAAAGTCCTTTATTCAGTAGGTGGCTCGTGATCAGTGCAGAATTAATGTGTCTTGCAGCTGAAATTGGATCTTTAGAAAAAGCGAGGTTCTGCTGCATGTGCTGAGTTGGAGAATTTGGCCCACAATTATTTTTAAGTATGCAGAACCTGGCACCTTACTTCAGATGTTCATTCTCTCCCTCTTTCCTCCTCAAAAACAGTTAGACTTAAAATAGCTTACACTCTACTTCCTCTTTATGAAATACTAACAAAGGAGGCAAAATTGAACTACGTGGTACGTAACTGAGATCAATAATTAGAGCTGCTTTACATAATCTCAGACTAAGTGCATGACTGTTGGGTGTTTCTCATTAGAAGTTTGTGGAATGTTCTTGGTTACTTTTGCTTTATGCTACCTGTTTCTTGGTGTTTCCTGCACAGACTTGTTGAAATAATTTTTTGTGTATTCTGCCATTTCCCCATTGATGTGGATCCACGTTTCTTGCCCATTTAGTTAATCAGAAGTTTTGCAATGACTTATGCAGCACTCAAAATCCAGGTTGAAAATATTTTCAAGGGTTTGCCATTTTAAAATGGTATGGATTTTTTAAAAAGCCAACATTCTTGACATTGAATCACGTTATGAAATGGAGATACATAATGTGGTGGCACTTCTATTATTCATGACAGATCAATTTTGTATGGAAGGTTATGGCAAAATATGCAAAACAGACTGCCACAAGAGGTTATAAGAGAGATAGATCACAGGTGACACTGGTTTCTGTAGAAACTACAGGCAGATAAAAACAAATAAATTAGCAGGAGAATGTTTCTCTTCTGGTGTTGTTGGCAGAAGTTAGATAAGTTATTTACTTGTTATTTTACAAATAAAAGAACACACAGAGAAAATGTCATCAGAAAATATTTTGGATTCTAGGTCATGTCCAAGCATTCTGTAATCCTTAGGAGGAAAACAAGCAGCAATATTCTTAGTTTTAAATTGTGACTTATTAAAATAAAACATTCATGCCTGGATTCTTCCACGCTTCTCGTACTGAGCAGAATCTTCAAGGAGCCCTCATCCCTCCAAACCCAAGTCTATGTGTGGAGTACGATGCTGATCAAAGATGGAAAAGTCAGAGATTCTGTCCCTTAAAAGCTAATCCCCCCACCCCATCCATCAGTCAGCCGCATGCAGTAACAAATCTGTGGATTCTTACAAATAAGCAGTTTGGGTCTGTCCATGCTTAGCATCAGCTACCTGCCAGGCTGGCGTTACAGCATCACTTTCACTGAGACAAGGGGTTGGTACCTGCTTTTCTGGACTGGGAAAAGAGAGAGCGAGGAAAGGGAAAGCAAGCCCCAGGCGAGGAGGTGAGTTGGGGTGCAGAGGTGGCAGGGGAGAGCGATGCTGCTGGGAGGAGCAGTATCTGCATGGCTACCTCCCTGAGCTCCGCAGCCCTGGAGCACTTCCTGCCTTCTCACCCTCATGCTTTCCCGGAAGACTGTGTCTAGTGGCTGGTCAGGGAGTGACATGCCTGCAGGTTTTATATGATAGGCGTGACTGTCCGTTGTTGTTCGGGATGACAGTCAACAATTTCTCCTCCACATTACTTTTGATTATCAGTTCTCCTATGACTAGAGGGTCCAGCTTTTGTAAAGGATGTGTCTTCACACATAGTGAAACAGATATCAAATTGACGTAAAGGTTATTTCCTCTAAATTTCCTTTGGGTTCTGTTTTCTTTGGCTGGCTGAAAACAGGTTATTTCAAATGAAATTAGCCTACCATAAATCTTCTTTCACTTCCTTTTCTTCCACAGGCTCTTACTTCTATGTCAGTGGTCTTCGATTTTTTAAAATATATTTATTTTAAGATAGACTTAGGGGAATTTTTGTAGATCTTAAGCTGATCACCACAAGAGTGTAAATTCAACTTCACATTACTGAAGAATGTTTCCTGGGATGGCTAGCACCAGGGGTTGCACCCCGCACCTAAAAACTATGCTGTGTTGCTTCTGTTTTGGTGTGAATAGTCATTTTTAGGATGTCAGTATGGAGTACCTTTGTCACCATCAAATTTTCATGTTTTTTCTGAAGTAATTCAGAAGGAAATGATTGAGTTTTGTAATACGATGTCTTTTAAATGAGCCAGCTATCTATGAGTTTAGTGAAGATATTACAGCTGTTGCTTTACAGGTCATAAGTGCTTGGTTTTCATCAAAGCCTTAAATGTTAGCCTATTCCAAGGGGTCAACCTTTATATTAGGTATCATTTATCAAGGATTAACACAAAATTAAGTTTTAATTGTACAATATGATGGAAAGTTGGATTTGTTTGAAAGAGGTAATAAAAGGAAATTTATGTGTTTAACTGAATAGCAGACTGGGATTGGGTGACTAGAGAACGCTTAATGTTTTTTCGAGGAAAAGTAAGGAGGTGAAGGCAGAGAGGGGAGACAGGCACTCTGCTCGCTGATAACCTTCCCAGCCAGTGGAATTGTGCCGGGGTCTCGTGCTTGACTGTTGGAGGATGACACTGCCATACATTTTCATTTAAGCCAAACCTCCCAAAGATTAAAGCCACTTACTTAGGGAAAGGCCAGCTAGCCAGCCTCTCTCCTATTTTCATTCGGGAGTAAAGCTCACTCTTCACTTGTATTCTCAGCAATTTGGGGCTTGACTGAGATTGAGCTTGACAGTAAAAGAGATAAAACTTATCATTTGGTGTCATGATTCAGTACATAGCCCAGAAGATAAATGACTCATTTCAGAGGCTGATAAAAATGTATTTGTTCGTTTGCCATTATATGATCTGTTATATTTTCAAGCAATCTTACAATAGAAGTAACATCCATTAGCTCAAAACAGCTGTGTGCTGTCTGTAGAGTTAAAAGGAATTAAAGCGCAGTTGTGTTTAAAAAACATATGTGTATTTTCAGATTTCAGCTACAGCTTGATGAAGCGCCATTAGATACTTGGGTGGCCAGACGAATAGTCACCGCTGAAATGGACACCCAGGCTAACGACAGGGTGCTTAGTAAAGTTCCTCAGGGAAATTATTCAGCGTGTGCCTCTGGCAGATCAGCGCCCAGCCCCACAGTGCAGGTTAGCAGCTAAAGCTCTGCCTTCAAGGAGCACAGCTGTAATCCAGGGGATAACCCCTGCTGGAGGTGGCCTCTGCCTGCCAGCCTGCACATCTGGTACTCAGCCCTTTTGGGAAAGATGTCAAAAAGCCCATACAAATATGCAAAGATTACAGGTGGATGGATCTCTGCGAGTGACGGTTAAGCTATCTTAATGGGGCTATGCATTACAAATATCAAGGCTTTGAAGCCTAATTTTAAACCAAAGGGAAAATATTCCTTCCAGCAGGGCTGGAGAGAATGGCATCTTTTCTGTCAAAGAGCTCTGGGCCAATTTCTTCATCTTTTATGCACTCCCTTTCTCCCTTTGCATTTTCCCAGGCTGCCTTCCTTAACCAGCTTTTGCAAATCCTGCCTTTGCAGAAGGAAGCAATCTGGTACTCTGACTCTTGTGCTGGTTTCCACAACTGTTAGAATGGGGGACAAACTGTTCTCTCTCTCTCTCACTGATTCACTTGCTTTAGCATCATTTGCACAGAGTTTCTGAACCAGAACCATGCATTGCTCTGCTAAAACCTGCTCTGACCAGCAGTAACCCTGGCCCAAGGATCTCCTATATCTCTTTGGAGTAAGAGGCATTGCACGGTTACAGAAGAGCGAACTTAAATCATTGAGAGATTTATCACCAGTAAGACCTTGTGTTTAGGTCTGCAGAAGCAAAAGTTATCTTAAATCCAGAATGAATCTTGGCATGCTTTACATAGGTCCCACAACAATATGCAATTCCTTCAACAAAAAAAGTTAAACTTAAGGTCCCAATTCAGAAACACAGTTAAGGCAGTGCTTAAATTCTTTTCTGATCCATGTCCCAACTCAGCATTTTCTTCCCCTTTCCAATGTACTTATGCTAATAACCTGATGGGAAAATGTTTCACAGGATATATTTTTGTACCTGAAAATAATTTTCCTGTAGCCTGTGAGATGCAATATGATGCATTGTTCCTGTTGCAGAGAGGTTTCTTCTGAATGGTCTTAATAAAATTATTATTACAAATGTAACTCCTTGAAACAAAACAAGATCACAAATGAGTGGAAATTTTATAGGTTCCACAGAAAATAAAAACCAAGATTTCCATAGGCACATTATTTGTCAGTCCCATGTCTTTGTATTTATACAGTACTTCTCATCATGAGCTGCTTTAATCATCCTTTTGAATACTGTCCTCTAAGTCAGGAAGTACTGTATTTTTTCTTAGAAGAAATCTGCTGATGATTCACTCTGTTTCAGTTAGTTCTTGAGACCATATATATTTTTGTCCATTCTAAACATCCTTTCCATAGCACAGAAGAACGTTCGATTTGTTTTTCTTGGTTTGTTTACAAGCCAGCGCTGTTTTCAGTTTCTGATCATGGATTTGTAATTTGATTTTTTTCTTCTTCCTCTCCCTCTTATTTTTTCATAATCAACACCCCAAATATACACAATTAATCATTGATGACAGCCCCCTCCGTTCACCTGATTGTCACCTTTCTATGCTAAGCAGTTCAGCCATTGTCTCATTAATAACATAATGAAAAATTTTATTACAGAATATCATAATAAATAGTTTAAATTTTCTTGTACATAGGTCTCAGTTATACAGTATTTTTTTCTCATAATGGTTGATTTAGACACTGGCAAATGATTGTCATGTGTCGCTGGAATATGCAAAGTTGGGGAGAAAACACCAGTGTGTATTCGATGGTTATGTTTGCAGTGTGGAGTGCGTCCCTGGTGCAGCAATGCCTGACTCCTGCTGAGTGGGGACCGTGCTTTTCTGGGCTGCTCTTCTGGCAAAAGTCCCGTCCGTACTCTCCCCCTTCCCTTAAAGCAGGCTGGCTGCAGTTTCCTGCCAGGATTTCTGATGCCTTTCTTCTTTTCACGCATTGTGCCACCTCTTTCTTTATGATACAAAACAGGGGTGACAGAACTGAGGTAAGATTGACCTTTTGTTCAGCTGCGCTTCTCCTGGATGATTTTTAACCTATTTTTGGATGAAGAGGGATTTTCGTCTACTAGGAAAGGCCTCTGTTTCAAAACTGGAGAGAATATTTCTGAGCCATCACTGAATGTTCAGATTAACTTCCCGATAGTTCTTAACTTTTCTGTCTGTCCCAGATTTATCCAGGCAATTACCTAGATGCGTAATGAAGCTCTGTACTTAATAAAAAACAGATTTTTGCTAGTGGGAGAGAGGCAAACCATTTACTGCAAACTCATTTTTCGTTATCTTTTCAGCTTACACCAATCTGCGGATCCCTGGTGGATATTCTGTAATATTCAGTACACAATATATTTGTGCCTTTCTCCTCTATGCAAAACATGCTCTCTTGAATGCTTTGCCATCTAGCTCCCAGCCTGTTTGTTACATTCACCTGCAGCACGTCTGTTGGGGAAGGATCTACCTTTTCTATGGGCTTCACAGTGCCAAGAACAATGTTACAAAGTCGTTTAGGCATTAGCACAGTTTAAATAATACTTAGCAGTCAGCCAGCTGTTTAATTAATTGTGAGCAGCTGACCTCATCTTACCTGTGTTCTTTATAGAAGATGGACAAAAGAAAGATGATGTTTGTCAGATGAAGCTTCAATCAACAAAACCCCCATTAATTTTAAAGAAAACAAGGCATGATTCCCGTGATGCAAGACCCGTTATGGCTTGCTTTTGTATCATGCCTGATGAGACATAAGTCCATGCAACGCGGTTCACCTCCAGCACCTTACCAGAAAATCAGAACAAAACTTGTTGTGTGTACAACATCCATTAACCCAGGAAAAAATGTACTTTCATTGATTGTGGCTTGCTTACTGAGTTAAGGCATAGTATAGCCATCCTTGAGAAAGCACTTTTAAATACCCCATGCGGAGGTTTGTGCTGTCAGGAGGGACAGTGCAGACAGAGGAAAAAGACAGATCAAGATTAAATCTGTCCAAGTTCAGCAGCTAGTGTCTCAGTGACTTACTGGAATGATGGTGGGGTGGTTCGTTATTCAAAACACAAGCAGGTTCAGGAGCATTTCCCCCAACAAGGTAACGATCCTCAATTAAAATTAGTATAGAGAGTTGGTAGTCTTGTGTCAGTCATCCAGTCTGGACCTAGCTACCTGTTTCATTAAAAGCTGTGGTTGACTGTCATGGATCTTATTCTTACCTCAATCTCTTCCCCATTAAAATAAAATAAAAAATAAAGTAAAAACAGTTCCGTGACATTCATAGACTACTACTTAGCATATTGTGATTTCCCCCAGAATACAGCAAATTTCAGAAATATGTTTCAGTCCTAGTCTGTTGCCATGCTTGGTACCGTTTCTGTCAGGTTTTTCTGCAACTGTAAAATGTGGATTTGTGACAAAAGGTTGAATCTATTTTAATAATGTGGAGATCGAAGAAATGCTTATTGTGATTCTATTCCATGACATTATTTCTGAATAGGCAGCAATAATGATTCCCACCCCGCAAAAATATAGCATATAGACTCCGTACTTTAATAACAACGTGCAATCCCCCCCTCCTTAATTATTGTCTTCAAAAATTGAAAAGAAATTAAAATGTAGATCACTCAGGAGCTCATGGTTATTGCCATGGATTTGTTAACTAGATACAGCAGGGCAAGGTCTCGGGTCATAGGCATCTGCCTGCTGTATGCACACAACACCTTTGGCAGCAACCGAAAACAGGCAAGCGCCCGGTCAGGATTATTTGCATCCCCCAAGCCTCCCTTGTCCTTTACTCTGCCCTCACTTTAACAATTTGTTTGTCTCTGTAATACTGTTGATTGCAGAGTTATTGATCAGAACTGATCAATAATTGGCAGCCTAGATTTTAACATATGCTGCAAATTTTAGAGAAGTAAATTTGGAGATCCACAGAGTGAAAAGATTTAATTTCAGAAAAGCCCCACCTTCCCCCAGTCAGACCTTGGTTTTCATAAAAGACCCACCTCAGACTCATTTCTCGGCTGTCAGCCTCAAATTCCTGTCAGTGGGAGCTGCAGATGCAACTTTCAGAAGCACATCCTTAAAAGGGACTTGGGGGGTCCCTCAGGGAAAAGTGCTTTCCTCCCTCCCTCCCCTGCCCCCTACTACTTTGACGTACAAAGAGGTCTTGAAAAGATGGAGCAGGGAAATCTTCAAACTTAAGTGTTCTGGGTCATCTTTTTATACCCTAAAATAAGCTCAAGAGCAGAGACCTTTAAAGGCTTTTCTTTTTGTTAGAATGCTTTAATGAGAAGTGTATAAACTGACACTGATCTCTTCATGTTACAGGTTATTACGCTGAGACACTAGAGTTGTTTTTAGGTGATAAAGTTCTGCTCAAATACTCTGTAAATAAATGCAGTAATAGAGAGATTTGGCTTATGTCAAGAAAAGATGATCTGAACAGAATAGACTATAATAGGCAACTTTTTCCTGAAAACATTGGAGTATTACAAGAACAATGGGTTTTGTCGGTGTCCTTTGAACTCAATGAGAGTGAGTTGCGTGTGGTCTTGTTTTAAGGATGGGGGAAATTGGATCAGATCTAAGAGTGGCTTTCTAAATTCTTCTCTTGGCTCTGCTGTCATCTTTAGTAGAAGCTGCTAATGCAGATCAATGTTTCTGTTGATGTAAAGTAATCTTGCCATTGGAAGAAGTCTAATTTAGACGCAGCTTAATTTAATTTGCTCTGTTTGGACATGCTGTATAAGCCGGTGTTGAAAACCAAATCTTAGAACAGCTTTTCCTGACTGTACTGACAATTACACAAGTTAAGTGGTTGTGTCTTTTGGGACAGCGTGTTCACATCTTTGTGGCAGGTTTATATTTGTTTTATTTAGGTGCTATTTCAAGTCAGGGTTTATGTGATAACCATTCGGGCAGACAAATTAGCTGTTTCTGTTCTAATTAATCTCAAATAACTTTTATTGGAAGCCTTCAGGAATATTACTAATGAACATATTCAAGATAGATTACTCATAAACACTTACGTCTTTATTCCTAAACCATCATTTAAGTCTGAAAATATTATCACACGATTTCAGAAAGTTGTGTTCTATCCAGTGTAAATGTAATGATTACATTACCATCACATTCACAAGCTGTCAGCTGTCAGATTTTACTGGTAAATATATTGAAGTAAATAGCGAAGCAGCATTGCAACTTCTTATGTTAATATGGTTCTGTAGCTATTAAAACAGTCTAAATACATAATAAGTAAATAAAACTCAACTTTATATAAAATGCTGACATGGGAGAGGATTTGTCTGCCTCTCCGGCAGTTTGTGGCATTAATGGAAGTGTGAGGTCAGGACACTCCACCCGTGGTTATGGGAGTAGTCGTCCTCCGGCACGTTATGCCCCGGCGGGGGATCTGCCTCGCTGACTCACAGACCTTACATCATATTTTGGGTGCAATTTGCCTTACGCTGGCTTCTCGGAGGGGGTGGATTTAGGTCTTGCTGAGTTTCTTGGGGGAGATGGGAGATAAAAAAACTTGCATTGCAGAATTGAGAGAACAAAAAAGCAATTGGTTTTGTGTTCATCTAACAGAGGAGGGGAAAGTCAGGCTAGCAGGGCACTTGGGTGAACGTAACTCCGGGCTCTCTCTTTCAGTGCGTAAGGGAAACGACACCCCCCCACCCCCGCCCCGAGCAGACCCTTTCCTTGCTACAGGACTGAGAACAGTGAAATATAAAATATAAAGTGCACCATCTTACAGTGTGACATATCATTTTTCCTTGACATCTCATAACTTACCCTTTTCTACAGCTTTTTGTTCTGAGCCAAATGTCACAAGTTAATGCATGAATAAATGAGGACGGTTCTCACCACTTTCATGATATGTTGCAAAATATACACAGGTGGTGCTTTAAAGCTTGCCATTTGCCTCAATAACTAAATACCATTTGCATTTTACTGGCTTCTATGTGTGTCAGATCCCGCACCTGTTTAAGACTGATTTCAGTAGGCATTATACCAGAGCCTATATTTTACTTCTTTCCAGCAGTAAATAGGTCAGTATTTCAAGGCAGAAATCTATTAAAGAGAAAGTAAGTGTTCTGTCTGAAAGGAAATATGGCATATATGAAGTTAAATTAAAAATAAATTGGATAATAATCAGTCAAAAATGATAGAAGTGCTGAAGAAATCAGTCCAAACAGGAGGAGTAAAAAAACCCAAACAAACCCCTACCTCAAACTCTCATGCATTAAATTCATGTTTCCATAAAGCCTTTAAGTATGTACTTACCTTAAATATACGACTTGCCCAGCTGTAATGAGGGGTAAAGCACATATGCTTGAAGTTATAGATGTTCTTATGTACCTTGCTGATCTCTGGCTAAAGTGGTCAAGCCTATTAAGTATCTCTGGAAAACATACTCCTGATTACAGGTAGACAAAAAACACTGTTATGTTCACAATATTTGTTACATTGGATATCCCTTAAAATACAGCATGTTTGACCATGATTAGAGGCATTGTGACACTAGATGCTGTGACACTTGATGAAGACTTGCTCAAGGGTTATTCTGAATGCATAAATGATGCAAAGGACTAGTGGCTTTGGGAAGAGGTGATTTTTAATATTCCTGTCAACACAAGACGCTGCACATAAGAAAAACTCCATGATTTTTCAAGGCATTATAACCTATCAGGAATGATTGCTGATGGTTTTCAGCTTGCTGTACTCTAGTAAGGTGGTAGGAGTGGTTCCCATGCAAATTTGAGCAACCCCTGCCTAAAGCCATCCATCATTGTTTGCAGACATTTCATCTTGTGCCTCTTGGCCCCAGCTAAGAACTTTGAATCAGTCTGAATGAGAGTGTTCGTGATGTTTACAGTTTACATTAAGTGGCTTTTAGAAAGGAAGAAAAGCTTTTATTTCATGAATTAATCGTTCTGTGTATATTATTATGATGGTACTAATAGGAGCTAGAATACACAATAAAAGCAGAATCAAAACACATCAGCTCTGGTTGTCAGGAAAATCAGAGTTTTTCAGAGTTGCATGTACACAAATTAAATTGTGTTAAGAAATGTGTAATGCTATTAGGTGGCCTTTATAGGCTTTAGATTTATGAACTAGGGCTTAGGTTTTCCCATTTCCCATTGTCAGTGGATGTGCATACGCACTGAGAGCTGGAACTGGAGAAAGCTAGAGACCAAAATGTACACAAGCCCAAGAACATAATTCAGCACACAGCTAGAAAAATGAACTACCAGGGGCTTGGATGGAAAAGTGTTTATACTTCTGTATCCAGAACTAATTGTAGGCACCTACCACATAGGCATTTAGATCTCCAACCGTCCTGTTCAGGGGGTGGTTCTGCACCCAAAGCAAGCAGCTGGCTGCAAGGGCAGATTCAACGTTAATCTCAGTGGAGCCGAGTGGGAGATGGAGTGCTGGCAACAACAGGAGGGCTTGTGCTGCATCAGCCCTGGAGGGGCTGCGGAGAGCCCTCTAACCTTCTCTTCCTCCATAAAATGCTTGGCTGATTTGATGTATTTGCATTTTTGGGGACTTATTTTCCCCCAGCTGTTTTGGAGGGAGAAAAGGTAGAGGCTAGGCTGGGTCTTTGCTGTTGACCTCCGTCGATATAGCTGGAGGGGTCAGGAGTGTGAAGAGCCCAGACCCTCACTAGCAAAAGCCCTAGCATAGAAGTGGTCATTTTGTCCAAACTCTGCTTTCCTGAAGTAGCTCGTACAGGGTTTGCTGGGGGAATCTTAATTTGCTGATATTCCTATTGCAGGGAGACAGGTTTCCCCAGAATCTGCTCTTACTGTGGATGTATGACCAGAGGCCTTTTAAATCAGTGTCGGAATACAAATGTTACAGGAAGAAATTGGTGACCATGGAAATATAGTGACCATGGAAAAATAGTTATTAACCTTGAAACTGAGGTGGACTACTCTGAGGCCAATCCTCCACTATCACCAATAGCTTTATAATAGATGTCTGGAAGAGTCCTCAGGAACATCTGAGCCATAGCACTCTATCCTTTGTACCTTTCCTCAAGGCACAATAAACTGGTATATTTGTTCAGATGAAAAAGTGGAAATAATATGACTTTCACTCAGATGTCTGCTGTTTGTTTTTCAGCACTAAAAAAATGTATTTCAGAAATGAGTAGCTTTTTCTGCAGGAAAGTGTGGAAGTTGTACCTCAATTAAAATGACAATATTTCTAAAGGAAAAGCAATGAGAGTGCTTTCACAGTATCACATTTTGACTTTTCTTTCCTAAGCCATTATGGGAAATACAAATATTCTTTTGGGACTGTTGAAAAATACCATTTATTGAAATAAAATTACTCCATCTTGGTTGGCTGAACCAACATCTTAACTGCTGAAGTACATTTACGCCTACTGCAAGAGGATGGGTGTTTTCTATCCTTAAAAAAAAAAAAACAATTACCAGTGTAGAGTTAAACTACTTTTTTTCCCATTTCCCTGTAGTAGGAGACAGAACACAGCTACTCTGTCCCAAGAGCAGACCCGGGAAATGCATACTCCTAGAGTAAAATCACGGTTACACGAAAGCTATGACCATTTTCGTCACTGAGTGACGGTGGTGTTTTAACAGGTGGGTTCCTGCTGCTCGTTGCTACTGGATGGCTATTAACGGCAGATGTAGTTTCCCTCTGCTCTGTGTTAGCCCCTTTGGACTCGCCGTGTGTGACCCTCTGTGCGTAAGCTGTAGAGGGAGGTCCTCCTCTGCCTGTCTCGCTGAGGTTGGTGCCCCAATGCAACCCTCACCATCACCTCCTTGGTACAATAAATTAACAAAGAAAAGCACCTATACAAATAAAATACATGATGCTGAGCTGTTATTCATAAATATAGTATTTGCTAACCCAAGCCCACGTGCTAGCACCATCTAGATGGAGGCATGTGGCTGAGGGTCACTGTGCCCCACGGTGTGCCTTTTCAGCGGGTCTGAAAGAGTTGAGCTGTGCATCTCCCGTTGCTGGTGATGGGAACTGCACAACTGACATGCCAGTCACTCCACTGGAGTTTTTCCTTTAGAAATATCATAGAGCGACCCACAAAGCACACAAAGTGCACATCAATCACAGCTGCACCCTGGCTCGATGCCTGCCTGCTGCTCCATTCAGAGAGCTGCAGTGTGCAGTCTCTCTCAGAAGGTATCTGCTCTTATCTGGGTGGAGGAGTTACAGCCTGTGTTATACAGCATGTGGAGTTAGTGGTGGTGAGTCTTCCTGAGAGCCCAGGCTATGTGCGGTGTTTTTGGAACACCGGGAATGAAGTGGAAAGGAATTCCCTCTTTGGGTGCTTTGGGGACACATTTTTGGGAAAAATCTGTTGCTGTACACAGCACAGCAGAAATTCCAGATAACTTTGCTGTCCATAGGCCATGTTGCTGTGAAGTACGCATTGCTAATCATAGCATCTTAAACCCACCATCCTGTGCTGTTCTTTGCCGGTTTATGCCTCCAAAAGACACACCTCTTGACGGAAAACAACACGTGCTTCATTTCTGATTCAGCCAATTTGCATTCCTGCATGCACTCCTCAGGCCATCCCTGGGGAGTCAGTGCCTGCAAGTCACTGCCCAAACATGAGCATTTTCCAATCCATATTTAAGCAGCTTTAAAAATAACTGGCTTTTTGGCAAGTAAGCTCACCTGTAACTTCTCTTGGCTTTGAAAGGATGAGTTCTTGATGTTCCTTAAAGTTGGACTAGTTTTTGATTCCTGAGCTTTGGCCAGCATTTCCAAACCTAGTGTTGTGAAAGGTTTCTCATGTCTGTTCACCATAAAATAGGAAAGCTATTGGGTGAAAGCTGAATCATAGATTTCTAATCATGTCTTGCTTTAATCATGGATATAACTGAGCCTGTTCGGAACTGTCCTCCCTTCTAAAAGAGCAAATTCTTTAAGTGTTCTTAAAAAAGCAGACAAAACTATGTGTATTTTCCTTTGCAAAGTTTAGATTTTGGTGACTTTCCATTTTCAAATTAAGTCCTTTTTGACTCTTCCCCCTGCAGATTATAGTGTAAATTTTCCATGAGCATAATGATTCTTTGGGCTGCCATGTGTGCCTCCTTGTATGTAACAATCACCTGGTGGTACCATTATGTGTACCAAACCTCAGCATCTTCAGAGATTCCCATCATACCAACATACCTGTTCTCACAAATGCTCTCAGGATTTGGAGATGCCAAAATCCTTTTGAGTATTTTCCTATGCTTATATTTATGAGGCTTTTCACTGAACACACAGCATTTCTTGTTTGTTTGTTTGCCTTGAACAGTAGCTATTGTTTTATAAACACTGACTGCTACACCATAAAGTATTGGCATGATGCCCATAAGAATTAAGTCATATTTTTCCTACCAAGATTTATTATCTACATTTCTGCATCAGACTGGAAAACTATGTAACGATAAGCCCCTTTAGATTGGCTATTACAGACTCAGTATAGTGGAATGTGGAACAAACTTTTATATATGCCATTAATTGAGGATTGCTACAGAACTTCAGGCTAACAGGCAGTTGACGGCTGGTGCGAGTGCGCCCAGCTCTGTGGATTGCGCTTGAATCTGCCCTCCTGCTCCAGCCATGAATTTGGCTTCTAGACTTGTGTTTGTTTGAGTTGTGTGCTAAAGGAATGTGTAGGGATATGGGCATTGTTCTGTTGGCACGGAAGTTACCTAGACTTATGTATGTTTATTTTTCTGAACCTATGGGATGAAGTACTTGATATGGTTAATTTATTATGAGACATAAATTCAGTAACATGGTAAAGAACTTACTGTGAAATGATGGACAACTTGTATTAGAATTCCTCTACTAATGCTGTGCAACACTCATTTGTTATTATTATATATCCAAAAGTGCTTTTGGCACAGTTTTGACACAGTCTACTAACAGGCATCCAGTCCAAATTTATTGCCAAAGATAGATCCGCATAGGAGCGGCAAACTATCCACACTGTTCCTGTACTGTCAGATATCACACTCTGTCAGCTATCCAAACAACCGCAGGCAGGGGGCCAGGGAAAACATATTATAACCTATTATAAAAGTCTATTTTGACTTGCACCTTTGTTAAAAAAATAGGAGGCTGAATTTTAAAGTAATAATAATAGAAGAAATGCTTTTGAATTTGGGACCTAGTAATCCGAAGGCAATTCAGTGACCCATCAGACTAATCACATATAAAGACTAGGCATAAGCATTCAGTAAAATTCTGCAGTTAGTGTGGGGAAGTGAAGTGCTAACTCCTACACCTCACCATTCATTTTTTCTTCCCTTTATGATTTAATATTGAACAATGATGAAATATGTCATCTATAATGGCAGAATTGGCTGAAGTGATTTTCCAGTAATTAAAAAAAATGTATGGAATCTGGGTCAGTCTCCCAGCAAAATACCCAATATAAATTGATTCAGAGAGAGCCTAATCCATGAAATATATGATTTCAGTTCATTATCTGATTTCTGAAATGTTGTAGTACCTGAGGATCTTGTTTTCATTATCTGGGCAGATGGAGAGTAATCCAAAGTTCCTTTAAAATCAGAGGGTGCATTGTAGCTTCCCCACAATGGAAAGCATACTGGACATGATTGAAGTGAGCGTCAAAACTTAAGCAAGTTCAATATGTAGGTAGGGAAAAAGTGTGTTAAATCTCTTCCCTGCCCCTTCCCTTGAAGCAATTTTCTTAGTTGCCGTGGTGTTCCCTAGGTCTCTCCAGCAGTGACAGGCCAAATCACGCTTGCTGTAGCCATGCAGTTAGTTTGCTTGAAGCCAACAGAATTCTTTTTCTAAGCAAGGAGAATTGTCTTTAGCTGCAGTAATTGCACTCATTTTTTCTATATTCATCCAAAATATGGCCCACTGATTTCAGTGAGCATTAGATGTAGGTTTTATAGCTTATTTCTTTTTTACTATGGTAAACTCCTCTTGGCTTCTGAGGTGCTTTTCTGGCAGGAAGTCTGCAAGATCATCTAGACTGCAAGTAACTCTCTGGTAGGATATTTATACCTTTTTTTTTTTTTTTTTTTTTTTTTGCGGCATCAGGAACTATAATCTTATCTCAGGCCAGATGGTTCCCCTGTTCCATCGTCAGTAATTTCAGCAAAGTAGATTTTGAGATTTTGTTGTTTTAAAATTAGAACATCTGTATTCCCATTTCATTAGAAGAAGTTCAACAGATTTGTAATAAAGGATTTGAAATCACTCTAATTGAATGACAGAACTGGTACATGACTAATCAAATATATTAGTGCACAGAATGGAGATTGCATAGGCTCATTTGTCTTTTTGTCCATGTTTTATATTGTCTATATTTTACTTTTTTTTTTTCCATTTTCCCTTTACCTTTTCTCTGAGCTTCAACTGGACAAATTCACTTAGGGTTCATTGTAAGATGGTCCTGGAGTAGATTACATAGTGCTTAATGGATTGTATTTCTGCAAGACCGTTTAAATTATATTTATTAGGGAGTTTAGGTTTATAGAAAATTAATAAAAATATCAAAAGATTTGTAACATTATATATGTTTCTGGGTTCCATAATTTTAACAGTCTTGTATGGAGGTCTACCATCTTTGTGTACCTAGCAAGTGATATGTCAAAGAAACACATTTGCCGCTTTCTATAGGGTTTTGATGTTACACTCCATTCACTTAAGATATTTTAAAAATCAAGAAGCCTTATAAAAGTTAATTAGGTCTTTAAAAATGTGAAGTGTAATCAAAGAGTTTTGCTTCATGTCTGGATTTCGGTGCTAGACTATTGGCATCGTATTGCATGATTAAGAGTCAGTCTCCTAATTTAGCTATTAGACAATCATTAGCCTGATTACTACATATTGACTGCTGTACTTAGCTCTCAGATCATACTACAGGAGGGAAAAAAAAAATACCAGCAGAAAGGAATAATTTGCCGATGACAGCTTTGCTTAACGGTTCTCAGAGCTGTTTTGGTTTTTAAAGCGTTTTCCGTTTCAGAGTAAATGCTCACCTTGGCATTTAGAGATGTGAAAGCCTGTCAGGTTGTTATAGCAAACTGTGGGACCAGGGCCGGGTTTCATGCTCTGAATGAGGCCAAATGCTCCCTTGTATCTCAGGCTCTGAAGGTCGCTCCAAAGTCAGAGTGTATTTTCATAGTAGGAGAAGATAGAGTGTAATTCTGCTTCTGAGACCCAGAAAGCTTGAAAGACGTATTTTAGAAACATTTAGGTTCCCAACTCCTGTTGAAATCCTTCTATGTTACAGCATCCTACTTGGAAAGTAGGAATGATGTTAATTTGGTCTGTCTAGTCTAGTTACGCTGTAAACTGTCGGGGAGAGGGGCTGTCTCTAACCATATGCTTGTGCAGTGCCTAGCACAGTGGGGACCCAACTTCAGCTGAGGCCTCTGCGGTCAATGGCAATACAAACAGCAATGATACGAAGGCAAAGAGGAATTTTCAACTCGTACAAAGTTGAAGTGATACTGTATGATC
This sequence comes from Fregata magnificens, assembly GCA_013389945.1. Classification (NCBI taxonomy): domain Eukaryota; kingdom Metazoa; phylum Chordata; class Aves; order Suliformes; family Fregatidae; genus Fregata; species Fregata magnificens. The sequence goes on from WAAD01002664.1 coordinate 48,956, forward strand.
CGGTGCCTTCAGCTTTGCTTTTCACCACAAGAGTGGTGGCAGTGGACAGCCAGCCCGCTCTCCTGAGCCGTGGCCCCAGGGACCAGTGTCCCGCTTGCATGCCACCTGGCGTGAGGCTTCCCAGGGGCTCCTCTTCTGCCTGATTCTTTAAGGCATCTCCTCCCTGCGTATGAAGTCAACCCCCACAGGACAAGAGTGAAGGGGAGTCTTTGCTGAAAGGGAGGAGCAAGAAATCTTATCTCCCTTTTTCCTGTGTGCCTAAACATCCTCCTTCAGGCTGCTCCAAGTTCACCAAAGTCCTCTCTTGCCTGGGACACCTCATCAGGGCTCAGGCATGGTTTATCAGTGGGAGCACGTGGTCTTCCTGGAGATAGGGCAATCCTGGGCAGAGCTCTGCTGTCTTTGTATCCCTCAAAACATTTGTCGAAATGAGACCTAACTGGGCCTACGGATGGACAGCCAAACCAGGACTGCTGTTAGTGTAAAGATGGGTTCCAGTAAAATCTAATCAGCGCCTTGATTTAATTTTGGGCAAATTTCTCCCTTCTGCATTTGTTTTGGCATAATCAGGCTTTTTGAAGGTGAAGTCCTTGGAACATTGCTCTGTATCACCTGCATTAGGGCTGATAGCTGTTGGTAATGATCGAAACTTTCATTCTTCCTCAGCCCAGCCCCGTGACCACCTTTTGTGCCAGCCTGTTTGGTGCTGAAATCGAGCTTATCATACCGAGGATAAGCACAGAAAGCATTATCATCCACTGCTTCTGTGAGGCTTGTTCCGTGGCTGCGCTTGGCAGCCTAGTGAATATCATCCGTAGTAAGTAGCTGTTTTAGCATATCCTATCCTACTACTATCTGGTAGTGATGAATAATCAGTGAAGATTTAAATGATCAGGAACTTAGATACTTTTGAAAGACTGAAAGGTGAAACTGAGATCTTCTGTTATGATATTCTGTGTGTATTATATAATGCTAAGTGCCTATACAGACACTTACGTTAAAAGATAACACAAACGTTGTTGGGACTTAACCCCACATAATGCATTTTTATTCTCTCACCAGGTAATCTTAAATTATTTTCCTTGTCAGGATGATTGACTGATCTTGATTGAAGAATCTTTCATTGTTAGAGAATATCTTTTTGTTTTATAATTTCCCTAATTAGCTCTAAATCCTGCTACTCCTCTCTGTAAAGAACTGACGTCTGCCAGAAGTAACTGCCCGCATAAATGCAGACCCCTTTCTTTTCCATATTAAAAGACATACGTGCCACGCAATAAAGCTAAATCGCTTCAGCTAGAAAAATGAAATTATGCGTAAAAATGCTGCCTCAGATAAAATACCAACCTGTGCAAGCCTCCTTGGCATACACAAGCCAGCCCTGGACTGCTGGTGCTTGAATGCATTCTGCCGGCTTTTGAGGATGAACCCCAGCTGTAGGGACCCTGGTGTGCAGCATCCCTCCATGGCTTTGCTGGGAAAACAGCCCTGATTCGCTTTCTGGCCTACGGAGGTTGTGGGTTAAGGCTGCTGGCTGCTGCTGGTGCCTATTCTTACATCTCAATCCCAAAGCATCTCACTTCTTTTCTACTTCCTTCTAGTTCCCTTCAGCTTCCTACTGCACTCCTGAAGGGATTTTCCCTTTAGATGTGCAGTTTATAGCTTCACAGAAGGTGCATGCAAAAGAGAGGAAAAAAGCAGAAGCAGTCGGTGTTAAGAGGCAATGTCACAGTCAGAGGTGGCTGGGTGCCGGAGCGAGCTGCCCGCAGAGGCCTGCCAGGCGGCAGGGTGCAGCTGAGCTGCCCAGTCCCCCCTGGCACGGTACCGGGCTTCTCTGGGTCATGTCACCAATTAGGAGTGCTCCTGTGATGGGGAGGTGACCTGCCTGCAACCAGAAAATAGGACCAGTCTTGGTTTTCTGAGGTTTTCAGCTGTATAAAGGGTTTAGATCAGCTTTGGACAAGTTTCTGAGCTTAAGCTTTTGTGGGGCATGAATCTTTTTTCTCCTCACGTCAATGTGTTTTGAATCAGGCCCCTTGTTGGGATAGGCTGACTCTTTTGATATATTAGCCTGTTGCTGATTAAATGTATATTTCACTTTTTAATTTTCACTTTTTGGGGTAGCCATTGCTCTAATGGAGACCCATTTAGCCATTGCTATAGATCAAAAAAGCCAAGCTTCCTCTGCACCACTATGGATTTTCCATGGAACTGCCCATAAGAGCCTTGAAGTTATTAAATCCTTTTGTTTTGCTGTCAATTAAAGACGGGTAAACATCAGTCAAGGAAGGGTGGGTTGGGTTTTTTTGGCTTGGTAATTAATCAGTGAGCCCTTTCTCTCTTTCCTCACTGCTTTCCCTCTCCTTTCTGTGCTTTATTTTATGTCTGTCCTGGTTTCTTTCTAATAGTAGCAGGCAGCTGTACAGCGTGGACTTCAGTGCTTTGGTAGCAGAACTCTGTGCCTGGATCAGTCACAGCCTTAGAAATTAGAACAATTCCTGGTACGCATGTCGAAATATGAAAGAGAACGGTCCCTATTTCATTTTATTTTATTTTATTTTACAGTGCTGCTTTGCACACAGCATACACAATGTCCTTTTACATTAAGAAATTAGTTACATTTCCTTGATGGCTCACTTTCTTATTAGGTCACATTTGGCATAACGGTTCAGGGCTACTTCTAATTATTCGTATAATATCGTCTTACGTATGAGGATGGCCCATTTTCCACTAATTTCTCAACCCTGTTTTTCTTTCTCTAATGGCATATGACCAGCTCCTAATGTAAAAAAGAAAGGAGGGTGAATAAAAGGATGGGAAAAGAAAAAGAACTCTGCTGTACAACTGAAACGGGTAATTATGCTCCTCTAAGCACATCGCTAGAGCCCAGCTGGCACAATTAAAGAAATAGCTGATCAGTTCCAGTTATTGATTCTGCTAACATGTTTGTTCACGGTTGCTTCTTGTCTAATTAGTTTTTTCTGCTTTCTTAGTCTGAAAGCATACCTTTTCAGTCAAATCTGTTTTCAGGCATCAGATAGCAATGCTTTATTTAGACCACTTGCTAGCCATTTATTTTAATGCAACAGTACTTCTGTTCACTTTTTTTTTTAACCCAATGTGGGGCTGATTCTTTGGAATGGTCTTTAATTTCCTAGAGCTGTTTGAGATAGTCTGAAATTTAAGATGGTGCTTCGTAACAGTGAAATGAACAGATCTGAAAGTTGGGGTTAGGGGACCCCTTGGGAGCACCTAAAAACATGGAGATACCTCTTGCAGGTTGTAAGAAGTTACTGGCCATACTTGGCAATTAGGGAAGCGCGAATGTTAAGGCCCTGTGCTTGCATTTTAATTGTGTGGATAGACAATTTTAACTGTTCAGAGACTCTTCTGTTTAACTGAATCTGGTCTCTTTTTTTCTCTTTTGAAAAAACAGGTCCCATGTAGAAAATAGTACTTTGACAAAATGGCCCTTCTTCAAAAAAATGGGGACTAGACAAAGAAAAAGGGAGTGGGAGCTTAGTGGGAATCCAAGTGTACCGGGTTTTGTCATTTCTGAAGTGCAAATGTGTAGCTATAAAATGCTTTTAGTTTCAAATGTGCGTTTTACATAAAAATGAAGAGGATTGATAATTCAAACAAAAAATAATTTCCCTTCCCTAGAATTGCACCATGTGAAAACATTTAGAAATGTAGCTTTTTGCCCTGATTCAGAATAGCAACAACAAAGAAGAAGAAATCCTGGGCTGTTTTGCAGGACAGAAAATCTATTTTCTAACCAGCTCTAGTTCTGGTGTTCCTTTGTGCCGCTGAGCAGCTCTCACACTGCACCTCAAACATGAATGCATTGCAGTGGCAGATAAAGCTTTATATATTTCAATAAAGAATAAATAGATCATTGCAGCCCGAATATCTTTTATCTTATATTTAAAAACAGCAAACAGGAAAGAACGTGCTGCAGTCTCCATGACACAATGTGTGTGTCTGCACACATGAATGAACACAGTAAGTCTAAAATGGATAGTAGTAGTCTGATGGATTTAAAGGTGCAGAACATAGAACAGACATCATAATTCTCTAACTTAAAAATGTTGTTCAGGCAATGATTTCTTGAGAAAAGAGAATTGCTTATTGCTTTGTGCAAAGAGATTTGAAGGAGTGCATTATCTGGACTGAGAGAATAAAAATGACTTTTATGTCTGTTCGAATCATGCTGTTCTTAAGATTTCTTTTTGGTTTATTAGAGCTGTATAAATACAGGTTGTTATTAACTGCTTTCAGCACCCAAAGATGTATACATATTTTAGATATTGCAGTAGTCCTTGTCTTTGTGATTGACATCACTCTTTCCTGATTTCCCATTTTCCAGTGAGGGGGGGAAGCCAAGAAGTACTGCAGCTGTTAGCAGATGAAACCTGTACCCTACAGCCTGCTTATCATTCCAGGAGCATCCAGCACAAACATCCAAATGTTTTTGACACATCTGGGCTCCATCACTTCTTCCCTGGCCAGAATATTCAGTGCAGCTTAATCCCAGGTCTTGTCCCAGCCTCCCTCCCTCTGCTGCCTGGGACACTGTGTCCCTCCTGCTACCCAAGGCTACCTTCTGCGGGTACAGCCCTGCAGCTACACCACTCTCCAAATGGGGAGAAGGTGTAGGGAAGGGAGGAAGAGGTGTTAAATATACCTGGCATAGGTGCTGCAAAAGTCTAGGGAGCTGCTGCTGCTGCTGCTGGGGATGTGCTGGTAAGGGACCTGGGGGATGTGGGGACCTGCAGAAGGTGGCTGCGCTGGCCACAGCATGTAGGACAGCATTACCCACCACTGGGGGATTTCCAGTGTTTGGCCTGCCTGAGGCACAGGTGAGATGCTGGGGCAGGCCAGAAGAGAGGCCAGGAACGCCCCCACCTTAAACAAGGGCTTTGGGAAGCTGAGGTTCAGCTCCCAGCACTGTCATAGACTTTCTGGGTGATTTTGAGCAGGTAATCTTATTTCAATCTGCCTCAGTTTACTGTCTGTAAACTATAGAAAGTAGAGCAAATGTGCTTCCCTCTGCCCAAGGGCATTTGTGAGGATGAAAGCCATAGGGGTGCCATGGCATGATGGGCAGCGCAGCTCAAGGAGGCAAGGAAGAGGGGGCTGCCTTTGCAGGGGCCTCTGGTGCTGCCATGGCTGTGACTGTGAGGGAGTGCACAGCCAGATGTGGGGGCCGTCTGATCTGTCTTTATTGAAGCTACAGCTCATTGTGGTGAAGCTTTCTCCTCTTCCTACCATAAAAAAGATGTAAATTGGAAGGGTACAGCACTTCTCATAAAAACTCTGTGCATTTATATTTAAACACTGAAGTCACACCACTCCCTATTGAAAAGCCCTCGGCTCTATTGTTGCACATGACTAGCGCAGAAAGAGACCATTATACTCGGCAAAAATATATTTTCCTTGCTCATTTTCCTGGAAACAAAACCTTCCGAGCCCTGGTGGCACAAACCTCACCAAATGGTATTGATAAAGAGGAAGAAATTGCACATGGCACCAAATCACCGGCTCCATCCGAGATGGAAGGAATAAAGCTCCAAAATATGGCAACAGATGCCTGTGTGAAATGGTGAGATTGCCTTTGTGGCAACGCAGAACAGTTTACCGATAAAGCTCTCCCTGGCTGTTATAGTTGTGTTCAATAGCAATGACAGCTGTCAAGGAGCTTGGGGACTCGCTGTGATGCCTTCAACATTTTAATCACTCCAGCAAAGGCATGGAAAAAACTGTTTGTGTTTGGAGCACTGTTATTGCCATATGATATTTAAAAGGAATTGGTAATTGTTATTTACCTAAAAATTAGAAGGAGCTTTTAATTGTTGCGATACAGCTCTCATTTCTGTAAACAGAAAGGACAGGTCTTCTCACATTTTAATTCTGAGCAGTTAATTGGTGATTTACATAGCCCCTTTTACCATCAAGCTCTCAATCCTCAGACGATGAACTATTTTTCCCTGAGAAGCTCAACTGACAGATTTTAATATTCCATTAACCTTACAGTTTTACTATAACATTGCATCTTGAGACACTGGGGCACTTTGATTCAAACTACAGGAAATTAATTTTCTCTCTTTTATTATACCACCAGTAACTACCTTAAAAAAAGAAACTTTAAAACTACTGATGACATGAGTATAATATGTAAAAATGACAGGAAGAATTATGAATTTTATTTCCATAAGAGAAGGAAAGGGGGGGTAATTATAGTGCTGAAGCATTGTATTCAATCTGAAATTAAGACACTTTTCTAAGACATGAAATTCACGTAGTGAAGAAATGATCGTGATGTAAATCTTCGCAGTTGAAAGGCATTAAAAGTTGTTAACCCCTTTTGTTGCAGCCAAAATGTTTTGACTGGATATTTCTGCAAAGGAGAAAAAATCCCAAATTTGGTATTGAGAAGACTGAACTTTTTAATCTTGTCTAAAACGACCACAACTCTTCCTGGGGAGAAAAAAAGTCTAGCTTCTTCACTTAAATTTTCTCTCTCATTTGAATGAGTTCAGTTTCTTGGTAATATTCTCTTATGGCAACGGTCTAAAATTATGTTGAAATACTTGCAAATTATGACAGTGTATTCATCAATATTTTGTAGGTGAATATAACATATATAGCTGAATATAGAACATAGATTAATCTATATTATACAGACAAATATATATTTTAATATATAAAAGTAATTTATATATTCCCTGAGCACAGACAAACAATGGTTAAAAGTTAAAATATGTTCAACTGGAAGAGCATGTTGTTCTTTGCACACACGAAAAAGAAAAAAGTAAAATAAAATTGTGTTTTATGTAATTTCCCCAAACAGCAGAAAAGCTATAAGGTCAAGAGGGTTTCTGGCAGTTTTCCACACTCCCAGACACTCTTATCTCTGCTGCCACGCTCCGACCCCTGTACCCTCCTGAAACCACCCACCATTCCCTGCCCCCGCCGCCGGGAATTCCCATCGGCATCGCTTCTCCCTCAGTGCGACCCAGGCATGGATGCAGTGGTGCGTTATTTCCACTACTAGACACAAAATGTCTCATTTTTCACATTGAATGCTACTGACTTAAGGAAATGTTATAGCTGGGAGTTTTATGGCCTGATCGTATTCTCTAAGCCCTCTCTCTAACAGTAATTATTGAAGCTGCCAAAGGCAGATTAAAAGAGGGGTTTAGGCTCAGCACCCCAGGCTGAAAAGGGTCTCCGGTGCTGGCAGCCCCCTGCCCCACTCAGCCTGCGGGGAGCTGGGGGCACTCTGCACAGCTTCACCCTGGGGACCGGGCACCCTATGTGGGGGAGGCAGCTGCTTGGGTTATCTCTGGTTACCATCAAAGCCCCGATAAAGGAGCGGGGTCTGCAGAAACGCAAGGAAAGCTTGTATGGAGCCAGGAGGTGTTTTGCCCCAGCTGCTCAGGAGAGGAGATGTGGGACAGAGGCCAGGTGGAGAATATTAACCCACACGTGATGGGCAGGTGTCAGTACTGAGGGGAGAGGAGATGGCAGTGGTACTAAAACACTGGGGTGTGCACTTCACTGGGGCAATGCAGATATTCTTGAGAAAAGGTAGCAAACATCTGTCTGGAATGGTATCCTGCTTTGGGACAGGGGTCGCAATTTAGACCTCTTGAGTTCCTGTTTGTCCTATTTTTTTTTAATGGTTCAGTGACTAAAATGGGACAGGAGGGATGGATTTGGGGAAACCTCTCTGACCAAGCAATGACTGACAATATGGAACAGTTTCTGAAAGGCCGTCATGTAACCCATATTACTGGGATCATGGAAGAACACGTATGGGAGGATTTAAAACATCTTTGTTCTATTTGGTTTTTAATTTCAAATCAAACAAGAATTTACAGGCTCCCATGCCAAAGAATTATTTTTTAAACGGGATTACACACATGGAGGTTTCTTTCAATTTATCTTAAATTTAAACAGAAAGGATTTTCCCGTAGAGTATTGTGTTGGGTTGTAAAAGACCTGGGATGTCTGCACATCATCAAAGACAGTGAATGATATAATTGCTGTACAATTTGCAGCTCAGGTTGAGAAGGCACATCAATTGCAGGGGGAGGGATCCCGCCAGCAGAAAGGTGTTGGTTGCAAAGTATTTACTGGTTCTGCTTTAAAAAAAAGATGAGAGTGGCCTGGAAAACTCTCGTCCACAATAAGAAAGCAAGATTTCTGATACGCTTTTGGAAGGCAGGAGAAAATATGAGGACTGCTTCTGAGGTAAGGATGAATTCCAGTGCAAAGCAAACATGCACTTGCTCTGTTTTGCTGGAGTTAAGGCAATCAAATAGTGACTGAAATTACTCAAAGCTTCTGTCTTCTCTCTTTCAAAATACTAATATTCTAATAACATTGTATCTTCTTAGCTCTATCCTTATGAAATTTTTGTCCATCATCTTAATCTTTTAATGAATTCCTGTTTATGCATAATTAAAAAACCTGAAGAACAGATTTTACTTATACTTCTTGTGACACCTGTATTGGGTTAGGGATGACCTGGGAGTTACAGTTTCTGCCTGCTGTTTTCACAGAGCTTTTAGCAGCCAAAACCTGCACCTTTATATCTGTGGGTGAAGGATTAGACACACGGAGAGGAACCTGTGCAAAGGAAGCAATGTGACGCTATATTCCCTGCTGAGATAATAACGCCACTTTCACGACAGGATGAGTAGAGAGGTAATTGAGATCTCAAAGAAATTAATTACGTGTACATTGCAAGCAGAGACTATGGCACTAGTAGCTTAATGTTACCATAGCATAGTAGCTTTACCATAACTTCCATGTGCTTCTGAGGAAGCCAGACAGGGATTTATGAGATTTCAGTGCTAGAACATAGTATGAACATATGTGGCTGCTTGAGAATTGCACTGAGATTTGGTAAAGAGACTTTGGCATTTAGATGTAATTTTCCTGATGAACTCTCCTGCCCCTCATCCACATGTTTCCCATAGCTTGAGAAATTCTAGCACAAAAGTGTTGATTAATCTATATAAATTCCGAGATGGAAACTGTCATTCATCCTTAACCAACCCTGTAGCCTCCTGTGATGATTCTGTATTTATTATTGATATAAGATTTTGTCTGTGAGGTGATAAAGGAGAGCAGAGGATACTCGTCATGGTTCTGTCACATAGATCTGCTCTGTCAGTCCTCTGCAGTTTTAGCCAAGCCAGCACAGTGGAGGGGAATGATAAATGCCAATTGTTTCACAGTAAAGAAGTGTTTGTGAGTTTTGACTGAACGTGGAGTTTGAGGCAGTTGTTTTATGTAGCTCTTACCTATCAATGCTTTTTTACTCATAATTGGAGATCCCCCTGGTCTTTCAGCTTAATCCCCATGAAACACTGCTGTAAATATAGGTCATCTTACCATAGTGATTCTGAGCCCTGGAAATCTTACTCCTCTGTTCTGCTTTGATACCTCGTGAAGAACCAGCTTTAGCAAAACAGTATTGCATTTTTACTCTCAAACATAAATCCAAATCCTATTGACTTCAGGTGCTAGAGCTGGCACATGCTTATGGACCCACTGAGGAGCTCCTGGCTTAGCACCAGAGCCAGCACCATGCGGGACGCCGGCAGGGCAACTGTGGTGCTTTTAGTATTTTAGTATTAACAATACAAGCACCTGAGAAGTCGCAAATATTTATTGCTTCCTTTGATTTATTTGTGAATGCCTGTTGTGGGGCAAGTCTACTGTAAAGCTGCTTTGGAGGCTGAGGCTTTCCACCATAGGCACAGCTGTGGAGCCTGGCCAGGGCAGTGGGGAGGGCTGCGGGATGGCGTGCCCCTGCTCGGCACAGGGCTCCTGCCGTGCTCTCCCCCTGCCACTTGCCTGTTGCCATGGAGAACAGATTTTGTCATGCACACTAGTGGGTCCCGCACGTCTCCTCTCTGCCAGGGTAATCTGCTGTCACTGTGGTCACCACAATAACCGGGCTTTTTTTTTTTAATATACTCTTCTCAGTACCACATATTATTTTCAGCTGCCTAGGACATCAGCAGCATGATGTGCTACTGCTCGTTTAAACTGGGAGACAAAACCCAGATGCGCTCCGCTCAAAAAATTGCTTGGTACTACTGTATATTCTGCAAGGTTACTCGGGATACATGCACTAGTGTTTCACCTTTTGTCTTTAAAGTGATGTAGGGTGAATGTCTTTCAAATGAAAAGACAGGCGACTGGAGAAAAAGGGGGAAAAACAAGTAACAAGATCAAAGACATAAATAGAACAAAATATGCACAAGAGATCTCATCTGAGATCAAAGATGTGAGCGTAATTACCATGAATAAGACGTGCAGAGCTCACCAGAACAGAATGGTTTGTGCGCCTGGAGAATTCTGCAGAAATAAACCATTCTGTGGGAAATTGAGTGCTCCACAGAGTGAGGAAAGGACATTTATTCTGCATTGGAGGGGGAATAGTAGAAAGCCCACCATTACAGCAGGGTTGCTTATTGCTGGCTGACCCTGTGCAGGGCTGCAGCCATCGAAGTAGCTCAAAGAAAACCTCCGAACCTTTTATGTTAAAAAGATTCTGATCTGGGGCGAAAAAAAAAAAACCAAAAACCAGCTCTTTAACCCTGGGAGATGTAGTTTTCAGGCAGATGTTTTCAAGGGTAAATGTAGTGATTGTGTTACAGGTGCAGTTTGAAGAGAAACAGTTGCTTCTGTTAAAGTAGCTTAACATATAGAGGAATAGTACAGAACACGAAGAATTTCTTTTCACTAACTCTGTTCAGTCAGGGATTGCGAATGTGTTTGTGATTTTTATGGCTGTTATGTACACGTGTCCACAGGCCCTAACAGAACATCGTTATAAATGGAATAAATAAATAAGTTGTCTAGAAGAGTATGTAAGGAAAGTTACAGTGACTGAGTTGAAACTACAAAATGCTGATTCTTCCCAGGGAAAGATTTTATGAGCTATATGCCTGTCATATATATACCAGCATATTGTTTGATTTTTAGTGGAGTTACTCCAGATTTATTCTTCTTTTCCTGAGAACACATTCTGGACACTGATCAATCCTTGCTGTGCTTCCGGATAAGATGTGCCTTCTCCATGAATATCTCAAATGTGGTGGGAGTGTGGAAACCCATGAAGTTTTAAGAGTGATTTTTATTTTAATACCTCTCTCTTTCTGTCGGCATGAACCAGAAATTCAGACACAGATCCACATGTCAGGCTTATTTCCACTTGGAAGAGGGGAGAAAAAGGAAAGCATATATGCTGAGCCTACTGTCAAGGCTTATTTTCACAGAAACTTTACTGGAACTGTGTTTAACATGTAGAGGTTTTTTTTTTTTTTTTAACAGTAGCTTACTCCATCTTTGTATAGAAACACCAGCTGTAGGGAACCTGGAAAGCATGTGCAGTCTAGAAATGAATATTTCCACTCCCTTCATTCTTCTGATTGCTTTGTTTTTTGGAAGAGCCCACCCCTGCCCATGGGTTCTGTTGACTGTGACTTTGAGTTAAACACTGGAAGTACAAGCACTGTCTGTGTCAGATCTCATAGTGATCTGTGAACTGTACAACCTGTGGTGGCAATCCTGCTTTCCATGACAATAGACTGCCTCCATTGCAAAATCCCTATCAACAGTCATGGTGCAGTAGTATGCTGGATAATACCTTCAAAGGGTCATTTCTGCATAAAGCACATTTCTTCATTCCATGACAAAGGTATAGACTGATTCCGCTGCATACAAGCATTTTGCAGCTACTGTAGAATTTTTATGATGTAATAATAAATTTTAAAATGTATAATTTTCAGCAGGCAAAAAATTAGTTTACTTAGAAAAAAATCTTGCAGTTTCTTCTGTTCTCTTCAGAAGGGTAGACCCAATTTTATCTTCCATCATGTCCCCACAATCTTTCTGAAATGAAGGTATACCAGTTAAATTGGGACAAGATTTTGTCCTTTTGCAGGAGATATTACATTACAAAAAGAGCACTGTCAAGTCTTTAGGCTGAGGTGATTTATGATTTATCATCTTAAGATCATCAGATGCTGTCAGATTAGAGACTGGGGAGAGTTTATTCTGTGAGGTTCGCTACTGTTTCTGTTCTGCAAGCCTTTGCTTGGACTTCAGTGCTATCAGGAATCTGTAAACTCACTCATAAAATGAATAATATCTTTTTTTTAGCTTGAAGGTGTTGCTAGTACTCACAGATGCTTTCAAAATAACAAGTACGCCCATGGTCCTGGGCAGCCTGCTGTAGGTGACTCTGCTTGAGTAGAGGGATTGGATAAGATGACCTCCAAAGGTCCCTCCCAACCTCAGCCAGTCTGTGACTCTGTATTTGTAACTCCTCAGACTCTTAATTTTTATTCAGATGATGTAACAATAGAAACCTCTGTCCCATTTTATTCTATGAATGGGATCCATTCTACAAAATGGGCTCCACAGGAATGGTGATCACAAATTTTGTATGTGTCTAATATGTTTAGTTATTTTTGTTAGATAATGCTATGGGCTTTGATTCAACTAAGTGTTTAAATGCCAAAGGCAGGCACATGAATAATCCTGAGGAAGTCAAGAGAGGTGCTTTTATAGTGAATACTTAAGCTTAAGTGCTTGGCTGAATAAGAGCCATACTCGTGATTTTCATTAAAACAATACTGAGAAGAGCATGTAGTTTGTGCAGCTGAGAGAAGGGCACTCATTGCATGCGAGTCTCTACCTTTTATGTAGTCTTTGAAATTTTGATGCTTAGCATTGGTGAGAGATGCACAGTTGTCTCTGAAAACACAATTCATCATTGCTTAGCAATGAAGTAAACTGGATTTTGGGCAAGCATCTTCTTGCCCAGTAACCAAATGGTTATTTGGTCTTTTTGCTGGTAAGAGTGAGCCGTCAAACCTCTTTTCTGGGCCAATAGCAACTGAAGAAAGGTTCTCCTCCCCATCGCCTCATCCAAGTATTCAGTCAGTTCAAGTAATTTATTACCTGAGAGTTGCTGTAGCTCATGACAACTGTCAGAAGGCAGCTAAGAGGCAATAAGGCAAAAGAAAGCCATAGATATATTTTTCTAAATATATGTCCTTTTTTGTTGACTCATTTAACCCAGGTTATATTCAATTTATCTAAATTGTAAGACTAATATTGTGCCAAAGAGCTGAGTCACTACAGCATGTCGTGGGACACTGAGGGCTTGTTCCTCCCCTGCAAAAGGGTGACCAGGACTGCAACTGCTCACCATGCGTGGGCTCATGTGCTTTCTTTTGGAAACACTTTCTCTGTCTTTACTTGCATTTGAGAAGTTCTACACAATCCATAGCATTTAAGTAAAGTAATCCAACGAGAGCTGGGTTTCAGTACAGTAGGGTCAATGCAGGACTTCGATACAAGATAGGGTCAAGCCTTTAATTTTGTGGGTGGCAGTGCTTCTCTGCAGCATGGTACCTCCCATTTGAATTCGCAATGTCAGATTTGCTCCTCCCCTCTCAAAATATTTTGGTCTGCCTTCTCCCTAAGACTAAAGCCTTCCTTGCGATTACAGCAGTGAAAACAGTTTTACAGTGGGTGTAAAGATAATGCAAACCTTAGTTTAAGTGGGAGTCAGGCCCAGAGTGTGTGTATTGAGGACTATTTGAATTACATTCAGCACTGCTTGCGGTTTCTGAGGAGTTGTAGAGCCTGTTAAAAATGAAATACTGCTTACAGAAAGGGGCTAATGTTTTCTATTCTGCTGAAAAAAGAAATAAGGAGGAAAACATATTTGTCCCTGTTCAAAGGCTGCCCAAGGACAGCTTTCATTCTTTGTGACCCACTTACATTAAATGGTTTCACGGGAACTCCTCAGATACTTATTAAAAAAAAAAAAGGGGGCGGGAAAAAAAGAAAAAAAAAAAAAGAAAAAACACAGATCGGTGCTTCTAATCTTCGCTCTGAGGACGCATCCAGACTTGGAGCCATTGATAGATATCTTGCATCCCTAGTTACCTGTACGAAAATTAAACAAAGCAAGAGATGAGCAGCACTGGAAATGAGAAATTAACTCTGTCCATGTAAATATGAAATAGCATGGTTTAAGATCATTTTGTTTTTAAGAAATAGGACAATCAATCGTAACTTCAGCTGGCACAAGGTGACCTTTGCTCTTGTCTTCTTTCTCCTGTCAATTTACTTTATTTTTTGGCACAGTGTGAGTACTTTAGGTATTTTGTCTGGTATTAGCAGACCTCCTGGAGTCCTGGTGGAAGTAGTGCTTTCACTGGCTTTTGATGCCCACACTGTAGACACTGCCATGGTGCACATATGATGAAAGTGGCGCTTACTGGACTCTTATCAGACAGGAACCTGATAATTTTGAAACCCTTTTGCGTGGCAGGTGATGGGCCTCAGCCTGCCCTACACCTTGAATCCTTACTAGATTTACATAGGAGCTGATCCCTCTGCTTATTTCACTCAGAACAGATATTGATGAGAAATGAAAAGTGTTATAGACTGTTACATCCTACTTAAAAACCAAATCAGTATGTGCTTTGAGGGAAGATAAACAAAGCTTTTTCTGATATTTCTTAATGTTGTGTATGAGTAATGGTGTTTGACGCTGCTTGAGGAACGTGCAGCTGGAAGGATTTCTTGGGGCTTATGGTATATCCCTTTGCACCTCCCAGGGCTTCCAGAAGGGAGAGAGAGAGTGCACAGAGCTCCAGAGCACGCTGGGCGCCAGTGCTGCATGTATGCAGTGACAGAAAAAGCCTTTTGTGGAAACTTAGAGAGTCAAAGGAATAGGTGTGGTAAAACATGTACACTTCGAGTCCTTTTGGGTGCCTTGTTGTCAGTGACTATAATTGTAGCCAATAGGCTCTTCTTGGGGTTGTTACTTCCTAATGAAGAAGAAAATAGAAACTAATAAAGTCTGTTGTAGTTGCTTGTTGTGATTTGAAGAAGTTAACATATTCACTATCCGCTATACTAATTCCCCTGATATGGTGCCATGTTAGATCCACCACAATAAAAAATATATCAAAAAAATCAGTGTTTTCTTGATATGAGCTCTGAATTCTTGTTTTTCCCATCATATGAATATTAGGTCATTGATATTTTATGTGTCACACAGAACGGTTGAGATATCAGAAAAAACTGATGATTTGCATAAGCATCCCAGAGGCATTTTTGGCTTTCCAGCACGCAGAAGCTTTAGTCTATTGCCTTTACACTGAGTATGCTGTAATGCTGCATGCCAGAGATGATAATTCATTTTGTGAAACATGATCAGAAGAACCTTTATGGAGGTGCGACAGATGCAGCTGTAGCCATCACTTGAAGCACTTTCCCATAACCTGAAAAATGTTATCTCCCTCTGATTTGCTTTCTTGATGGCTTTTTTAGGCGTCCTTGAGTTGCAACTGTTGCACGCAATGAAATTCCTGAAAGAGCAAGGATAAAAAGGGTAAAGTGCCTGCAGCCACAGTTTCAGGACTTAATTGGACACTAGCTACTCCACTATGAGCATTCCCCCAAAGAATGGTGGAGTTCTTGTAGGCTTCAAACAATGGAGATGCGTGGGTTGATGCCATCTGCAGCCTAGGGCTTGTGGAACAAAAAGATGTTTGAAGAAGAGGGAAATTCTCAGAGATATGGTAGAATGGGAATGATCTGAAAGTAATCAATCATTATGGTGACATAAATCACAACACACAACAGCCCACAGCCAGAAGATGTCAAATACCACCCGCAGCGCGTCAGTCTCTCTGGCATCATCACTTTTGTGTGTTGTGCCACTGCTCTTTTGTGGGCCATCAATTTTGTTGGGCGATGAAGCTCAAGAATGACGCTATTCCTCCTTCCTCACTAATGCAAGCTTTATGATTGCGCACCCTAACGTGCACTTAAGGCGCATTCATCCTTTGACCCGAACTAAAAATCGATTGTGAGCTGGGTGCCAAATCCGCCAGATGTTGCTTGATCTCATAATTACGTTAGTGCTATTGCTCCAGCGCAACAGCATCAAAACAATACCAGCCAATCTGGGGCACAAAGACAGTCTGCAACTCTCATGTGGTCATCTGGTCCACGCCTGTCATTTTTGCCTAAAGCTCTCTGATGTTAAACTTAATTTGCCTTCCTTGATTATAAGCAAAATGATCTGTGCACAATATTAAAAAAACATTTATCAGCTGGAAAACAGTAAAAGGCATGGCACAAACTCATATAAATGTTAATGAAAGGCAGACAAAATTAAGCAATAGTATTGTGTTCCTCAGACTCTTACACACTTTTACTTAAAAGAGGATCTATTAGAGGAGGTCAGAAGAGGGTTGGAGGATAAGCACAAAAAACATTGTTTTGAAATTTGCTCCAATTCTTCTTGTGGTTCAAAACAGTGGTCTGGAAGTCCTGTTAAACAGAGCAAGCATAGTCCTCCTTTAACTTATTCCAATATTGATCATCAGATCAATATAAATCATAAATTCCTTCATTTCAATAGAAAGGCTCCATCTTTCTACTGTTGCCTATAAAACAAAACATGAACTACTGGCTGCATAGCTCCTACCAAAAACTGTACAAAGTAGTAAAGCAATGACTGTGCCAGTTGTCTAATGGGGGCTACTCCTCCGAGTTAGAGTGATGCCATATGGATGATCTATAGGGCAGTCTGAGCACAAGGCTCCAAATCCCAGTAAAAAAATACCTGAATGCAAATGACTCAAGCTACGTTATCCTTCATCTTGTCATATTGAGCTGTAATTTGCTAATCTAGAGCTGAAATATAGCAAGGACATTTTCATCCCATTTTTTTCAGCTCTCACACCCCCCCAGATTGCCAATGGGCATAGTGCCCCTCTCCCCTTCATCTGCCTTCCAGTCTACAGAGCTCTGAGACCTGCGCTGGGCTTCTTCAGCGCTGGTGGTGTATATGGGAGCAGAGGTTCAGGGTTCACTAGGGAACTGCGTAGCACACTGTAATTTTCTGCTTTTTAAGTTCTCATCAGCAGCAACTGTGAAATTACAGCATTTTCCTTCCCTCTCGATTGTGAGCTACAACACATATTTCAAACTAGGCACAAGGAAAATTGTAGCACAGGACAATGCAAGTTGGCTTCAGCATGTCCTACTAATATTCTCGATCTTACAGTATTTTCATTTCAAATAAGAATATAAAGTCGTACCGCATATAAGAGAAATTTTATTTCCTGTACTACTACAGTTTTTAAGCATAATGTCCCATGTAGACCAGTGGGCAAATATTATATCCTAAAGTTTAAAATAATTGCCATCTTTATGCTTCACATCTGATCTTTAATAAATGTTATTTTACACAGTGCAATTAGACTTCAGGATGTAAAACTCTGAGAGTAATCCTGAAGCAGAGCTGGGTATTTTCAGGGTGCACTGACATCTAGATTGTGATCTAACTAATGGCACAAATCTGAAGCAATTTCCTTGAAATCAGTACAATTACATCAGCACAAACCCCATAAAAGTGGGATGAGAGTCAGACCTTTATTTCTTTTCCAGTCAGGTCTAGAGATATAGTATTTTCCATTTAGTCAACTGAAAAGAACTGTAAAGGGATAGAAAGAAATGATAGAACTAAATTTTATTATTTAACATATGGGAAACTTGGTTATTATTTTACCATAAGCATATGCAGGAAAAAGAGCCTGCTGAAGTAAAATGGAAAAAATTCACCTGAGGTGTTGTATCATGAAATCCAAGGAAGTGACATCAAAGATTAAACCTGGTTCATTTATTTTTAAGCTATTTTGTTTAAGTATCAGATTTTATGTCTGGAGTTTTTCTCTGCTTTGTGAATTTTAAAATCTTTTTTTTCTTTGTAAGCATAAAACTGAATGAGGATCAAAAAAAATTTATTTTGTCACCTCAGTAGCAACATAAGACCCTCATATTGGCCCCTCAAATTCTTTTGACAGTTTTGGGTGTTGTGCATGGAAAAGCTGCAAACTGGGGTCAACATACACACCAAATGTGGTGCAGTGGTGGTTTTAGCCAACAGAAGGCAGTCATTTGCCCATGGGGAAGCCATGGCTTGCCTACTGCCAGAGAAGCCTTTTTATTCAAAGGACAATCTTCTGGACTACTCAGTCACACTGAGACAATCTTAATTTTTTGTTAGATAACACTATCTCTTGGTCATTCCTCTGTCTTGAAAGGAGAAGTGGGAGTGCCAGCATTGCCCAGGCAGTCAGAGTTGCCATTGTGTCTCCCCTTACCCCGTGAAGCCACAGCCTGCTGTACCAGCTGGGGAAGAGGCATGATGGCCAAGGGCTGCTGCATCCTCCAGGGTGCTAGTTGTTTCATTTGATTCATTTCACTAGTTCAGAAAAGCGAGAAACCACAGGAAAACTTCCAAACTCTTATGAGAAGAGTTAAATGGACACAGAAGGCCTTGTTCTGGTTAACGGGAGCCAACAGGGAAAACATATCGGGGAGAGGTGAGGAGGGGACCATGGGAGAGACAGCTCCAGCCTCACCTATTCCCTGCGGCCAGCAAGGTGCCCGGGAAGTCCCCAGCACATGGAGGTCTCCTTTGGGGTTCCCCGGCATGGGCCAGCCTTCCCCCCAGGGCTGATGTGCTCTGGAGTATTTACCTGGGCTTTCCGGAGCCAGGGAAGTTCAGAGGAGTGTGGAAAGCTCGGTACGGATAAGACGTATATCCGTCATGCTAAATTTTGTCCCAAGTCCAAAACCGAAAACCTTTTTGTGGGAAGAAGTTAACTGGAACTGCTGAAGTTTCTTTTCATGGATTATTTAAGCAGTACAAGATGTTGTTAATTCTGAGTTTCTTCCATGTTTTTCAGGAAAGTATGTCTGATTATGTAAATTAAAAGTTGCTGCTTTAAAATATTTTGCTTGAGAGATTGCAAAGGCAACACAGTAAATGAATTAAGATCAGAGACTCTTGCTCAAGTGAGAAGATTGCATAAGTAACCACATGTGTTATTGAAAAATACATATTGTTTACAACGTATTCTTGCAAGATCCTTAAATATTTCACTTTGAGGTTTGCTTGATATAAAAAATTGCATTTGTTCAAGTTGTCACACTTAGGCTGGGCTCTAAGCTGATTTGCAGCTACATGCAGATTAAAACCACTATGCTGTCCCACTGCAATTTTGGATTTGATTTGGTTACTTTCCATCTTTTTAAGAGAAACAAGAGAGTTTTCAAACCAAAAGGCATTGACTGCTTACCTAATTAAAAATGTATCCATCTGCTGGTTTGGTGGCTGACTTGTTATTCAAAGCATGCAGATCTAAGTAGGTTGATTTATTTATGAAGACCTTATGACACTGAGAGATATGCACTCAAAAACATGTAGAAATAAATGTGGCTGCAGATGGGTAGACACACACAGATCTTTATGGGGTTCTAAATAACAGATAGAGAGAATTTGGAAAATGCGCTTTACAGGGAAAACGCTTTTATGTTGCTTCCACATGTTTAACATTTAGAGCTCAAATAACAAAGCAGCCAGCTAACATGTTGTGAGATAACTCTAGTCTGAGTATTCTACAGTGCCTTTTAAGTTGCAATGATTGTTTCTGAAAGCTTCATGTGAGTGATAGACTCTTAAGGAGATGCTACATTTTAAGCAAGGTTTTATTTAGAGAACACTTTAAAGTGAATTTTAATTAAAGGAGAAAAAAATCATTATCACTCACAAACATCCTGCGTCGGGATCAGGGTAAATGCTGTCTTCTTTTATTTAATTTCATTGATGTATTGATAAGTCTCTCCCAAATTAAGTTTCTTAGTTACTACGCTCAGGCTTTGGAAACATCGAGTTCTAAATGGGTTTGTTCTCAATGCTATAAATATTGTTGCAATCCTCAGGTAAAGTTTATTCATCGGTTTATGGGCTCTAGAAAATTCCTGGTGTAATGAAACCATCATGGTATTTCCACGTGGGGTGTGGAGCTGCTGGTGTTAAACCTCACATCATTACTGGTGCAATTCCACTGGCGTGAGCTGGCTTCTTAAACTAATACAAATGGAATAATACCCATGTCTTGTATATAACGCTCTCCATGAGGCTGTGTTTGTAGGTGGTCTGCATAGGCCACCTGAGAGGTATGAGGAAAATGGAGAATGACATGGCTGGGAACAACTTTGGAGTAGCTTTAAGACCTTCTGTTTACAGCACGGTTTCTAGTGGGTCCTTCTGGGTTTTTCTTCCATCCACGTGCCTGGCAGCATGTTTATTCAGGTTTTGCGCATGTTTGCATGTGTGTTTGCGTTCATAGGTAAACCAAGTCATTTTATCCAAAACAGACAGAAATTATTCCTTTATAGACCACCTGATCATGCTGGTATCCTCTTAAATTGAAACTGTCTTGGACCAAATGATAAAGTTGTGTTCAGCAGAAATGTATTTTTTACTGAACCGTGCATTGACAATTGTGTTCAGCTTCGCAAGAAGAGATTTCTCTAATCCCAAGGTCAGTTTAAACTGGTTCCCCAGTATATACATTTTCAGATTCCCTGTGAATCTCTTTTTATTTCCATGTCAAGACAAGCATGTGGGTTTCTTAGTGCCAACAAAATATAGAAACATGGTTTGTATGTACATTTAGCCAAGGAGGATATTAGACTGAGCTGCCTCTTGGTAGGAAGCCATCCTGGCATTTCTTTGGAAAACTCTAGAGAAGTTCGAATAATCCTTATGCTAACAGATGTCACCACTGGGAATCTGTTTTACTTTTACAGCTCTTTATTTGAGTATCTTGCTGGCATTTTTTGATATTTTGGAATGGTGGGGGAAACTCAAACAAATCTACATTGTCTTTTACTTTGATCTCTCCCAAAGATATATTTTGACGAAAATTTCAGCGGGCAATCAAGGAAAGAAAAAACATAAATTTTAGTATGCGTGTTCCCTTTGTGCAAAAGGAAGTGGACAAAAAAATTACCAGTAATCCTTTCCTTTTGTTTCCAACACACTGCAAATGGCTCTTTTCTGTTTTCCTGGTGCTGTGCAAGCCCTTAAAATGAGGGACAAGGGATCGCAACGGGTCAAGGCAAATAGTTAGTCACACTCTTCCTTAGAATTGAACCCATTGTTCGAGTAGGGTAAGCAAGTTTTACACTACTAATTTTAGTCTGCGTTAGAAACTGTGGCCAGTGTGGTAATGTGAATAAGGATTAGTAATGGTGATGGGCAGGGGAGAGAGGTGAGGGGAAGGGTGGCATTTGTGTGCCTGTAAAAGCCGTAGTGCTTGCACATTTCTCCCCAAACACAATATTTTTGCTGTTTACCTCAGGATACTGCAAGAGGAAATGTTTGGGAAAAAAATGTGGTTGGAAATATCAGCTGCATACGTGTTAGGAAAGTCGTTCAATTGATCGTCTCGGTAAAGCAATACCAATGAGTCATTTCTAATGGAAACCTTGCCTTAAGGTAGAATTCAGAGAGATGTGTTCCTGCTCTTTACTGCTGTTATGGACCTGTGTACAAGAAAATACACTCAGGGTTTGGGGCTGACTTCCATTAAAGGAATGAGATGGTTACTGCTGAAGGAAAACTCAGAGGGGAATGGGACTTGACAAAGAGTGTTTGCAACCAAAGAAAAATTGTTTGTTGGTGCCATCAGTGTATGAAATAAGAGGAACTAATTTGTATGTCACAAATTAAAAAAATTCTTAAAATTAGGTTTATGCCCGTGTAATGCAGGATGCAGGTACAGACCTGCACACATCTTTTGTTCTAATGCTACAGTGATGTTCAGATCCCTGAGAGTGGATTTGAGATCTCGTTGTGCTAGAAGCTATACAAGAATATCTCAGTACCTGACAGGACCCAGCAGATGGATATAAATAAAAAGAGAACAAGGAAATACAGTGGCAGTGTTGCCCAGCACAACAAACTACCTTATTCTCTGAACTCTTCCAAGATCAGTGACAGTACTGAGAAAAATAATGGCTGCCTCTTTTCTGACATGAAAGCAAGGGGTGGGTTTTTTCCATTGTCCTTCTTGCAGGTTTTCATTTCTGTGCCTACTATTTTGCTTATATGAAGTTAATCTAGAATTGGCAATATTCTGCTATAAAATCAGTGCAAATACTGAGCTAGAACACATGCATATGCATATGCTCACTTTCCCCAGTTAGTGGTTCCCCTAAAATAGAACAAATAACTTCTTAGGTAATAAACAACCATTTTTTGGTATCTACAGCTTCTCTGAAATCAGGACAGAGAAACACAGGCAATGCTTCAGATTCTGAGGTAAGCTCATTATTATTACTTTAAGGCTGGCCAATCTATAGACCACAAGTCCCACAGTGCCTTATAGATGTTACCAAATGAAACTGTACATCTCTGTATTCTTTGCAAGAATGGAGCAACAGGCACTGGATGCCTACAGATCTCTCCGACTTGATATTTATTTAGCATCGCTGTTTTAAGGTAGGCATTTAAGGTAATCATCTACATCCAACTTCCAAAGTTTTGCTGGGGTGGCTGTTTAAGGTCCCTAAGGAAGTCTGTGCAGAACTTGGAGCAGAGCCCTCTTCGCAGATGTAAATTCCCAACTGTAATCTTTCTCCTGTCCTGTGAATGTATCAGTCATGCCTGCATGCACAGAAAAAAATGCACAAATGCTTTCCACTTTTTAGAACAAAAAGCAAGGATTTTGTATTTAAATCTTTAAAATCTTTAAATCTTTAAAGTCTTTAAATCTAAAGAAAGATAGAGTCTTCCTCTGCCCTACTATTAAAAAAAAGCACACATTAGAAAACGAGGAGGGGTTGGTTTTGTTTCGTACTTTAAACACAGTTTTCTTCTATATGGTTGCAAACATTTTGTTCATAATAATGGGTGGACTATCCCAGATAGGATGGTTTAATCTGAGTTAATTAGGTTTTACACTCTATTAAAAGTGCCAGAAATCTTCAGTGCTCTGTAGGGAACCTTTCTCTGGTGCAGTTTGATTGGTACCATCATTGCATCAATAATCTCTGAAAAGATCGCTGTCTCTGAATACACAGAATAAAAATGAATTCGAGCTCTGACACTCTGTTCTTTTGATTATTTTACCAAAAAGACAATTCAGAGACTTTGCACAAAAATTAGCTTTATTTATACAAAACTTTTAGTGGTGCTATAAAAGTAATCCCGTATCCTTTTTTTTTTTTTTTTTTTTAAATAATACCTGCAGTAAATTATGTCAGAAAACCTGAAATTCCAGTATGAAAACAAATCTGGGAAACATTTTTTTTTTCACTTATATTAATTTTAGATTTATTCTGTTTCACATGAAGGGCCCAATTCTGCCTACCTGTTAAAGCTTAGTAGCTAAGCTGCTACTAAAATGCAACTTTACTTTAGTACAGGCCAGAATCTAGTTCAGAAATCTTAAACTGTGATCCTTTTCTTGAAAGAGGAAAACTACGTCTGTCTGACTAAATATTTTTTCCCACTGCAGAAAAATGGGTGTGCTCTTTTAAAGGAATCTGGATGTAGTTTGCAATTCTCTGTGCTTAGACTTTAGCTTTACCCTTCAAATTCAACTAAGGCTCCTCTGAAATTGCTACAGATTCCCTACAATTTTTGGCAGAGGCTATTTCACTTACATTTGTTTGGTTATTAATTGAGCACGCTTTCTCGCAGCCGCTCCAAGGAGTACTTAGGAGGAGCCTGCCTGTGCAGCCTCCCCCCTGGCTGGTGGCCCTGGCCGCTGCCAGCAGCAATCCTCCCACGAACGCTGCTTGCCAGCGCGCACCAGTCCTACAGCTTCATCCCGGTAACTTTTATTTTCTCGAAGCTGACGCTACTCCCAAATGGTCATGAACAAGTAAGAAGCACAGCTGCTAAGGACTGGCAGTACAAAGCCAGCGATATTCGAAAGCAGTTTGTAATAATTAAGGTGTCTGTTAACCTCCACAGCTTTAAATAACCTTTCAATGAAACGTAGGCAGGCACATTCCTCTCCGGGTTGCCAAGCATCTGTGCTAGCACTGCAAACAACCTGCAGCCTTATACAGTTATTTGCACTGGTTTATTGGTCACACTTTCACAGGAAAAAACCTGCCGGTTGCTGCTTGCCCCCTGGTCTTAATGAGGGTGAGAGCCGCAATGAGCTAAGCTGACACCTACGTTGCAGAGGTGGGCACTTGTATTTATTACATTTGATCTGCTTATTAGGTGAAAAGCAGTAGGTAATACCTGGTTTGACATCCTGGTGCATTTATTTCTCTTTTCTTTGCTCCGTCTGTACTGCTTTTCAGATTTTACTTTTGCCAGTGCCCTTTAATGTTTTTTTTATTTTATTTTAGGAAGCATAAACTGCATCATAAACACTCCTGGCTTTGTAAACAGTTTTGGTGATAGGATTTCCTTTCAGGGACTTGATAATGGCATAGTATAAATTTTAGACTAACTATGAGATTTGAGTTGTGTTGTCAGGAGCAATGTAATAAAAGGTACTACTTCAATTGTCATTAAAATCCTGTTACACTGCACTTATGATTGTCTAGTTTTCCTTAGCACTGTTGGTTAGAAAAGACAAAAAATCTATGCATGTCTGTCTGTGTATTGTCAAGTCACTGCATGTGCCTAGTCCGAATAAAGACACTGTCACAGGTCCTGTAATCAGCATCAAGGCAGTAATAAATAGGAAACTCTTGTGGTGATGATCACGATTAAGAAAAGGAAGTGTAAATAATCTGCAGTGCCTAAAGCTCACTTTTTTTTTGCAGAGTAGATTTGCAAATGAGGTATAAACCTGATCCTTTTCTTATTGAGGTCAGCAGCAAAACTCCTGCTAATCCCAGCTGAAACAAAATCATTCTGCCAGCTTGATGTTTATAGAAATGCACATTACCTTCACATAGATGTTCTCCCACTATGGCTTTTTGTATTACAGACTGCAACTTCATCTGATGTAAACACGACCTGAGGAATGAAATCTTACTCATATCAAATAAAAAGCTGTTATTCTCAAATAGCTAACAATAAATTTTGTCAAGTAATTTATCGGCAAATGTTTAATACTCACAGGTCCATTAAGAATCAGTAAATCCAGGGAGGGAAAGGCTAGGCACATCTGAGCACTTGTACTGGGAAGGAGCCGGCAGTTACTCTCTGGTGCCAAGCCTGATAAAGGTGCACCTTTGGAGCATTATTCCCTTTGACAATGAGACTCTGTGTGTGTGTGTGTTAAACTTCCTGGGGTTATTTTACACTCCTTTGCAAATAGCCGAGTAGTGTGGAAGTTGTGTAGGAGTGGAGTAAGTAGGATTGCATTTTTGTGGGAAAAGGCTTTTCAGAGGGGCTGGGTGAATTTTTTCCTGCAGGCTGTGGAATTGCATACTAAAGGAAGAGCTTGTGCCTTGTGCTACTCCCCCCACCCTCATCCCCCTGGCTTTCTTCTTTTTCCTCTTTTTTTTTTTCCCCCCATCTAAATGTAGTGCTGGCCTCAGGAGGCCCACGAACACATAGAGCTTCCTACTGAGGTTGTCACTTGACTGACAGCAAAAAGCTTCTGGGGAGATGGACGAGCACAAGTAGGTGGACATAGAAAAATGCAGAATGAAAAGATAAAGTAAAAATAGAACTAGAATATTCATCAAAAATCACAGCCCTTTTGGGGTCTGTAATGTATTTAACTTATGAATGTTGTGTTTGTGATTGGGCAAAACGTAAAACAACATGTAAGTGCATGTGCGTGTGTGAGACAATATCTATTCAGAATGCTCTATTAGAAATGATATTAGCTACAGAAATACATCCAAGGCAAACCACATGTGCCAATGCCCAACTACTTGTATACTAATATATTCCCTCGATGCTTTAAGAGGAAAACAAATAGTGAATGAGTAGGAAATAGGACAATCTTTCAGTCCTTACTTTTCAAGATGATTTACAGTTTCTGAAAAACTCCGTGTTTCTGTGCTCATGTGCCTGTTTGTCGATACCATTCGAGTCCTGTAAACAGTTCCCTAAATAATTCAGCAGGGGTTGACCTCTATGAAGCAGACAGGATCAAACATTTAACACACTGTCATAATTATTATAGCGCGTACTGCAAGTGAATATCGTTTCACTCAGGAGCTGAGACAAATGTAAGATCGGAGACAAATATCAGAGATGCTGGCTGTGCTTTTTCGAGCTGCATTAAATTGACCGTTTAAATGGTGTAAACTTGATTATGGTGCAAACATGATTAGTTCCCATCAAAGCTGAATCACTCCTGATAGTGAGTTACAATAATATAAGCTGGCAGGTTGGCAGCAGTGCAGGCTGCTCAGTTAATAGGCAGTTAAGAAAAATGTAACAGATCCAATGGCTGTAACAAAATTTTAAGGAATAAATTTTGATGTCAGGTACTTTGTTGTGAGGTGGAGTTACTTGCTGAAGCTGAGAACAGAATTTAGTCCAAGTATCGATGACATCTGTTAAAACCAAGTTGGGCTTTTACGATCCGTTGAAATGACACAAAGTAGGGAAATTGTGATTATTTTGGCAAGGCTTCTTAAAAAAACCCTTTTCTTGGAGCCAAAACGTAGTGGATTTGGTAGAATTGCGAACATTTTAGTTTATGACATTTGCAGGCCCTTTTTACATTGTCTGTGTTTATTTTATGTGAAATTTTTCAACAAATTAAAATTGCATTAATATAATAGAAAACCTTTTAAGGTTTCAAAGTATTTAATATTTTTATGACAACTGACTTTTCTGGCATTGCCACAAAAATAACTTCGAGGAAAAAAAGAAGATGTTTTGATGCTCCACCATTCCCATAGTTTATCCTGACTTATAGTAGATCTGTCAGATGCATCAAAGATGTGAAAACGAGAACACTCAGATTGCTTTAATTGAGGACTGCCTATATTTCTGTGTAAATAATAAAAAAGGAACTAATCCTTTTCTTCCTCCTCATTAGGCCAAGAATTCTTGTAGATAATTAAAGTCAGGAAGTACAAGTTTTAACAGTTGCATTGACTGTGCTGCACTGTTTTCTAACTCCCATTATCCAAGCAGCTGCTGAAAAGATTTATTTTCTATGGAAAGAGAAAAATACACCAGCTATCTTTGCAGAGTTACCTTTAAGGTTCTGCCAGTGGGCCCTCCAAAATAAACGGTCAAGGCAAAGGAAGACAATCTGAGCCTCAGACTATAGAAACCTCATTGTAAATACTGTGTTAATAAGCCTTTTTAAAGCTGTTTTAAAAACCAGAAAATGCATCCTACCTACATCTTGACCTAAAATTAAAACAGGTGAAAGATACCCTGTATTTTGAAGCAAAAAGTACTAGTAAGCCTGTGTTCCTAAGTATTATGTTTTACAGATATTTGAATTTGGGAAAAAGTAGAGTGATTTAAAGAGAAAACAGTTGATTCACGACAGGCATGTTTCTTGCTGCACAAAGCTGTTAGTCAAACTTTAAGACGTATTCAAAACATTTTTTAACTAATCGAGCTTCCGCAGGGGTTCTGTGCTTAAACCGGGGTTAATGCGGCAACGATTCGTTTTACCCCAGACAGAAGAAAAATCTGTGGAGAGTCTGGGTGCGATCCCCTGAAGCCGGGGTGCTGGGATGAAGCCGGGAAGGAGTCGCGTCCTGCGCGGGGCGGAGGGAGCCCGCTCCGCCGGCGGGGCCCAGCCGCCTTACCGGGGGGGGCCCGAGGGGGCGCTGGGGGGG
>WAAD01002664.1:78585-90577 GCA_013389945.1 Fregata magnificens
GGGCGGGGGACGCCGGCCCCGTCGGGCAGCCCCCCGCGAGGTCTCTCGGTGCCCGGCCGCGCTCCCGCCCGGGGCTGGGCGAGCTCCGAGGTCCCCGTAAGTAACGATTTTCCACTCGGCGCTAACGTGCGGTCGAGCCTGTACCAGACGGCGGAAAACGCAGCCTGCCCAGCCCGCGCTGCGGGAGCGCACCGTTCCCCGGCTGGCCGGCACGCTGCCGCTTCTTGCTTCAAAGTAGGAGCACTCTTGGGTGTCTTCTGCCAGATGTGTCGGGGGCATTCGCTGTTCGCTCCGCGCCCTGCGAGCGGCTTTAAGGCGCCGAGGAATGAGCGGGCGATTCCTCGGATCTAAAACAGTTTCGAATTATTTAAAGCACTGGCGCAGTCGGAAATAACATTTCATTTCAAGTTGAAGGTGGATGCGATCGTGCTCCACGCATATGGAAACGCTCAGGTAAACGATTTGTTTTAATATTGCCTTTTGGCAGCTGGAATTTAATCTACTTTATTTGTACCTTTCTGCAGTTACCTTGCTGGATTCCAGATCAGTTCAGGGAGAACTGGGGTGGATAGCAAGTCCCCTGGAAGGAGGGGTAAGTTTTAAACCGCTATCTGATCAAAAGGGTAAAGGGGGTGATTAGTAACTTTCAGAGAGTCCTAATGGCTCGATTATTGTTGATTGTGGTGAGGAGGTCAGATTTCTTCCCTGGCTTACCAAGTGAATTACTCTTTGTTGGAGAAACTCTATACTCCCTTTGGATAGTTCTGTCGTGGAAGAAGTGGAAACCAAAAGGGCAGAAAAGAGGTTTCAGAATTAGGAGATTGGTTGAGGCATGGGCTTAGATGCCTATTTAAAACTGAAATACCAACAAGAAATGTGATCTGGCGACTGAACTGGCATTCTTGACTGTAATTATTATATCTATGGGCTGTCTCGGCTGGGCAATTGCTGTTCTATTTCTGGGTGAAGGAGTAGGGATCAATATACAAGATAGACCTTTTGGCGTGACAGGACAGTTGTCCTGTTTCAGGGTGTAAACATCGTATGTTTTGGTCTCTGAGTAGATAAACTGAAGCACCCAGTGCTCGACGGTGATTCCTTGGAGCTTCTTTTTATGTATGTTTTAAAGAAGAGACCATTATAAGACAATATTGCTTGAATTCACTGGCCGATGGTGATGCGATGGCATTAAAAGATTCATGCATCCATCGCTGGGGCTTAGAGCCCCTTTGCTTAGTGAGCTGCAGGCCAGGTATCTCTACTAATTTAGCTTTATATTATTGGATAGGCACCTCGCTGTTCCTTCATCTGTGCCCCATCCTGCAGGGGGCCCAGGGCCTCTGTGGGAAACTCCCGAGAATGCTGGACTTTGGAGTTGGTGGGATCTGGTGGAGACTGTACTTTATGGGATCTCTTGGGACTGTTTTTTAATAAGCAATTAGAAAGGCTTTTTCTTTCTTAAAGTGAACAATTTAAGAAAAATGCCAGCAATGCACACTAAACACTAATATAAAAAACCCCATTTCAAATCCTTTTAATATTAAATGAGTAAAGCGGCTTAGTATGCTTAAGCAGAAGTAACTAAGTCAAACTGATTGAAAAATAAAAGTGTTGAAATATCAGGACCTGTGCACAACAAAGGACTGGATTCTTCAGGAAACCTACAAATTTACTTTTTTTGTGTGTTCCCACTCATAATTAGAAGAAGCAGAGCTAAGGAAACAGCAGCGAGTGGAAGGAATCCGAGGTTGTGTTGGTTGGTGATGCATTATGCATAAGCTCTGAATAACCATAACATGGGAGAATGGGGGATTGTTTTGCTCCCCCATTGTTGTTCTGGGTGAACTTGACTACAGTCATGGCTTGTGCTCTGCCTGAGCACACTGTGCTGTCCCTGAAACTCGGGTTTTTCAAAGAGCAGGGAAGTGATTGGCAGGCCTCTGGCAGCGCCAACGGTGCACATTCACTGCTGATTGCAGGCAATTGCCCTCATCTTTTGACAGTGTGGAAAGGTACAGCTCTATCTTGGTGAGAGTCAGGCTTCCTTCTTAATCCTGTACCCCGGAAAGGTCAGTTAATGAGATGGGGTCTTTCATACAGCTCTTCGAGGGATATATTAAAATAGGACCTAAAATACAAGTTTTAATAAGTTGGTAGCAGAATTGATGATCAGAAGACAGCTGTATATTGTTGGATTCCCCCTTTTCCCCCATGTTTTCTCTGAAAGCGCCATGCAAGCTTGAGAAGGAAATGTGTGCTCTTATTGTGGACGTGACTCGTTTCACTAAACCTACATACATGTGTTCTATTTTTAAGCCAGTAGTGAAAAATTTAAGAGTACGTGGTCTGTCTCTGAGATACAGTGCTTGGAAAGCATTTATTTTAACTTCATATGCTGCAGATTTATTTCAAGCAGCAGAAATGAACTTTCTTTATCTTCCTGGGAAGATTCTGTCCTTCAGTGCTAGTTTTTCTTTAACTGTGTGCACCTTATTGTCTTATTACAAAAGATATTTTCCTAGATCTATACCACACAGATCTATACCACGCGGTTCCTGAGGTGTGAGGGTTGTGTGGATAAGAAGGGCTGGAGATAAACGTAGTCATTTAGCAGTGACTAGCAGTAATCAAATAAATAGTAGTCCTGGCAGAATTAATGAATTGCATTATAAATATAATTAATGATTTACCCTTGCATTTCACAGTTGAAAAGCAGGTTTTGTGCCCAGAATGTTTTACTCTGCATCATTAAACCGTGGGAAGAGTTGAATTACAAAAGTTAATTTCAGCTTGAAAGCAAAAAGTTACAGCTTTGACCACATACTTAGAGTTACAAATCATTTACAGTGGCTGGAAATTTGGGGCTGTAGTTATTTTCAACTCTGGCAGGAAGATGCACTTAGGTTTGTTTTGTGTATGTGTGTTTATGAAATAAGAAACCCAGCTCTATATATTTGTGCATCTGTCAGGAGGCAGGGGTGTCTTCAGAACCTGATCTGAAACTTGCTGAATTTAGTTGCAGTCTGTCCGTTGACCTCAGCGGTCTCTTTATTGAATCCTCTAGCAGCATCCTCCATTGTATAAATGTACTAAAGGAAATCCCATCAACAAGTATTATTTCCCTCTGCTTCTTCCTTTCTCTTGTACCACACACAATATAGGTAGTGTAGACGGTCTGAAGATAAGCAGAATGGAAAGTGATGGATTGTAAAGACAATATTGTAACAGTGAGCTAGCTCTGTGGCAGCTGTAAATTAAACAACTGTGTCTTCTTACTAACACCGTGTTACACTCTACATTGATAGATGACTTTTTAAGATTTTTTTTTTCCTTTTCTGTGAAAAGGAGTGACATGCTGAGTATTGATTTCCCCCCCTCCTCCATTTTAATTTGCAGTTATCTCTAGGCAGCAAATAAAATATTATTCTTTGTGCTCCTAGTGACTCATGGTGCTAACTACTGTCATTCTATAAACAGATTCAGCTAAGCTGGAATCTTTTTAAGTAAAAATCACTTGCATAAGAGCAGTCTTTGTGAGAAGAATGCAGGATATTATACAAGAAGCCCCTTAACGTTAAGAAGGCTTCTGTTTATCAAAGCCATGGCTTCAGTAGTTCTGAAGAGCACTTCTGGGAAGTCTCTTTAAAGTTACTACTGTTTTCTAAGGATAATTTTATATGCTTCATTGTATTGCCTGAAAACCCAGACAGTATGTCATTATCTACTATATTATTTTTTTAAGAAGGATTTTTCTGATACTGAAGAGCTATGGGGCTTTTGCTGGAAAGATATCTCTGCCTAATGCTCCTACTTCTGCCTCTCTCCTACCAGGAAAGCACTGTGATAAACTTTCTTCTGTCTATGATTTTCAGAAAAAAATTGTTTTGAGGATACTGTTGGTTATGCGTGCTTTCCTTGTATAAGTTCATCATGCTGAACTACTGAATTAGGGCCAGATCTCTTCTTTCCATACCTTCATTAGATTGCATGTATTGTTGTTGTTTCATAATTATGTTGCCTGTTAGTTTGGCACTTCTGAAGATGCCTGAACTTGATTTGAGGGGTGTAAGGGTTTTGAAGCATGCTGCTACCCTGATCTTTCAGCACTTACCCTCTCTGCTAACCTTTTTGGGTTTTTTGAGAATATGAATTTAGCTATTTCCTGATACTGCTTCTAGGACAAGATGTGTAATATTCCTTCTTTTCCCACCTTCCCACTAATAAGAAACTTTCTTTGGATAGCAAAGTTATGACAATGTTGCTGGTAGACTGATGATGATGTCTCCTTACCTGTCCTTCCATCTTGAAGTGCCACGCAAGTCAAGGACTCGGTACTCTGTAGACAGCGATTTCTGCCCAGCTCCGAAGTAAAGACTACTTGCTGAGTGTGACTGGGATATTGCTAGCCCGGGAAAGTAGTTGGCAGCTTGGAGAAATAATAAGGGGTGGTTTAAGAGTTTAAAATATGTGGTAGTGATGTCAGAAATGTGGATGTTGCTTTGTCTCTGCCCCGTGCTTTTTGTGTGACTAAGTCACGCGATCTCAGTGTTTGATATTCCCATGTACAAAGTGGGGGCCATGCGTTTCCTGCCTTGTCTGCTACAGGGGAAACACCGTAGTGTCAGTGATCTACTATGAGTTCGTAAAGTGCTGTGTGTAGCCCTTATCTAGGCAGGGTCCTGTGGGCAGAACTGCAGTGCAAATAAACGTCAGTTGATAGAGTATTCTTGGATTGGTTCAGAAGGCCTTTAAAACAATGTTTTCTCCTTGAGGTGTTACTTGATTTGGAGCTTGTTTCTCCTGAACAGATTCTTCTTTTAATGTCCAAGTAGTTGAGGTCCTGGCTATGGCTTGGTCTGCTGGGTTTTTTTTGTGTTGTTTTGGTTTTTTGGTTTGTTTTCCTGTAATGGAAAAAATGCAATCTCTGCATTACTTGTGGAAGTGCAGATTATGTTTGCTTTGAAGCTCCGTACTTGCTTTTAATACTCACGCATTTTTCTTCCCCTTTCCCTCTTCACAGTGGGAGGAGGTAAGCATTATGGATGAGAAGAACACTCCGATCCGCACCTATCAAGTCTGCAATGTGATGGAGCCCAGTCAGAATAATTGGTTACGAACTGATTGGATTCCCCGTGAGGGGGCTCAAAGGGTATATATTGAAATCAAGTTCACACTAAGAGACTGCAACAGCCTGCCAGGTGTCATGGGAACTTGCAAAGAGACTTTCAACCTTTATTACTATGAATCAAACAATGATAAGGAGCGTTTTATTCGAGAGAGCCAGTTTGCCAAGATTGACACCATTGCTGCTGATGAGAGCTTCACCCAGGTGGACATTGGTGACAGGATCATGAAGCTGAATACAGAGATACGGGATGTGGGACCACTCAGCAAGAAAGGGTTTTACTTGGCTTTTCAGGATGTCGGTGCCTGCATTGCTTTGGTGTCTGTTCGTGTCTTCTATAAGAAGTGCCCGTTGACAGTTCGAAACCTGGCACAGTTTCCAGACACCATTACTGGGGCTGATACATCCTCTCTGGTGGAGGTTCGCGGCTCCTGCGTCAACAACTCGGAAGAGAAGGATGTGCCAAAAATGTACTGTGGGGCAGATGGCGAATGGCTGGTGCCCATTGGCAACTGTCTGTGCAATGCTGGCTATGAAGAACATAACGGTGAATGCCAAGGTAGGATGAGCCATATTGTACTCTTCATTAGGGCTTAGTTGAATGCATAATTGAATCGGAGATGAGAGTAAATGGAGTAAAGCCAGTAATTAGCAGCCCCTGTGGGATGCGGTGGGACAGAGGGGTTTAATGAAGAAGTCCAATAGCTCCAGGTGGCAAGGCTAAGAATTATACAATGCAAAACAAATGATACTGCCATAATAGGCAGAAGGCGGAACGCATTTTCTAGCAGGCGCCTAAATTTGAATTGGCTCATGATAGTCACCAAAATGTGAATGACTGCAAAACAGTGCAGTTGAGCTACTGCCGTTTAAAGAGACGCATCTTTCAAGTTTTATCTGAAGTGAACTTTGTTAAGCACAGGAAATTCTGGCAAAGTTTCCTCTGGATAATGTGGTGGGTTAAGAACCAGTCGGGGAGGTGGGGAACAGGAGTTTTAGCTGGATTATTCTCCCTCTTTGGGAAGGGGAAGTCTTTGGTGTTTTACTTGTTGCAAATTTTTAGTGCTAAATAACCCTTTGATATTTGACACTGCTGCCTTTGTTAAATATTTTCATTTCTCAGAGGGTCTCTATTGTCAGCTTAATAATAGAGGTGCTAGGATACTCTTAGAAATGCTAGAAGTCTCCACCCCACCCTCCCACACACACCATCCTGTGTGCTGCAGAATTAGGGATTAAAGTTTGTATAAAAGACAGATTATCCTAAAAAGAAAAAAACCTCAAAACCCATGTTCTCTTCACCTCCCCTTTCTGGAAAAAGAAGCTGTAAAAGGTTAGGGAAGGAGAGAATAGAGTTTATAAATAAAATATCTTTAGCATCAGCCTCTAAACTCTTGCTCCTGTAAGCATAAATTAAGATCAAACTCAAATGGATTCTTGCACAGGCCAGTGGGCTTAATTTTGCTGGGTGCTGAATTGAAGGTGCTCAACTCCTTAGTGGATTTGGACGCAGGTTTTCGGAAAAGGTTCTTTGGAGCCAGATAACTTTTGCTTCACATCTTCTTGGTGTGTTTTTCACTAGGTCTTTTTTTTTCATCTTGAGACTGAGAACAAGACAGCAGAGCAAGTAACTGACTGCTTTTGTGCTAAACTCCTAAGAGAACAGTGTCTTTTGAATGTCCTACTTGATTTCTTTTAAATGATAATTTACAGCCAATATGAAGTTAATTATTATGCATTGAAATTATACTTAGCACTTTTTTCCTGCCAAAGCTTGAACTTCGGCCTTAATTTCTAAGGTTTTTTCCATATAGCAAAACCATGTGTGCCGTGTTGGCAACAAAATTACCATGGGCTGTAGAGGGAACTGAAAATAAGCAGCGTGATGACAGGACATCCTGTCTGGGCTAAATGACTCTGTTTTTTTGGAATCCTGTGAAATGAACACTTGTGTATCGTTAAACATGTGAACCTGTGGCTGTGGTACTGACTGGGTGCTGCTGGGGAGAGCCGTCGGTGGCGGGGGAGATGCTGTTACTTTCTAATAGCTCTAACTTCTGGGCAAAGCTTCTTGACACCTTTACAGCCTGGGTTGGGAGAGGAGGAGGTGAATGGGGGAAAGAAGCATCTTGGTTTATTGCACAGAGATTATTCTGCCTTCTCCTAAAGGCCTGTTAGGTCAGTACTGGGTCACTCTGATGGACACAGATATACCATTTTTTGGCGTCAGTGGCTCAGACGTGATGACCTAATTGCCTAACAAATAGTGTGTTGCTCAAGGGAAATCTCTTGAGGTTTTGCTGGTGGGCAGTGGTGATAGTGGGATGCTTTTTTTTTTTTATTTTTGTGGTGTTGGACTAGACCTTGGTGATGAATGTCAGCTTACCTACCAGCTCTTAGCTGCACCCAGGGAAGCTTGGGCTCAGGAAACCCAATTCTCTGTTTCCCAAGTAAAAGGAAGGTCAGGGGATGCCATATTTACGAAGGAGATAGAAACATTCTGTCTCTTGGGCTCTCCAAAGTGAAGTTGGCCTGAACTAGTCATTCCGAGAGGAGTTGAGCCAGCATGTAATTTGAAAGCGCTAAACCCATTTCATGAACAGTTATTTGTGGTTTCCTTTTCTCACATTTCCCATTCTCCAGCCAGAACAGTTTACCAGGAAGCTCCTCTTCATGAATTCACGAAGTTTACCAGAGCTATGCAGCTTGCTCTCTGGTTTCCAGCGAGGCCATTAAAGCAGTTTGGCCTTTGACACTGCTGAATGAGGCTTCCCCTTTTCTTACCCACTTAACTTCATAGTTCAGCAAATGTTCTGCTCCAGCAGGTTTTTGGAGGGAAGGAGGAGGATGAAGTGAGGAGGATTCCTGTGGTTTTGGTGCAGAGGATTGGGGGTGGAGGGAGAGACTTTGAGTTTGGGAAAGGTTGTAAAAGAGTGCCGGCCTGGGACTGGAGCTGGTGAGCAGGTTCCACCTCAATTGTTTTTCAGTAGGTTGACTGTGGCAGGACAAATACAAGGAAAGGTCAGAGGTTGTCAGTTTCCTCATCCATCTTCCCCAGTGATCCTAGGGTCAGAGTTGGGATTGATTAAGATCTTAAATGTTTGACAAAAGCTCAGTGGGCAGAAATAGTTTAGGCCGGTGAATTGGGGCTTCGCACTTGTTGGGAGATCCATGGGAGATGTTGGAGCTCCCTGTCCTCTCCTGGGACCTGCCCCCTGCCGCACAGTGCTCGGGCAGACCAGCTGGTGCTTGGGTTGCCCTAAAAGCTGCTTCAGGTTCGCTCAGCCTTCTGATTTTTAAATAATACATTTTCCTTGAGCTGCTTTTGCTTAATTTCTGATGTGTGTGTGGGAAGCGTAATGGGAAGCCACTTCACATCTAAAGTGGTTCCTGTAGTGGGAGTTAATGACTCTCTGACCTTGAACAGGATTCTTAAAAAATTGTGTCGGTGGTATGGAGGTGTTTGAATATGATGACAAAAAACCTGTCCTTCCTCTGACTGCTATTTTTTTTTTCCAGCTGACTTTATTGATGATAAGTGTCTTATTGAACGTGTGTGTGTGTGTATATATATATATGTATCTATCTATCTATATATGCAAAAACCCAGGGCAGAAAGGGAAAGGAGCCAAGTATTTAATCCATATTTATTTGGGAAGCTTCATGGGTGTGTCACAGGAGTGGTTCCACAAAATTGGTGTCGATCAGTAGAAATACTAGGTGAGCAATGATTCTTTTTTACAGGTGAATTTGTAGCTGTGAACTTCATGCTAAAAAAAGAAAAAAACCAACCCAACTTGCTGTTGTTTTTTTTTTCTTGTTATTTATTCTCCCCCAAACTTCTTGCATTAATGGCTATCCATTTAGGAGAGCATAAATGTGGAATATTGTTCATGGAACGTGAAACTATACTAAGTAGTTGCACATCTCAAGGCTAAGGTAATTAATGCTTTAGGGCAAAGTTGAGACATAAAGTAATTTTAAACTTTGTATGCATCATTGTTATGTAAATTGTTTTGTTACACATTAATATAATGTGGTTTGGATTTAGTTACAATTTCCTTATGATAAAATTACTATCCTTTTAACTCAAAGGAGGAGGGGGGAAAAGAAGCAGGAAGGGAGAAAAGACAGATTAGAGAAGCAATAGACTGTAGCCATCTGTGATGATTTTGATGCTGTGAAATTACAAATCTCAATTTTAGACCTGCCACTTAGTATAAATATGTGAGACAGTTGAGATTTTTACTGTGATATTGTAAAGGTTATGAGAGCCAACAGCTTTGTCTTCATCTACGCTTGCTTTTTTGAGTTGTGAATTGGCCAATTGGCAGAAAATCTAGTGTCATTTAAAATATGGCTCAGTCCTGGTTTCATATCACTACTGTTTTTAGAATTTTCCTTCGAACTTTGATAAGAGCATCCCTAAGAAGTAATAATTTGAATGATAAGATTCTTTTTATCTTGGAGGCTTTGAAGAGTGGCTGTGATCATTGAGAGCAGCAGTTCAGTTTACATCAGAAGGGTACAGTCTAATTATATTTTCTTCTGTGATAAGGTTTTTTGGATGGTGGGTTTTGTAGGGCAGGAAAGTGAAGTAATTTTTGTACTTTCCCATTTTAGTCATAGACAACTTTTTTGTCAGAATAACAGTGATGAACAGTCTGGCTGCACAAAAGGGTAATCAGAAGGGTGACTAAGACTGTGCAGATTTGAGATTTCGGAAGGGTTTTTTTTCCCAGGTTGATTATTTTTGGCAGAAGAAAAAAAATGCACAGACTCAACATGTTACGTTTTAAAAGGAGCTGAAAAGACGGAAGCTACCAGGAGGGGCATGGGAGTGATAGTGAAACACAGTCTGTCTGAACCAAATTTAGTTGGTTCTCTTTTCTGCTGAAGGAGTGATTTGGTTATGTTGTGTTCTCACGTAGCTCAATAGATCTTCCAAGGGTTGCTCCCTCTGATTTTTGTACCACCTGGTGCATTTCAAAATCTCCATTTAAATGTCATTGCAGGCTCTGTATGCTTCCCTCCTCCCTGGCCCCCTCAGAAGTCAAGCTACAGTTGTCAAGCAATTGTCCCTTCATGTATCCCTTGAAGAAAGGCTGGGATTGCTTCCTTCTGAATTCCTGACAAAATTTCTGCTGGTACACAGGGGGGCAATATCTGGTCCTTAGTCTGTGTGTTACTAGTAAAAAGCACGGTCCTCAGAATTAAAGCCAGATGAGCTGTTGTGGTGGTATGAATTTCATGGCAAGTCTGGGTAGTCTTTTGTGGGGCATATACACCAAAACTTTCCAGACAACTCATCTTGTGTGTGATGACTTCAAGTATTTAGATCTTGGCTGGGTAAGTGTTATTATCTGTCTAATAACATGCTCCACTGAGCTTGGTCTTTATTGCGCTTGTGAGAAGTGATTAAAGAAATGCTCAGCAGTACACTTCAGTCTTTTGAGACTGCATCAAAAAGCCCCCCAAACTTGTGAGATAAGATATTTATCTGGTTTTGTTCCATTATGCCACATCCTTTTGATATGTTTCAGGGAGCAGGTGAGGTCACACAGTTTTGTGAATCAGAGACAATTAACACTCCCATGACTAAATGGCCATTTTATGAATATTCAGAGCCCACTTTACCTCCCTGGGAAGCAAGCATGTTGGTTCCCTTCTCTTTCCTCCTGCTGGAGACTAAGGAAGCTCTCCCTGTGAATGGGGATTGGCAGCTGTCGGCAGCTTTGCCTTTTGCATGCAGCAAATTCCTCATTTGCATCTTTTGTATACACCCTCATGCAAAGTAGCACACCCATTTCCCCATTTCACAAAGGAGATAAGAGCTTCCTTTGGAAACGCCAGCCAAAATCTCCGTCTGTTTATGCAGAGCTCAAAGATTTGGATTTTATGGAAATGGATTCTGTTTTGATTTTTTTTGATCTGTTTGTTTAAGAGATACTGTAATATTTGCATCGTGTGCTCCTTGTGTCTTGAGGTCTCCTCTTGACTGTGACTGATTGTCACTCTTTCCCCAGTCTCTGCAGCCCGCTTGCTCTCCTCAAGCCCATGTGTGGGAAAGTGCTATGCTCTGAAGCCCTGGCCTCGTTTGTAAACGGTGGCTGGAGGTGCAGGGAGTGCCATTTCTTGTGCCTGGTGGGGCCGCAGGCCCTTGGTGTCATCTCCCCGAGACATTCACCGGTGACCACGAAGCCCTTCTGTAGCTACATCCTCAGCTGGGGGGATGAGGAGTTTCAGGGGGTGGGATCCCCCCCCTGCACTATAAGTGTGCACACACACGTGCATGAAAAAGCGTGATGTTTTATGACACTTTCTATGTGTTGAGTCAAGGACGGGCTCAGCCCTGGTGTAGTGCCCTTCACTTTGCTCGCCTGGCTGCAGGAGTGGGCTTGGCCCACGGTTATAGTTTGGTGCAAAGGGGAAAAGGGGCTGGTAGCACTTGGGTAAACATGCACAAATGAACTGCTGTCTTTAGTTATCGAAAGAAAATAATCTGTGAGAAAAGTTCTGCTTTCTTAAGCCTCATGATTACACAAGAACCCATATTTTATTTTATTTTTGGTTTTAGTGGCTTTCTTTTCTTTTTAGCTTTTCTTTATTTCAACTTTACTTAAAATTGCCTTTGGCTTGAAATAAAGCTGAGGCTCATTAAATGCTCCCAAAACACAGGCTTGTTCAGAATGGATTTGTTGAAAGGTTTATTGATGTAAGTTAGAACACATGCTGCACGAATGTACTGTATTTCTTGAAAGTACTGTTTTCATTTTGTGTCTTTGTAAATCAGTGGTATGAAATTGGGACCCTGATCATGTTGGGGCTACATCCTATAAGAAACCAGAAGGGAAAACAAGGTTGGGG
>WAAD01002664.1:90699-199011 GCA_013389945.1 Fregata magnificens
CGTTTTTGTTGGATGTCCAATTAGTGTTTAACTTGAAGGTAATTTCACAGGGGTAGTAAACTGCACAGTGTGAAACCTGCTGGCATAATTAAATGGAGGAAGGGCTCTTTAAAACAACAAAGGAACGTGCAAAAACTTTGCTTTTGTCCTAATAGTCACCCAGAAGAGGAGGTCATGCTGTTTAAAGTACAATATGGATNAGCTGTGCTGTACAGTCGGTATTTGCTTTGGCTCATTTAGTCATGGACGCCTAGAGAAAACTTGGTTTGCTGGTCTGCTCTGCCCCTCCCCCCCGATGGATGGGTTTAAATCTCACTAAAGGAATCTGTAAAATTAAGTTCATCTATACAAACACACTGAAAGAGGTGTGCTTGGAAACAGGCCTTGTACTTACTGGGGGCCTGGTGCAGCACTGCACAGGCTGCAGGGAGGCTGTGGTTTCAGCAGGCTGGGCAAAGGTGGGGCTCCTGGGCAGGAGGAGAAGGGATGCTCTTGTGCTGCAGCGGCTGGAGGACGGAGGGAGGAAGACTAGGTGATTTTCCCAGAGGGACACAGGATGTCTGTGGCTGAGATGAGACCAGAGGGAAGACTCAGTCTAGTGTCCTAGCTGCAAGATAGCTTCTCCCCCCTCCACACTCATCAAAAGGCATCGGTCACCTTTCTCTAATGAGTTACCCATCTGGCACGCTGGGACTCCTTAAAACATCATTTGAGCTAGGGCAATCGATAACTATTGCTTCTGCTTGTATATGTGAATACTTTGTACAGCCACAGTACAAAGCTGCAGTACAGTGTCTTAATTACCCAGATAATCCTGTTTGCTTGTATTTTTAAACTATGGAGCGCTGGGTAATTATTCAATTCTTAATAGAAGGCAAATGGCAATGTAAACAATAATTAGGATGTTAGACTAATGCGCTTCAAAGCAAATTGGATTTTTTTTCATACCGTTCAGCATGAAGTCCCATAAAGCTAACAATTTAGTGGCAAGGAAACAAGTTCCATTTTGTTCACATTTTCTGGTGTTATCTCTTCATGCCTTGTTTCTGTGAATAAGTTTGCTCCAATGATGCTGCCTGCTCCAGAGCCAATGTCAGGTTGACAGTCGGCTCCCCACTGTTTGCCTACACTCTCCCGTGGCTTCTGATGGGCTTTTTGTCCCCTGCGGCCAGGGGTCAGAGCTCAGCAGCATCCCAAATTCCCTCCTGCCGCAGGGGCAGGTGAGCATGGAGGGGGGGGCTGGTGCTGCAGGTGCAGCTGGGGCTTGGCTCCGTGGGTCCTGGCTGCCCTGGGCCAGGGTCCAGAGGAGTAGGCTGAGCTCGGTGGCTGAGGCTCTTCCTTCATCTGGGTTCAGCTCTTCTTGCTTGCTGACCAAGGCTGACTTTAGCCTTGGAAATAGAGACATACTTGAAGGGAAATTCAGGTCTTTGGCTCTTTAATCTTTGAAAGCAGGGTAATACGCTGTGGGTCAGAGCTACAACTCATTATCTCCCCTAGCTTGGAGAGCACTCCTGGTTTTCACAGCTCATCTCCGGTTTTACTAGAAGCATGATGTGAGCCACAAACACGGATGCAAAACACTCAATTCATTTCTGTTCTGTCTGCAAATTT
This sequence comes from Fregata magnificens, assembly GCA_013389945.1. NCBI lineage: Eukaryota > Metazoa > Chordata > Aves > Suliformes > Fregatidae > Fregata > Fregata magnificens. The sequence goes on from WAAD01002664.1 coordinate 92,311, forward strand.
TGTGTATGTAACATATTTCAGTACTTCCACAGCCGGTTAATTAAATCCTGTCATTGTATCCATTCCTCACATTGTATTTAGCCGGTGATCGAAGAGCATGTGTTGGTAGCGAAGGTGTTAGTCAATAACACTGCTGCTTTCCAAAATATTTTAATGATGCCTCTGTCACACTGAGGGTTTTGTCTGGCCTTTGCCGTGTGTTCTCAGCAGTCTGAAGGGATTGAACAATTGGCTTTATTTTCCCCATTATCAATGCTAAGAAAGGCCAAAATGTGCTCCATTGTTGATGCTGAATTACAGAAATTGAATTACAGAAATTTAATTTTAACTACATTTTACTTTTCTTCTGAGAAGTGGTGGTGGGGGAAGTCAGTGGAACACTTCAAGAGGTTATGGCTGAAATTTTTTTTTTAATACTAATACAGGCTATCTTTATATTAAAGTGTGCTCTTAAAGGGTGTGGATTTTCTTATTTTAAATCCCAGAGGCTTCTTGCCAGGCCACATTTTAATAGCATTAATTAACAAGTCTGTCTTTCCATACATCAAACATCTCTGTCTGGGGAGCTGAAGAATACCGACCAGTGCTTCTGTGAACTTGGTGCTTGAATTCATTTGTTTTCAGTTTTAAGTGTTTTCTGCAGTTGAAAAAGACATTGCTGCTTTGAAAACAGTTTCCTTTTGAAGTGTCCAGCCTGGCAATGACTGAAGCAGCCACTGGGCAAATTAGCATGTTAAAAGGACCAGATCAATACCTTCCACTTGCCTGCTCTCCTCCGGGGCTGGACCTGGGTCCGGGCAACCCTTTCTGGGGTCCAGCCAGCTGCACCCGTGCGTTTCAGGGGAGCCATCAATAGCGGCGTGGGTTGCATCAAGCTGAGACAGCTTGATCCAGTGCCCAAGCTCTTTCAAGGATGGCCATTTGCAAATGGATTCTGGGGAACTGACAGCTTCAGGAAGATCAGGCAGCTTGTGTAATTATGGAGAGGATTAGAAGGAACGTGTAGGGAGAAATAGGAGATCAATCGTAGGGCACAAGTTGCCTGAACTCTTCAGATGCTGGAGTATTCAGTTTTGTTGTACTTAGCTGGTGCATGTAAAAGATTTCTTTGGGCTTTTTCCAAGAGAAGTAAACACAAAAAGAGGGTGTGTGGGTAGTCCTTACTGTTTCACAGAAATGCTTGGGGGCAGTGGCTGCTGCATAAGTATAGTAGGAGATGCTTAGATAAACTGTGTTTGCCAACAAACCAAAGAAGATGGTTCTGGTTTCCCCGGTGCGTGGTCTGCAGCCCCAGCCTATGTGCCTTCAAACCTGCAGCGGCACCCTCCAGGAGCTCTGGGTGGGATGCTCTCCCCTGCCCTTGGCTTTCTGGCTGTCAAACTCCTGTGCTCTGACAAAGACCCCCCTGGGGCCTTTGGGCAGTGCTCAATGTCTGTGCGCTGGTGGGAGAGACAACCCCTTTACCCCTCCTTGGGAGTGGGGTGAGCATTGAAGGTTTCTCCTGTGTCCATCAGTGTTAAAACAACGAACAAACGATTGCAGTAGTCAAAATTGCACCGGAGCCATTCTGAAATAGAGACTATTTCTTGAGAGGCTTCCTGTGGTCTCGTGTACCAGAGATAATAGAAGATAGCTGTATTCTGTTGCTGTTTCTTTTTAGGGGCTTCAGTGTTTGTGTCTTGCACATCTGCCAACCTCCCCTTAATCTCTGAAGTACTGTAACAGAGTTATTAGGTTGACACATTTGTCCACTCATAATTAGTTCTTGGATTTCCTCATTTACTTTTGTGATGATCAGAAGTGTCCAGGATAGAGCTAATAAGACAGCTGAAATCAGGACCAGGTCCGTATATGCCCTCCACCTGCTCATTAATCAAGGACTCTGCACTTAATGAGAGTACTTTCAAGGTAATATTTAATTTCAGGGTAGCAATAGTTACACTTAAGGCAAAAGAACTTTTTTTGCAGTTTGTTGCTGAAGTCATTCCTATTGCACGTTAGAACTGTCCTTCTGTGCTAATCCCAGACGCAGTTCTGTCACGCTGACCCAAATCTGGACTACTTCTGAAAATCCATACAAGATTAAAACACTGGATCCAATAGTTTAGGCTGGACATGACAATTCAGTGGGTGCTGGGTACACATGCATACATACAGACATGGCTGATAATGTACATTGTTTTGTAATGCTTTGAGGTTCAAAGGCCTGTCTGTGTGGGGAGGAGAGTTGAAAGGAATCAACTGAAGAGGTGAAGTCAGTGTGTGTAACTTAAGGTGCATCACTAATCACCTGTGAGACTATTTCCATCCTTTTTGGCTGAATCTACCCATGTGCAGATCCTTTATCCATTTAGTTGATTCACCTTAAAGTTCTTGGTGGCTCTTTGAAGACATGCACTTGGTACTCAGTTTTAATGTACCTGGAATTAATGTACTTGGTAGCCTTGAATTCAACACACCCAATAGCTTGCAAGTGAGCTCAAAGGGTTGTGGGCACTGTGAAAGCACCCATTTATAGCTTTAGAATAGATAGAGCGCTTCAATTTGTGAGAGAAGGGAGAACAAAATACACCTATGCTCACTTGCAGCAGAGCATGGAGCGGCAGCAGAAGGGAAAGGTGCATTGAGCATGGCTACAGCATTTCCAAGGAGGACAGGTGGCTGGCTCCAGAAAGGGGCTGGAGACCTTGTCCACTGTGAAAGAGCAGCACTGGCTCTGATGGAGGCTGAAGGAGATGTGCTGTGGGTCTGATCCAACACTGCATGGAACTGCCCTTGTCTTACCAGGAACGGTGCCGTCCCAAGAGCAGTATGTGACCTTATTAAGTATTGCATCTCCTTCCTGTTAGGCTGCACTGGAACAGTGACTGTGCGGAGCTGGTCCTTTTAGTTCAAGATAAACTGTAATTGGGGTATGAAAGTGTGAGAAAGGTGGTCTCCTCTCTCTCTCTTTCCTGTTTGGTTGGACATTGGTTTGTCCTTCCATGCAATCAGAGGGCCCCTGTAGCTCTAACTTGCACTGAGTTTTCAGTAGCTGCTAGCTCACTGTGGGGATACTGGGGAGAAAGAGCTCTGCCCACCATATTGCTCTGCTTCTTTAAAGATGACTATTAATGCCTCTTTCTTGTGGTTGTGCGTTTTAGCTAGCCTTCTGCAGGGATCATGGTAATTTGACCTCTCTGTACACCTGTATTAAAGTTTGAGTTAAAAATGCACTGTGGCAGAGCACAGGAGAGATGTTTTTCCGTGGGATTGTTGAGCTCTTTGAGAATGGCAAATGGCTAAGTTAAGTCTTGTGCAAACACTACCTTCTATTTGACTTTGTAGTTTGCCCTTTGAAATACAAACATATTTGTGTCAATCAGCAAATCTCCCTTCCGGAGTTCTGGTTGACCCTGTGCAAAGAAATGTGACTGTGCAATTATTAAAGGCGAGGCCTTCGTTTAACAAATGCTGAGTAATTGCTATTCACTTGTCTCTGCGCCTCTGTCATAAATGATGGTGAACTGCCCTTCAGCACAGCTAAATAACAAGGAAGATACTTGTTTGGAAGGAATAACTCTTCAGAAATTTGCAATATGTCAGAAGTATTGTGTCACAGGGACTTGTGGGTAGGGCAAAGAAAAAAGTTGCCTGTCTCGGCCCAGAGGGCAAGAACCTTATTTGGGCTTTAAAATGCAATTAGGTCAAATAGCATACCTATGTCACTCGGACAGAGTTAGTAGGGGTTGTCAAAGTCTAGCGGAGGGCAGAATTTGCACCGCGGAATCTGAAGTGAATATGGAAATGCGATGCTCTCGCAACTTACCTAGCACTTTTTATGATGACAAAAGTGAAGGCTCCTCCTCTCCCTTGCCATAGTGTTGGCAGGTATTGGAAAAAGGCTCTTAATGTTTCCCAGGAGTGTTTCTGCAGTCTGGAGACTTGGACCTGGTTGGTGCCACTGCCCTGATTGATTCTGTACAGGGAAGTTGTCAGCCACGGTGGTGAGGCTATGGATGAGTTGTGCCAAGGAAATAGAAAATCAGACCTCACAACTGGTTTTGGAGAATAACCCCTGTCCTCTTCAAGATACTTTTTTATTGTTGTTTTTTAGTAAGAACCTTCTGAAGAACAAGGAGCCTGCTATAAAATTAATTTTATTAAGCATTACTGATGCTCTATATACTACCAACATAGTCCAGTGCTGATTTGACCTGCCTCTTCTTTCTGTATTAGCTTGTAATCCTTGTATCTTCATTCAGTCTGTATGTGATTTCTCAAAATAAATTGTTTATTGCCCTGAGCTCAGCATCGTGAATCTTGCAAGCAGACCTTTGATAACAAATAAGTACATGTCATAAGGGGAAATAAATTTTGAGAGCACTTTTCAATTTGTTCCTCAAAGAGGTTTTTCAGAAAGTAGTGGATTCTGTTTTACCTACTCGCATCAACTAGTGTATTTTGGCCTTATTCCAGAAGGAAATAATTGAAATACTAGGCGGTGTCTTTTTAACTAGTCCAGACCTTGATTGATGGATTCGTAGCCCTTATGCAGGCTTAAGAGACTAAGGCACACCTTCTGCCTATGTTAGCACTTACTGTACAGCTCACTTTAAGGTCAAAGTTTGGACTTGCTTAGAGTTGAAGCTATCTTGAAATGTCCCTCACCTCTCTTCTTTAACCAGAGGTGCGTAGAAGTTGGCTGTAAAGATGGAGCTGGTAACAGGGCAGGAAGTAATGGGCTTAAATTGCAAAAAGAGAAGGTTAGGATAGACCTGAGGAAAAAAAAAATTCATAATCACAGAGATCTGTAGTGGCAGTGCAGATTGCCTGGGGATGTGGGGGCATCTCTGCATTGGAGGATTTTCAGAATAAGTTAGTTAGACATCTAGTAGCATAGTTTAAGTACAGGTTATCCTCCTGTGGGGCAGGGGAAGAGACTAACTGGGGTCGTCTCCAGCCTCATCTCTTGTGGTAAATGCTCTTGCACAGTTGCTGTGGGATCACCATCATCTTATAGCTGAAAGGTAGCTCTCGCGGTCTGACCTAGAAATAGAGACTTGATTGTGCTGTCTCCTGACCTCTTTCTCCCCAAGAGGTCTCTTGGCTGCTAAACTCTTTCCCTGCATTTCAGTTTTCCAGTTAACTAACCAGCTAATTTCAGCTAACCAGAACCCTCTTTAGGCATCTGGGATACTTCTCTATCAGTTTGTTCCAGTCCCCCACAGAGCCAGAGTGACACTGAACAGGCTCTGTTTTTTTCCAAAGGATCATGGCTCTACATATGAGGTTTGTAGCTTCATTTTGCTGGCCTTAGTGTCCCCTCCTTATCGGAGCCCTTGGTAATGATATGGTATGGCAGGGATGCTGCAGAGCAGCCACGAGGAGTTCTGCCTGTTACTGGTTTGCCTGGAAAGACAAGCAGAAATGCTGCTTCCGTCTGGGTCCTTCCTCCGCCCCCGTTTGCAGCAGTACTGCTTTCATCGCACCGAAACAACATGCCGTCTCTAACACTTCAAGAAGCCCAGAGTAGATGTGTGTAGCAGATGTGGTGCTGTGTGCCTTGCTTTGTGAGTCTGTGCTGTGTTTTGGCTTAATTTTGCATTCCCTCCCACGCACCTCAGATATTTGGCAAATTTATCTCAGCGTGTTGAAAGATGGCCTCCCTCATGCAGACGGAAGCCTTCTCTTTGCATCCAGGTTGGTTTTAATGTGCAGCACGTGCTCACTTACAAGTTGAATAAACAGGTACCTACTGAGGAGATATTGGCTGCTCAGGTGCAGTCCTATATCTGTTGGGATGCAGAGAAGGGATATTAAAATTGTTTACGAGGCCAGAGCTACAGCAAGCCTTGCACCACCTTTGAGTTACGATATCATTACTTGAGCTGTGAGAACCAAGAAATAAAACCTTTTACTGTGAAATACGAGGAGTGCTTGTGACTTTGAAGTATAGAGAGGAAGAAAAATGTATACTACGTCCTAGTACATTTTTTTTTTCTTCTATTGCAGTGGGTTTGATTTTTGCTTACTAGTGACACATATAGAATAGATATGGCATTTGTTAATAATGTTTGTGCTAGAGAAATGCTCCTTTTACTAGTTCATTTCTTTTTGGGTCATGCCAGGAAAAATGTTGTTTTCTAAAAGGAATAAATTATTCAAGCTTATTTAAATAAACTTACTATTATTTCCCTACCTGGTACCTGCAGTGTTGCAAGGCCAGTTGCTTGTTTTCTTTTACCACATTGTGCTTCCCATCCTTTAGGTGAACAGGTTTTTTTCTGCTCTGGTGTAGAAGGCAGCATTATGTTTAGGCCAAACGAAAAGTTACACTAAACCATTGATGGAATAGAATAGAGATTGCTGAAGCAATATTGATTAAGCTGATTAGTCTCAAATAGATAAGAGCAGCTAGCAGTTTACTTCTGTTATGAGAACCGCGAGGAGTTTTTCAAAGGCTGAAAGCAGTTGGCATCTGTATGCTTTATAGGTAGCGATCTATCATAACATATTTTGGCAGTTCTTACATTGTCCTTTATAGGTACTTGTCTCATAAGTCACTTTTGTGGAATTAAGTAACACTATTACAAAGTAAAGTATCTGCAGAGTGAGAAAGAATTTAAAAGCCATCAACAAGAGAGAAGAATGTCTAGGTGTAAAAACTGGAATGAATGTGGGGTATTGGGACAGAAAGATACGCTGCAGACAGTGGGAGGGGCAGCAAAGGCTGTCCCAGGAGAAGCTGAGAGACAACTGCCACGATGAAAAGCATTAAATCAGTACTTAGCAAAGTTAACTTTTGGTTTCTTCAGAAAGTGGATTTTGTGGTCTTGCAGGTCTACTGTTATGTCAATAACTTGCATCAAAACTTCTTGAGTCAGAACATCTGTTGCAGCCAATGGAAAGACTCCCCTTGACTTTAATGTGCTTTGGATCAGGCCCAAAATGCAAATAGTTTTTCTCTCATCCTTTGAAGTCTTTAACATTTCATGGGCTCCCTTATGTTATTGGTAATTTGCACCAGAGGTATTTTGCATGCAAATGAATTTTCGGTGGTAATGACAACTGCATTTGTGAATATGCGTGTAAGTGCACACACACAAATATAAGTAAAGCAAATTTTACTTTTCACTATACCAAACTAGAAATTTCGTTATAATAGTGGGTTGTTCATAGTAACTAGAACTGCAATCAAATGTATTGACAAATACACATAAAGACTGTATAAAACTGCCAAAGTACATTTTCATACATCTGTATAGAGCCAGTTGATTTTTCTTTTTTGTAGCTTGTGCATGTTAATGCATGTTTTCTATATGAAACTGGCATTTGTCACTAACTTGTTACAGCACTGTAGATGTCATAAATTTAAATACTGTAATTGAACCTGAATTCACTATGGATTTATTTACCGGATCAAAGAGTAACTTCAACCTACAACACTCATTTTGTTTGCTAGTGTAAACTCTGGAGCTTAGTGAAGTGCTGGAGAAGGATTATTCCTTTGAATTATGTGAGTGCTAGCAAATCACAGGGGTTTAGTTTTTAATAAACTGGAAGTATATTTTTTAGCTGAGAGATCCTACTGATTTTAGTATTAACATTTTAAAGTTTCTTAACTCATAAAGACTATTGTAGTGCTCTCACGGGAGTCTGAATGTGTTGTTCTGCAATACCAGAGCAATAAAATATGGCAATAAAATATGACAAGTTTACAGTGACTGCATTTACCTGATATTAGGACCTCACTCTATCATGTGAGGGGGGTGAAGGTGCTTTGCCTCTTAGTACCTCTACAGTTAACCCTGCCTGAAAAACACCGAATGCTTACGGGGGAGGCATATTGACATCTCAAGTTGTCACCTGCTCTGACTACTGGGATGCTCTTCCCCATTTAAAAGTCAGTCTTTCCTGCTTATCTGTTCAGTTTCATCCTTTTCTGACCCAGCCATTTCTGCCTGGGCTGTCATTTGCAGGGCAATCCTGCTGAAGCTCAGCAGGTTCAGCTGAAGTCACATCCCCCGGGGACTTGTGCCAAGGTCCTTCAGCCCTTCCTGCTTTCTTGCTCCCCCGGGCAGCTGGCCCTACCTGTCCTGCTGCACGGCAGCCGGATTGGCTTTACTTCAGGGCCACAGCCATCCGGTGACTGGGAGGAGAAAGGGAAAAATAATTTGGGTTTCTAATTGCCCGAAGATATGATTAGGAATACCTTTCCACAGAAAAATGTCTGCTAAATAGAGTATTGCAGGAAGGGCTTGTCAGTGCCGTTGCCTGTTAGGAGATCACCATGTATGGCTGGAAATATAACGAATTAGTCAGTCTCTTTGTACCCCAGGCTGTTATTTAAAGCTCTTGCTGGGAATGTCATTGCAACAGGGAGGGAGTAGCAGGAAATAAGGGCTAGGGTCAACAGTAACAGTGCCGAGCGGTGAGAAAGGATGTGTCAGAGGAGCGGAGGTGCCAGTGCCCCCTCACCTGAGCCACGGCAGTGGTGCTCTCCCGCTGGGCGAGTGCCAGGCAAGCAGGGAGCTCATGGCCCAACGAGGCGTCAGCTTTGATTGAGTGAGAGCTTCTGTCTGAATTTCTGTGCATCTATTTGTGCGTGTAAGAAAGAAGCACATAAATAATCAAAACCTGAAAGTGGTCTTCTGTAGACTGACATGTGATTGCACAACTCTTAAAAACGTAAGTCACCAAAAATATTTGTCTGTTGTCAGTAGAAAGCATTTAAAGGAAAGAAGTGTCGTTCTGGTTCTCTGAGTTTATTTTGTGGTGATTTAACAAAGTTTCATTTTGAGAAAGAGGAAAGATAACGTAAGGGTGAATATATATGAGGGGAGGTAATGTTGCAAGCCATATGATGTAGCTGCTGGTGGTACTGGGACAAAATAAGCTGGGCAAATTGAGGTACTGAAACAGTTAAGGATAGCAAAGGTATTTGACTGGTCCTGGTCTGGAAAACACTGAAGGGAAGGGAAAGGGAAAGAAAGGAGTGGGGCTATGGACCAGGCTTTCCTAAAAAGTGAATTTGGAAGTACTATAAAAACCAGCCTCTTGCCACGAGGCTGTCCTCAGCCTGAAGTGCCCCAAGCCTTGCTGAGTCAACACCTGCAGTCCTAAGAGTAACGAAGGAGGCAGAGGGCCTCAGTAGGTTTTATGGTCCTGAGAAGCCAGTGCCAATGAGCACACATCAGAAGAAGCCTGAGGTTGGTTTAATCCTGGAGCCGTAGGCTCCTTGGGCACCCTGTGACTTCAGAGGGGTACCGCTCTGCTTCTTTCAGTTGCTTATACTGCAGGGTGGTGCTTGAGCCATGCTTGACTTTCCCTCCTCAGCCTTCCTCCAGGCATTGCTCAGGGCACAGCCTCAGGGAGGGCTTCAGGTGAGCGGGAGGGAAGGGTGCAGTGGCATTCATGCAAATCCTTGGCTGCTTTGAGCTCCTCTGTTCAAACCCAAGCTGTGGAGGTTTCTGATTCATGGGCTGTTCCATTTGCTTAAACATCCTGCTTGCATTTTCTGAAGGCAGGTGGTGTCCTAAATTACTATGTAGCATGGACTCTTTAATATCATGAGTTCGAGGGCTAACTTTGATATGAGCTGCATAAGCAATGAATAATAGCTGCTTCATTCCTGGCAGAGGCTTGGTGACGGATATTGGCAGGGAGTATCTAGTAGATTTTTGAACTCCCTTCCTCCATCCAAACTTAAAAGCTGATCCCAAACCATCGATGACATCTGGCACATAAACTAGATTGTTAAATCTCAACCCATCAGATTTTGTGGTTGGGGGGCAGTGCTCAAGCCATACTGTGGCACCCGAGCATGCCTGAAGTTCTTCTTGCAAATGCACTGTTGCGTTCCTAATTCACTGCCACTCCTCTGGAGAGTCAGCAAGTGACCAGTCAGTGCAGCCAGAGCCAGGGTCTGTCCAAATTAGCATTCCAAAATAGGTGTGAGGTATTGCCCAATTAATATACTCTGCACTACCTAAGAACATGAACAGCCTCTTTTGTGAGGGCCAAAGTTGTTTTTATGAAGAAATGATACAAAGATGTCTTTAAATATGCATGGACTGCATATTGATTATTTTAAACACTAAAAAAGCCTTGCTTGTTATCTGGGAGACCAAGGACAGTTGTGTTATTGTATTGAGTCTTACAACATTGAAATTTTTCAGCTGGGTACAAGTCTAGAATGAGAATGATCGCCTAAGTCTGAATCACATACAAGTTGTAAGCAGTATTACTATTGCCAGTGCGGAAGGGGGGATGGAGGGAGGAAGGAAGGCTGTCCTCCCAGTAATGAGACAGGATTAAAATGCAGAAATTGGGAGTTTACATGCTGTTCTTTCCCTTCTGCAGGTTGGCGGGGATGGGGTGGGGGGGGGTGTTTGATTGGTTGGGTGGGGTTTTTTTTAAACCCACTGGAGAATATTTAGGCCATCCTTCCAGGCTTTTCTCACCTCCAGGAAGGATGTGCTTTGACTCTAAGATGAGAGTGACAGTGCCCGCTTGATTGTCTTTAGAGGGTGAGATTTTGATAAAACAACGCATACTGCCCAGGTCTTGCAGCAAACTGCTGATAGCTGGCCTCTGGCCCCTAAAGTGACACCTAAGGTAACCACACTGAGGTTTAGTGCAGTGCACAAATCTGGTTTCTTGTCAGTCTTCTCAGCACACAGCCCTTGGGTCTGCTTCTCCTGCCTTACAACTTTTATATCAGTGAAACTCCACTAATGATGAGAATTGCTACTTGCTACTTAAATTTATGTTGATGTCAATGCGAGGAGACTCAGACCATGTGTTATTAGACTGGTTTTATGAGAGTAGTGATCAGGCTGTTGGGTCATTACATCTACTTTACACTTTGGATTTTAATTGCTTTATGGGGCTTGTTAAGTTTTTGTTTAGTTCGTCGGTAGCTTATGAATGATAGTTGTCTCTATCAAAAACTGCCACCAGCTCTTTCGTAACTACTTCTGTATAGTACCACAGTTCTTAGAAACATGCGGGTAGGATTTTATCCTAGGTAACTATTACATTGTAGCTTCAAAAATACCATTAGATTTTGTTTTGGCTTGTTTTCTTCTCTCTGTTACTAGGAACAGATACAACACTCAGAACAATGTGAGCAATAATCAGAACTTCTTAAAGATCAACTAATGTGGGAGATAAAACTACCCAGGTGACGTATTTATAAGCACAAGCAGTAATAAAGCCATATGAGAAATCATTATCTCCGCATTTTTAAATCATTTGTTGAGACGTATATTACTGTTTATTTAAAAAAACCTTAGTATAAAGCTCCTGGGAATACATAGCTAGAACGTGGTATGCAAGTCCCTCTGCGTGGGGTTTTCCATAGGCAGCTGTTCTTTGACCTTGCCCTACATGAGGAGTTTTAGACTTTCATTTCTGGATTACCGACTGCCCTCTCTCAGTATCACACATTCACCTTAGCTTTCTAAAAATGCAGTGGCAAATCAGATTGCATTAATGGAAAATGCGGTGGCCTAGAAAACAGCTTTTACTCCTGACAGAATGGGCTGATAAAATCTGGGCTGGTAAGGTATGCTATTTTTGACTGTGAAAAGTGGCATTTTCTGAAGGTTTGCTGAATGCAGTAATGCGATTTCATGTTCTTCTTTGTTAGTCATCTCTAGCTGCTGGTGATGGTAATGGATGTTGTTAATGTTAAACATCTAATCAGCTAAAGTATATGTCTGCTTTTCTTTCTCAAAATTTGCAAGGATTGTTATCAGTTCCATATATTTTCTAAAAAGGCAAAAGCAGCTTAGAGAAGGTGAACAGAGATCTGCTAAATCCATTTTAGAAGCCTGTGAGTGCAAATGAATGATTATGTGAAAAGAATTCAGTCTTCTCACCGACTGAAGAGGTGCTTGCAGTTACCATTAGCTTGTGCTGTCTTTCTCCAACGTTGCTGTGACCATTTAATGAGGTCTGATTCAGACTAATTCCCACAATCTGTAGGTTTTATTCCCTGCTGAGGCTGGAATATTTGGATGTCTGTTCAGACATACAGTTTTCTTTTTAATTAGCACATCTGATATCCCCCCCCCCCCCCCCCCCCCCCGCCCCGAAGGCCACAACCTCTGTCCCAATCTGGGCAGGTGAAATTTCACAAGCACTTTATCATGGCTCATACCTCAAGCATCCGGACACACCTTTCTAATTGTCATTTATATCCGCCTGTCATTGCCTCTGGCATTTGCTGAGTTCACATTTCCATGTGATTTACTGCAAAACATTTTGTTTAACAAGTCGCTAATGCACACTGACAGGGAAGTCCCCCTTAAGAAGCTGAAATAATGATTGCCTTCATCTTTGCTTTCTTGAGGTAGATGCTAAAAAAAACCAATCTGTTGGTATCAGTGCGTTAGACTTTGCACATATGAAGAATTCTTGAAACTGGAAAATTCTGACCTTGAATCTGTGAGTGCTTTGAATTGCAAATGCTTTTTGTCATAGGCTCTGTGTGTATAACAAGGCGGAGGAGCTCTGAGGCAGTGCATTTAATCCCCAGTTGCAGAATTTTGCGTGCAGTTGGCTGATGAGTCAGTGGCAGCTCTTGCAAGTGTTCAGGTAACTATTAAAGTATTTGGATACTGAGGCTGCTCCTTAACAGCAGTTCTGGGAAACTTTTTAATATACCAGGGCAGCTGCTCTGTCTTCTGGACTGGGCTTCTTCGGTCTGTGTCTGAGGGTCCTGTGCGCAGTGGGGACGGAGCCCTGCTGGGTGCCCCTTGCCCACGGCTTCTTGCCAGGGCACGCTGCAGCAGCAGCCCGGTGTGGGGCACAGCCGAGGCAGGGAGGCTCCTGTTTCCCCTCCACGGGCCCAGGAGGCCTTCAGCCAGGGGTCTTTGTGAGCTAGTTTTTAAGGCCATGGATGAGTCCCATGTGGGAGTGACTTTCCTTCTTGTTGCTTTAAGGCAATATGGGTAGGAGACATCTAATTTTGGCCTCTAAAATGCTCTCCTTTAGTTAAATATTCAAACCCCGTATTCCTCTGAAGCCCTAAAACTACTGTGCAGATGAACGGTTCTGTTTGTGTATTTCAGAATAAAGTCACTAAGCATTTGCAATGTCAAAACCCACTTAATGTTGACAAAGGTGATTCATACGGGTCTTTCAAAAGATTGCTTTTGTCCCATGATGAATTGGGCACAACCTAAAAAAATAGCTCTAAGTGACACATTCACAAAGTGTAAGCAAATGCATAAGAATAAAATACAGCAAAATAACCATCTCCCCTCTTCCCCCAGCTGGTTGCTGATCTCATGTGATCGGGGCTCTGCCTGGCACAGTGCAGATTTACTGACTCATTAGTGGCTGCTGTTCGGCTGCACCTTCACAAAGGAAAAATACATCTAGAAAATAAACTTGATACAGATACAGCCAGCACTTTTCCTTGTGCTCTGCTTAACTGCCTCAGGTTTTGGTTATGTACAAATTTCATGTTTTGGTTCTGTTAGAAAATCCTTGGTTTGTTTATTTGAGTGTATGTTTCTTAATGAATGTATGCAGGCAAGAAAAAGTGTTAAGTAATTGCAAGTAAGGAACATGGAAAACTAATATGCTGATCTGAGCATTGGTTTTCAAAAGAACAGGTTCTCCTGTGTTTTTTTGATAGACTAATAAAGATTTTGGTAATCAGGTGATGAAGCACTTGAAAATTCAAGCAAACGGGGGTCCTCGAAGGACTTCTGGCTGGGGCAACCTAACAAATTCACAGTGAACTCGGTTTTAGTGGTCAAAGGCAGAGTGCAAGTAACCCTTCTGTGGGGCGGGCGCAGGGGAGAAGTCTCTGGTAGCCTTAGGTGGCTGCTGGGGCTGCTCTTGAGGATCATCCGTCTGTAGTTGTATGGTGCCTTATTGTATGGAACTTGACAGTCACAGGAACAGGAGGAAAGCAGTGAAGTTTTGCAGGGTGGTTTTCTCTAATTTGGGATGAATCCACTCATAGTTGACAAAGTCAGAGAGAAAAAGGGGAACATTTCTGCCTCAGGTCTGTTTGGCTGAAGTTTGGAAGTGGAGGTTACTCTGTGAATTTGGGATCTCTTGAAAAGTGAAAGAGATGTGCTGAAAATAGATGGTCTTGCATACCCAAGGATATTTCTTTAACTGGTGTAAGATCACCTTGTCGACAATATTTTAAAACCTCACTCTCCTAAGCTATCTTAGATGCAATTTGGGTGCTGCTGTTAATTGTTGAGGCAAAATTAAGTCTTGATATGGTTTAGTGAGAGTAGATAAAAGCGCTCATAAGAACTATGAACTGATAACTTATCGTATCAGGAACAGTGTGGGGTGATGGGGGCGGATGCAAGTCACACGCCAGCTCCAGAGCATGTGAAGCCTCAGTGAGCCTTACCGCCAGATTTCTTTGCTAGAGTAAATTTTTGTGGCCTGGACTGAAGTCAGTGGTGCTTTTGGCCATTTCTAAAGAGCTCCATAGTTACCACAATTAATTTCTTTGTTTATTATCTTGCACTAATTTATGTATCATGTAGATATTTTAATAAATAGGTCTATCATGTCAGCCATGAGGGCCTCTGAGCCAAAATGGGATGTTATTGTTAGGTTTATTTGCCAACAGTTTTGTCAGAGATGGATTCTTTTCCAGATTAGAAGCAAAATTGTGTTTGTTTTGTCACTTTCTCCTAATTAGCAGCAGGAATTTGAAAGGAAGCTTTTCTTCATGTGCGTCACCATTGCCGGGGTAAAGGCCCTGCAGGCTGGGCTGCGTCCTGACCTGTATCCCAGCTCATGGGCTGTGCCCTCCAGGTACCTGCTCTGGTGGCCAGTGGCGCAGGAGGCTCAGGGCCATGTGGCAGAGCCCCACTGGGGACAGCTCATCAGCTGCCCCTGCTGGGGATGGGACTGGCCTCCAGTGATCTGCACGGAGAGAAGGAAGAAACCTGTCATTTGTTCATCAGTGCTGGCTAGCATTAACCCAGCCACCTGAGAAGTCTTAATTTGCTTTAGCGATTGGGTCAGCTGTGGGCTCGTTCCTCATGCTGGAGCTAGTCTTGTCTTGAAACTGCATTATCATGCCTTGGTTTGTGTGCTTCCTGCAGCGCCCAGAGCGTTAGCTCTATCTCCCACAGGAGCAATAGGCATCTCCACCGTGTAAGCTTTCAGCCAGTGCGGTTTTGCTCCAGTACGGATGGATTCGTACTCTGGATGCTTCACCTGGAGTGAGCCAGAGGGACCCTGCCACCCCTCTCCTAATTCATCATTTCCACTGGCTCACTGGTGTGTCTGCTGACAGCCTCCCTGGAGTTGCCTGGCAAAGGCTAAGCTGGGGGAGAAGAGACCTGTCACAACTATTTTTGTTCATGTCTAACATCAGTTTCTGCAATTCTTTTCCCCAGGATTTTATTTAATTTCATATATTTTTTTGTGTACCTTTTCATACAAAGGGAGACTTTCCGCAGAACTCTGGAAGAAAAGCTTGGCTTAGAGCATTCATCAAATGGCTGCCTGCATAAACAAACCTACTTTCAAATTTTACCAGGTGATAGGCCCATTGCACAACTGGGCCAAATCCTGTACTCTTAGAAGAGCAGCTGTGTTGTAAATCTGTGTGTTATCTGGACCTCGAAGATGGATGGGCAGAGCTGTGATATAAAGATACCATATATCAGCTAAAAGGAATTAGTGCATCATGTGTCCTGTGAATTCAGGATAGGAGAGGATTTAAAAGCTAAGTCTGGCTCAAACTGTAATTCTTCTTATCCAGAACTCACAGCAGCCACTCATAAAACTGGTATCTCTCTGGCTATTCTTTTTCTGAACCTCTTGCTTGCTGGGGCTGCTAAAACAGGTGCCCCAAACCAGCCTCTCTCTGCAGAGCAAGCTCTGATGCACCGGTGTGGTGGAAACCATTCTGAGTGCACCTAACAGGGTCAGCAGTGCAGCCTGGACAGCAAGCATGCTGCTTTCCTACTCCTTCTAGATTGGCGCAGTTCCACTGCTGGCATCTCCTTCAGGATGCTGTGATATGCAACTTAACAGAGGTTCTGCTGCACCGGTGTTTCCGTTCGTGGCCTAACAGATTGTATTTCAGTGCTACGAGCGATATGCTTCTCCCCAGATATTCCCTCTCTTGCTTTTATTTATTGGTGATAAAAGACTGTCACAGATAAATAAGCATGTTCTCACTTGACTTGATAATTTACATTGCATTGCTGAAGGTGATTTATAATTTATACATGGAAAGGGTTTGCTGATCTCATTAATAACTTTCCAAACATCTAGATAAACATGCTATCACTCTGAATCAAGTGAGCTTGAAACAGCCAAGGTATTCACCTGCAAGGGCTTCTGGCACTCCACTCTTTCCCAGACAACAGAAGTTTGACAAAAGAATGTGGGAACTGCCAAAACGCGTTTCTCCTCACAGCCACCCAGATCACCCTAAGGTGGGAGATTTCATCTATTCTTGCTAAATTATTCTTCTCTGTTGAAAGGCTTGTTGACAGGAGCAGATCCCCAGCTCTTTGATTTTTAAATAGGGACTCTGTTTCACAGCTCTGAGCGCTCAGTCCATGCAGGCATTTCTCTGCATCCTCTCAAACATCCTGCCAAAGTCTGTGATGCGAAAGAGCAGGTAAACAATCTCCACAAGCTTCCTCTACCAAGGCTCTAAAAGGAGAGTTGAGACAGCCCTGGATATTCCCTGCTGAGTATGCCAGGTTGTTGCCATGAGATTTTGTTTCATCAGAAGTAATCACCTCCTCTCTTGTAGGGGTGCCTTGTTATCTGGAGATCTCCAAGTGTTCTATAGGCACTTATTGCTTAATTAAACCTCACAACAGCTTTTAGATGTATGTATTGTGAATTTTATTGCCACTTTGTATGTGGATAAAGTGAGGCAGGGATACTGAAGTTTATGCTCTGGGTGTCCGTGCAGTTACACCCTTCAAATTAGGGGGCCCATAAGGAACAGCCCTGCTTTCTCTTCCACTGCTCCCTGCTTCTTTCTTGCCATTAACTCCTGTGAGAAAGGGTTATCCATGCCCGGGAACCTCCCGTGATCTGCAGGGAGATGGCCTGGAAGTTACTGAGCAGAAGGTGAGGCCAGACCAGCTGGGAAGGAAATGAATGATTTTTCCTCTTAATACTGGGATACACACCATGTCCATGAATGCCAGAAGAAGGTCAGGCAAGCTGTCCTCGGCCTCTGTGACAGAGCCAGGAATTAGACCTGGGTGACTGTCTCCATGTCTCCTGTAGCCATGAGATCACGCCTCATTGTGAGGCATCAGGCTGTGAGAACAAATGTAGAAGGACGGCTTCCAGATGCCTCCCTGCATGTTTGGGGTTTTGTAAGTTAGCCCAATGAGAAGCAAATCTTCAGCCTGATTTTCACATCTAGGATAGAACCAGGAAAAAAGGTATGTAGAGGAATCCTGGGTGGTCTGAGTCTTCCTCTTCCACTTTCAGAATGTCTTTGGTAGCAAATGCCATCTTTAAACAAGGGTGCACCTGTACATGCCCATGTCCAATGCTTCTTCTGAAAAGATGTGATCCATGTAGAATAAAGAAACATACAGCTTGAGCAAATTTAAGGAGAAAAGGACAAACAATTGAGCTGCTGTTTTCCTCTTGTTGAAATTAAGCTTTGTGCTAAACTTTGCGTTGGTAATGAACTAAAAGTGGTCATGCGCTCCAAATAGCAAAGGGCAGAGAGAAGCAACTCATCAATGTATGACCCTCTCTAAAATGTCATGGGTAATCAAGTGTGAAGTACTTAATGGATCATGATTTGCACGCCACTATTTTGATTGATGTACTACTTAGTAAAGGATTGATAGTTTTTTACAGTGGTGTTGATGGGAGTTTCTCAGAAGCACCTCCGTCTATTTTCTGTAGTGCTGGGGAGAGCCAAAGCAGTGTTTGTTTGAAGCCATTGTGTTCCCAGCATCTTTGTTAAATGGTCAAAAATAGTGCAGAGTTGTTATCTTGCATAGACCCGGATCTCACCAGAACTGTCTATATTTAGGCATCTTTCAAAACCTTTGTGTCAAGCAATTCTCTGGGGAGACCAAAATAGCTTTTTTTTTCTTTTTTTTTTTTTTTTAACCATACAGCCATTTAGAGAGGATGTGATGATTAAACCATATTAAGGCATCTTGCTATAACTCTGGAGATACGAGCTTGAACTCTGTTCTGGGCTGTTCACAGTTAACCCAATAATAAAAAAGCCCAGGAAAAACACTGTAGTTCTTAGTTTGCTGGCATGACGTGGCTCCATCACAGTCATGATACAAGTTTGAACAGTAGCAGAAAACATTACAGCTATGCCGAGTTCTGCTGCGGAGTGAAATTCCACTTGCACAAAGGAGGCAGCATTAAAGGATTTATGCACAGGATCAATCCACAAATTCTTGACAATAGACAATTCGTTAAAGGGTATTAATGTAATAATTATTTCAGCCAACTTGCAATGTCTCATTAGCATGTATAAAATACAAGCACTTTTAAAATAATTGAAAATAATGTGTTAGATTCTCTTTAATATCGTACGAGTACATTCTTTTTCTGAGTCCAAGCCCCTCAGCTGATGCCAGCTGATGCTTGTGTTAGGAGCAAGTAGACATTTCAAACAGTAATGGCAGAGCTGCGTGTTAGGCCTTTCCATGTCAAACTGCTCAAGCTGCTACTGTGCTCTATCAGACTTCATCTAACTTTGGAAGTTTAATTGCCTTTCTACAGAGCTGTTAAGATTTAGAAGATGAGAGATAATCCCAGGCTGGCTGGACAGTGCTTTGAGATACAGATCTCTGTTCCCATCAGTGCTTTTTACATGACTGGGGAGAGAAGCTTGTAAGCAGGTCTCCTGACAAGAGGATTAGGGCTTGTTAATGTGGAGATTCAGGCCAATTAATCAGCTTTCACTGGAGTATATTGTAAAACTTTAGTAGTGATTTTTCTTTCTGTAAAATTTAGTTGCTTAAAGAACATAAGTCACAATTTACTATGTTTGGTTTTATTTTATTTAAAAAACCCCTTAACTTCTTAGGTTTGCTTAAAAATCTGTTAGTTTTCTGATTCTCCTTGTGCTGCTTCTGTTCAAGGGAAACCATCAACTTGTTTTTCTAATTGAGTAATTATTTGAAACCGATTAGTTGACTCATCTCTTAAATCTCACAGCTTGTATAAAGGTGATTAAACTTTCAAAGTTAGATGAAGTCTGTGATAGAGCACAGTGACAGCTTGAGCACTCTGAAATGAAGAGCATCCGAACACTTGACTCAGTAGTGTTTTAAAGATGCTCTTAGCACTTGCACAAGTGTGCTAGCAATGTTAGTACTCTCTGCACCGAAAAAGGACACAGCCACTCAATTGCTGTTTCTGAGAAGAGGGGTCTTTATCATACCAGGGCATCTGTTTATTATTTAAATATTTTAAAAAAAAAAAAATTGAGGTGCCGAGTCCCCATTTCAGCAGTACATCCCTCTTCATTTTAATGAAGTGCTTTAGCACTTAAATGTGAAGTTATGCCTACTTTTAATACTCTGCTGAATTGGATCCTACAGCTGCCTGGAAAGGAAGGGACACCTCCTGGAGACATTGCAGGGACAAACAGTCCTTTCCGTTGCTCGCTGGTGGAGTGCCGTCCGCTTCACTTGCGATCGCCGGTCCTAGCAAATATCTTCCTGTAGAGAGCAGAGCAGGTTGGGATTTTCATTCCTTGTGGAAAGTGCCGACTTCTTACTGAGAAAGGGTTTTTGATGTGGGGGTTTTTTTCAGTCAGGAATTGTTTCACCGAGACCCTGATTTTTTAGCTTTTTGATTTTTGTTTTAATTCCAGATGAAAACCCAATGCAGCAAATATTCTGTCCAGGGGCTGGTTTTCCTTTCATGATGTCTTGATGAGACTTTTCAGCTGACCCTCTGAGCACGGGGCTGGAAGCAGCTTATGCAGGCAGTGTTGACAGAGCTAATGGAAGATCAGGGCACTACCGAAGATCAGTAGCAATCATGATGTGGAAAATGTCGAACTTACCCCCATTTCCCCTCCAATACCACAGCTATAGCAAAGATGGGTGTTGCATATGTAAGCTATTATTAGTAATTCATAGAAGTATGAAATTTTCAGGTTTGTATATTTTTTGAGAGTGGTTTTTTTTAGCAGTTGTGATCTATCAGCTGGTAGTAAAGTTCAGAATAATTCTTAATAGTTTTTTAAGAATAAAAGCTAATTTTTCAATTTTTGGACTTTTCCATGTATGCACCTATTGAAATTATTTAACATATGAATTGTATATGTATTTAATTTTTTCTTTTATGCTTTTAACTGTCTGGTTTCCTTAGAAAAGGGTGACTGATAAAGTAGCTTTCAGCTTTTAAAATGATTGGGTTATCAGCATAATTACATTTCTTTTGTATGAGATAAAAGTTAGTTTGAGAAGTTTCTATAGAAGACAAGCATAGCATTTCTGTGCGTCAAACCCAGGAGAGCTGATACTGCTTAGGAGTGGCACTCCAAAAATACAAACTCTGCCCCTACAGAGAGGATTTGGAAGCGTAACGATGCCAGTGGTGCTGTGGGTCTGTGCCTGCAGTATGTGGTCTCCAAGTGCAGGGCTGCACGGTAAAAATGTCTGGCAATTGACTCTGAAGGCTGTATCAAGCAACTGATACCTGGGCGAACAAGACCTCCTTGGCTGGGATTAATAAGCCGTTCTGGTTCTTGTATCGTACACCTGGCAGTTTTGTTTGTGCCTGTAGCTCTGTCTTGAACAGACTGCCGTTATCAGATGTCCTGCCCTGTTGTGCTTGTGCCCTTTGCTGAGCTAGCGACTTCTTCATTTCTCCTATTTTATTTCACTGGACTTCACGTATATTAAAAAAAAATTAAAGCCCTGGACTTCAGGAGAGCAGGTTTTGGCTTGTTCAGGAATTTGCTTGTCAGGAGGGCAGTGAAGAAGCCCACATGACCTGGTGGGTTGTAAAGGACAAGCTGCTGAAAGCACACAAACAGCCCATTGCAGCTGCAGAAGGCAAAGCAGGTGTAGCAGAAGGCCAGGGTGGATGGGCAAGGAGCCCCTGGCACAGTTCAGACACGCAAGGGAAGTGCCCAGGAGGACTGTGTCATCTAGCCATTGCCTGAGGATGCAGTGGAGGAGTTAGGAAAGCCAAAGCTTGGCTGGAGTTGGACCTAGTGAGGGATATGAAGGACACCAAGGACAGCTGCTTCTGCAGGCACCAAAAGGAAGGCTGAGGAAAATATGGTCCCACTGCTCAGTGGGGCAGGAGACCTAGTGACCAAGGACATGGAAAAGGCTGAGGTACTGAATGCTTTTTTGCCTTGGTTTTTACTGTTAAGCTTGGCCACCTGGCCTTCTGGGTCCAGCAGAGTCTGTGGAAATGAAGTTTTACAGGAGAGGGCTGAGTTGAGAGGCACTTAAGTGAAGTGGACATACATGAGTCCATGGGACGCATCCGAGGGTGCAGAGGGATTTGGCTGATGTCAGTGTACGGCCACTCCTTGCCGTCTTTGACAGGCCGTGGCAGTTGGTGCCTTGCACTTAGCAGTGAGTGCCTCATCCCTTTCCCTCCTGAGGATTCAAGAAGAGACCTTGGATGGTGATTGTGATTTATTTCCACACCAAAGATCTCTCTAGGTCCTTGCTCCTCACTTCTTTTAACTTCTGCAACTGAAGAAGACAGTTGAATTTCTTGTTTCCTAGGAGCCAAAAAAAAAAAAAAATCTAGCCATCTATCAATGAGGTGATCATCACCTCACCGTGGATGCACACCAGGCAGCACACTGTTGGATTGCCAAAGGTTTCTGAGTACTGCTGTGACTACATACAGCCGCTGCCTTCAGGTGCTGCCCTCCTCTTCCTCATCCTGCTGTCTGCAGCTGAGCCTTTCCTGATGGCCAAAAGGGCTGCAACAGTCATCCACAGAAGAGCAACCATAATTTGGTCTGGCATGGCTGAGTCCTCCCGCGGTGGCTGCTGTAGGTGCTCGGGCGGGTGCAGGTGGCTGATGGAGAATCGCCTCTGTGGTGCTGTGCAGCTGGAGACCATGTGCCTGGTGTCTGTCTTCTAACGTTTAGAATTATTGCATTGGGAAAAATCCAGCCAGATAAGGTCTCCCTTGGAGGATGTGGACTTTGGCCTTGCAAGGGTCATGCTCAGCGTAGGTTGGAAGGGAACAGCCCCATGTGTGCCTGCGCGGCTGCCACCTCTGGCAGTGCTAGGCCCAGCCTGGGGTGGCCTCATCTCTGGGCACCCCCCAGGGGATCCTGTGCTCTCCCAGAGCTGGGTGCCTGCCAGCCCTTTCCTCTCACCGTGTTGGGTGCCTGGGGGACAGAGGAAGGCGAGCATCTTGGCAGCTGAGTGGAAGCTGCCTGGTACACAGGCTGGGCTTGTCCAGGGCAGTGGGGGAGAGGGGCCGCACTCTGCTTGCAGCCGGCTCTGGGAGGGACCTGGGTGCAAGGTGCGCAGCAGCAGCAGGGTCGCATCCCCCGCAGCGACTGGCTGCCAGACCTCCGGTCCCCACTGTAGGAACCGTCAGAGGAAGCCCGGTACAGCCCAGCAGACGAGCGTGCCTGTGGGCTGTCTGGGGCAGCTGTGCATCCTTCCACTTGTGTCAGGGCTACAGCTCTCCTGCCATTGTGGGGTCAGTCCCCGCTGTTTAAAAAAAAACCCAAACCACAGCGCAAGCTGCAGACTTGTAGCCAAGGTTGCTACGCTGGGGAAATAATAACCAAAGATGTGGGTTTTTTTAAGGTTGTTCAGATTGGCTGTGTGAAAAGCTCCTCCACTCAGTTTATGCTGCGGCTTTGCGCAGGAGGTCTGCATATGTGCGTACGAGTGTACCTGTGTGCACAGTTTCAGTGGCTTAAACAGAGTTTGGATTTCGCATCATAGTACATTTGTGCTCCAAGGTGCCTTTATTTCTGTTTTGAACTTCCCAGGTTTTTACCCAGTCATGGAGTAAAAGTGCTCTGAAGTCAAACAGTCTAGGCTCTTTCCCTAGTGGGATTGTGTTTGCGTTTCTTTGTGTCATTCATGCAACAGAAATGTATGCTTAGTGTGTAGAAATAGTGGTTTTCTCATCAGAGATACGAGTTAAAGATAGGGAACTTGTTTTAATTTGTAGCAATTGTGCAGTCATTATTAACAGGAGGCAAAGATCTTACAATGTGAACATCAAAGGAATCTGACATTATTTGGAAACAGCATTTGGTACATTGCATCAAATTCGACAACTTGACTTTTAAGAAAGGCTCAAGAGGAAGCTCCCCCCGCCCTTGGAATAAAGATTCTAAGGATCTTTATTTATCACCCTCAGGGGCATTACAGTGAGTAATTAGATTGGACCAGGAGAATGACTTAATTTTACAAGAAACTCATTAATTCATCCTGTTTAAAATCTTCTCATTTCACCCAAAACCCAATTATGCTTGTAGTGGCAATGATCTGGAAAGGCATTGTCTCGTAGGTATTAGAGGGGTCACTGGGACTCCTGCGGTATTCATGTCGGGGAGACAAGGGTGACTCCCTTTCTTTGACTTTTAGGTCAAAAGAACTAGTCGCTGGGACAGCTTGACAATTAGAAAACCCTGATGAGCATTTGGAAGTAAAACAGCTGTATAATAATGGAGGGGTTCATGGTGCAGGGCAGAAAGCTCATCAAAAGAGACTATCCAAACAATTGAGTTCTATAATTAACACACAAAAATCTGTTCAGAAATGGTAATAACAGTAAAAGAGAGCTGAGAAGATGCTGCCTACTTATGTGACAGATGTGGTTTTGTTACAATCCGAGAGGGAAAATCCATCCTCTTAAAGAATAAGAACAACATTAGAAGGGAAAAATAAAAGTAACTTTTTTTGTTCCTAAGGGTGCAGTTAAAACATAAGCTTAAAATATTTCCAGACAGGGAAGAGCTGTAGAAAAAGTAACCAGTGATGAAAGACATGAAATATGTATTTTTTCAAGTTTTTAAACACGAATTTATTTTCTCATTGAAATTTATAAGCCTGGCACTGAAATATCTTTTCTTAAATTACTTGCCTTGTCCTTCATTTCACCAAGAGTATTATTTTAGGGTTTCTCATTAAAGTTGGCTACAATCAGTGACTTTAAAAAAGTTCCCCTCTTCTCTTGTGCGTGGAGGGAGATTTGGTTCAAAATTGCATCTCAAGGAATTTTGAAATGTTCATGACTATGTAGCTGATATAATTTTCTATTTAAAAAAATGGAAAGTATTAAATGCATCGTTTCTGAAAATTCAACTAACCCACAGGTTTTTAGCTATATTATTCACTTGCCTGTGAGAATAATGTTCTTAATGGTGCATTGGTCCCTTTTGGGAAGGAGGGGTCCAGCGGGAGCATGGTTTGTGTTTGGTTGCTGAGCCTGTCCTGGTTCAGGGCCCTTTCCTTGCAGAACTCACTTGGAGATTGCAGCCTTTAGCATAGTGATCTATAGGGTGATGGCTCTGCAGTCCAGCATTCCTGTGCCTCTTCAGCAGAGGCTGAGGCAGCAGGTAGAAACTGTTTCTTCTGGTGTTGGTCCGTGGTTGCTGCAGGAGCTCCTGCCCAGTGGCTGCAGCTCAGGGCTGGCTCGCTTGGACCTTCCCCATCCCGTCTTCTGCTCAGAGCTCAGCCAGCTCCACCTGGCTCTGGGGCCTCTTCCCCCCAGTTCAGAGTCTTAGTTAGCCTTCTTGTGGGTGAAGAGCAGAGCGCTGCCTCCATGGCACTACCAAAGCCTAAAACTGGAGCTTGCTGAGATTTTTTTTTTAAGATATGCACTGCATTTTTAATGATTTAGGAACCTGTCAACAAAGAGATTGGGATAATTTCTTTATCCAAGCCTTTGCAAGACATTACGCTCTTTTTTTTTTATTTTTTTTTTTTTTTAAAAGACCTATTAAGCATGTCAAGCCTTTTCCAAATTATGATGGAAAGATTCATTGCCGTTTCAACAAGAACAAAGGAACAATTTAAGAGCAAGAACTGGAGGATTTTTTTTAAACAATTTTAAAATTGCAAAAGTAATTTTTTTAAAGATTTTTTCCCCAAAATCAGAAAAAAGCATAGCTTATTTAAAAATGGTTAAGAACGATTTAATAGATGTATTTTGTTGTAGCTGTGACTAAAAAGAATGTGACTAGAACATCATCCACTATAAGTTGATGTTTTAAATTCTGAAATTGCTGGCTGAAATTTTCTGATAGAAGATTCAGCGTTTGGAGAGACCAAGCAAGGAGACTTTCCAGCCCACACTCAAGCTTTTTTTTTTTTTTTTTTTTTTAGAAAGCCGTAAGAGTTGGAAAATCAGGTTTTAATGAGAAAATGGAGTTTGAAAAACAGCTTGAGAAGATTTACAGCCAGACTTGACTGAAGTTCCACAGTTCTTCAGAGCAGTTTTTGCAGTTTTGACATGTATCACTCTGGTAAATTTAAAAAAAAAAAAAAAAAGCATATAGTGATGACCAGTAGCGTTTGACAAATCCTGTCTCACTTTAAGAGAGATATAAATTTAAAAGATTTTAACACTGGAACTCAAAGATACCGACATAATTATTTCAAGCTGATGTACGTTTAAAATCAATGTGATTTGTTCTGAGAAAAAACTGTGAGCTTATTCTTACTGACAATATTTTTGTTTGAGAATTTTCCTTGGATCTAGTGCAGATGATTGTAACCTTATGATGTTTGTGGGTGATCTGAATGCAAGAAAAGATTTTTCTCTTTAAAAAAAAAGAAAAAAAACCTAACAGAAAGAACTAATTAAGTCAAAGCTAAGGAATTTAATTCAAAGTTTGAATTGCACATGTGAACTAATCTTTTTACAATGGTATCATTCGAAAGCTGTGTAAGAACGCCATTCATGCCGGGTCTCACCCAGCAAATCCTTCCTAGAAAAGCAGCCACATGAAGATTTGTCATGAGCAAGCAATAAAGACTTTCAGGGAACAGGTTCTGTACAGGCTTCTTGTTTGCCTACTAAATCATTAACCTTCAAAAAAAAAGCCCATCCATAGCCTTAACAGGCAGTGGTTGTAATAGGTGTGTCAGCAGTACTTCATGCTAAGAACAGCTTTTACAGGATTAGATTCAAGTTCTTAAGTGACAGTACCATGGAGCTCCTAGGGGCAAAGAACTGCTGGTTTAATACAACACATTTTCTAATGTCCTTTTATGCCACGTGCTGAAACATGGTGAATATCTGAGCATGCTAAAATGAAGACAACTAACTCTTCAGGAGTAGGTGATTTTTGAAGCAAAATGGCTGTGTGTGCTTTAGGAGCAGCCACTGCGTTGGGAGAGCTTTCTTCAGGTCTTGAAATATTAATGATCATGCCTTAATATAATAGAAAATAAAATACAGTGCATGAAATGGGCGAAAAAAAAAAATCCTTGACTTACAGACTGTTGACCTTGCAGTACCCACTGTATCCATCTATTCCCTTTCAAACCACTGAGTCTGGAAAGACAGTGAGGAGGAGGAATGGTTGTAAAAATCTTTACCTGTGCCATTCTCCTACCTTTCCAACAGCATGTTATAGCCCAAGCAGGATCTTCAGCCTTGTACTAGATTGTTTATCTTCAAAGTATTTTAATACTAGGAAGATGCAAAAGACAGCTCTTCATTTAAGAACTTCTGTGAACTATGATGTTCATATCAACAGTAATGTTAGAGTTCACATGTTTTATTTTAACAACCTTGAATAATAGATACAATTTTGTGGATAAGAGCAGTCAGCATGGTCTCCTCTTGTATTGTTTTTCCATGCCTTATCTTTATATATGGCAGCAAAATTCCTCCTGTCAGTGTCTGTCCTGGTCATATACAGGCTTAGGCGTATTTCTGATCTGAGCTGTGACAGTGAAAACTGGGAATGATATCTCAGATCAGAATCTGCCCCTTGACTGCTGCTGTTGTTAAACCAGGCTCAAGAGGACATGTAGCGATAGTACAACTCACTCAACAGATATTGCAAATCATATAAAAAAATGAAAGGTAATTTTCCAGGGTTGGTGTTTTTTTTTTTTTTCTTTTTTTTTTTTTTTTCCCTGGGCAATTCACATCACAAGCAGAATAAGCTATTTTACACAAGTTGCCTTCATGTGCTGCAACTGCCTGGCTGATAGGCTGTGCCCAGTGGGTTTGTATTTGTGCTCAGGGACTAATTGTCTCTGATGTGGGGAGGCTGGGTTTGACCCCCATGATTCTTCCTGCCAAAGCTGTGGTTTCTGATTTTAATCGAAACCCCAAGGCCATTTGAAGCATGGCCAAAAAGCACCTTGCAAGTTGAACCTTATCTAATAACGTGATGCATGTAAACTCCGGAAGCATAAATCTTAGTTACTTGAGCAATGTGTTTTTATAAGATCCTCTGGTCCAGTGACAGCCACAGCGAGGGAAAGTGGACTGATCTCCCAGCGCTTTTACAGATGGTGCACGACATGTCGTAAAGTTAGGACTCGTTAAGGAAATTCCATAAATGGCTTTGGTTAATAAGAGTGAAGTAACTTGCTGTTTTGTAAATGTGTTACTAAAATCCCTCTCCATTTCCCATTGGAGGGCTTCATAAGAGAAAGAGGGATAGAACGAGGGGGACTAAGGGAAGGGTAAAACAGAAAGAGCACGCCCCGGCTCTGCGGGGGGCTGCGCCCTGTGTTCTGGAGCCTGCACATAGCAGGGGAACTCTAAAGGTAGCGTAGGTAATAAATGACGAGATGTGAGAGTGAGTCACGCGCTAAATACTGGGAACAACCTTTCCTTTTTACACATTTGCGTGCCTGGGTATTTTCTCTGTTCTTAGCGCTGAAAGCCAGGGGTGATGGTGGGCTTTTATCTCTAGCCAAGGGAGAAATTTCAAGGATGACATACTTGTTAGCCACTATTAAAATGTGTGATTAATGATGCTAATGAGTTTTTTCCAAGTGATGTAAAAGTAGCCATCCGTGTAAGCATTGCATTTATGAAGATGATGTCACCGAAAGCTTGCCAACTGCACGTGGGACCTGGTGGCAGTCGTGCAGTTACTGCTATGCCCTGGCTTTGAGGAGGGGAGAGCATTGCTGATTTCCTCCCTTGGGGAGAAAGAGCCAAATGAATTCTGCCTTGCCAGGAGGGAGACGTGCCATTTCCGGGCATGTTAGGCTGAGGGCCTCGCTGCCAATCCCAGTGGGTTTCTGTCCCACTCCCTCTTAAAAATTGGCAGTGCCTGACTGTCAGCTGCCATTCCTTAAGTGGTCATAGAATAAACCAATTGAACCCCTTTTGTTGTGCTCTCTCTCTGTGTGTGAATGCAGGTGGACATGGGTTAACCAACATGCAACTCCACAGTAAGTACAAAGAGGCAGCTGATTTTCTGGCAGTGTCAATAGAAGAGTATAATTTTTTTTTTTTACCATCTCCAAGCCAGCTTTTAAAATGGCCCTTGTTGGAATTAGAAATCAGTATTCCCTGACATAGGATTACTCATTAAGAGTGTGATGATTGTTAATTCTTCACCTGGGGCTAAGAGGACATCATTAGATCTCTTTGAAATGTCTCCTGCCTTGATTTTCAATAAGTAAGCCCGCAATTTATGATCACAGCCTGGGCAAGTAACACTCTCCTTTCCTGTTCCTCCATCTAGCTTGCAAAATTGGATACTACAAGGCTCTCTCGACAGATGTTGCTTGTGCCAAATGCCCGCCTCACAGCTACTCCATCTGGGAAGGCTCTACCTCCTGCACCTGCGATCGGGGCTTTTTCCGAGCTGAAAATGACGCTGCCTCCATGCCCTGCACTCGTAAGTTGGTCTTTAAACAGTCTCTTCCCCTTTTATCAGCCATTTCTTGTCCTGTCTTTCTTTCACTCTGTATGTAGGAAATATTGCCTGGAGATCTGTGTTTCTGAGAAGTGTCCTGCTCCTGATAGCAGCATTAAGTAGTTCTTACAGCCCTTTGCAGATGCAGTTTGCAGTTTGGATCACACTTCTGGGAGAGAAAGCGTTAGTTCTCAGCCCTGAATTCCTAACAGTGATGTGGTTGCACTGACCCTTGAGAGCTTACAGTCTAAATAAATGAGGAGACTGGCAGGAGACAAAGCCACAAAAGAGCAGTGACTTGCACACCTCAGTAACAGAGTTGGAAATAAAATACAGGTCTAAGTTCCAGTCTGAGGAACTGTCTCCAGTAGATCACATCACCTTTCATCTCTTTAAATATTGATATTGGTAGAAATTGTGAAAGCTTTTCTCCTAATTGTATGAGCTAGGGTAAATAAGTAATATTTATAATCTCATTATATATCTAACTTGCTCAAAACATAACTGGTGGCCCTTAGGAACATAAAAGTGTTCCTCTGAAAGGGGTGGTAATAATAAGTCTTAAACCTTAATGAAACAAACACCCAAAGCATGGTTTATTTTATCCTTTGTAGATAAATACATCATGTACAGCGAATGGAATTTGCTTTAATTCCACCAAAATGCCTTCAGCGGGGAGAACAACACGTGTAGTGCACTGAGCACACCCACGGGGTTGCTGGAACAACTCTGTGTCCTGTGTGTTGGTTAATGGCTCACACAGCTGAAGACCTGGGATTCCAGGCATGCCCCGGTGTTAAATTGTGATCATCTAGTTCCTTGGTTTTCAATTCTATAGGAGCAGAGCAGTTGGAAACGATAAATGAAAGGGCTGTATTTTACCAGGGTATATCCGTGTGTGGCTTTCCCTGAAAGCTGTTAGAAATGCTTCCAGATTTTAGTTGTTCGGCTGTATATTTATGTGGAGATAGCGTGTGTCTGTGAGTGAGGGAAGGCTGAGATATTTCTTTTGTAACATTTTAATATATTCCAAATTCATTTTGGAGAGATGACTCACATTTATTTACATCTTAATTTCTCCCTTACAAGGCAGAAACAAAGTATGTCCATAACTAAGCCAGCACTTGTCCCTTCCCCACACTCCCTTGATTCCAGCTCTTCAGTGATCTCCTTCTTTTCAGCTGTGAGTTTTGCTGGGTGGTGGTTAAGCAGGCCTGGGCATAGCCAGGAGCAGCTGCTTTTGCTTAATAGGAAAGCAGAGAGGTCTGTATATCCCTTGCCAAATGTTGACTGGGGATGGAGGTCTAACTGTATTGTGAAACCTTGCAGAAGTGGGTAGGAACATGCTTTTTATAATATAATTTACACTAGGAGATCTAAAGCTTGACCATTTTGATAAGAAAAATGTCTTTTTGCAACAATAAAACTACTGTTTGGAAGGTACACCCTAAATGACATTTTACCAGCAAAAGTTTCTTATAAAGCCCTGGTCCCAGTGAGTGATATCCTGACCAAATTGAAATCAAATTAGTAATCGACTGGTTGAATTTAAATAGGCATGTGCAGTGAGTGAAGTATGAGGACAGAGCAAAACAATTCCAGATGGGGGAACTGTGAGCAAATAATATATATGTTTGCTTGTATTGCAAAATGTACCCCTGCAAACTTAGCCCTTTTTTGTCAAGTCTTGGACCTACTTCTGGCACCCTTCCCCATTCCTGTCTTTGGAGGTCAGTCAAAGTTGAAGTCCCTGATCTTGGTCTTTTACCCTGAAAATACGAAGAGAGGAGAAGGCGAGGGCCACGGTGCTGGCCTCAGTCTTCATCTCTGCAGCAGTCTAGGAGGAGTCGGCATGCAGAGGCAAGCCAACCACCACAATCCCATGGGCACCTGGTCTTGGAAAACAGGTCTGTCTCTGGAGGTCCCATTTCATAGCTTTGAATTTTCCTGTAGCTTAAGGGCTTCTTTTTCTGTGATCCAAGGTAAAGGGAGACTCAGAGGTTATTTCTGAGCTGGCTTGTGGGGCAGCTTTGCTTCCCCACCCACTGCTGTGCTCGCTAATATCCACTGTTTGGGGTCTGCCTTAGCAGTGTTTGAACATTGCTATGATGGTGGTACTTGCACAGGCACAAAATGCAGCCCTGTGTGTGTGGTGCACCTCTGCGTTGCGCAAGGAGTGGGGTGGAAAGGGCTCCTGGGGGGGTGGTGTTCATTTGCCATGCTCCCCACACTGGGTAGCCTTCTGCCCACATGCTTGAGGCAAGTGACAGGAAACCATTTCAAGGGCCTCTGCTGAAGGAAGCCCCTCTGGAAGAAGCTTCCCATTTGACTGCCTTTCCTTGACAAGATGTGGAGACAGAAGGGAGCGTAAACATCAAAGGTTCTTTCAGACGGATTCAGACTCTAATCAGTTCTTACCAGTTGGTTAAACCAGGTGACAAACCCAATTCCCTTGTGCTGACAGCCATAATAATCAGGCACCTTCTTTGTTCATTATGCTCTCTTTAAACCTGGTATTCTCATTCAGCCTTGCATTTAGTAATCGCCCAGTGTGACGGTGCACTAATGAAGAAATAAAACACAGTATCTGAGATCCATTCTTCTAGTAAAAAGATAGACTCTGCTCCACTGGCTTGTAAAATCAGGTTTCTGTTCACTTGGAGAACTATTAGACCAGGTGAATAAAAGTAACATTGGGTAATTTGGAGAGAACACCTGGAATGGACTGTGGATTGATCCTTTCTTTATTATTTCTAAACGCTTTTTAAGATGAAGAACTTCAGCCTTCTTAGGATGTGTTTTCGTAAAGCTTTGACCCTTTGCTATTGATTTCCTTTAGTAATAAACTGGCTGGCCTCGTCACTTATCTCACCTTCTAGGTTGGGGGAGGAAGGCTGTTATGACTTTCCATTAGCCTGATTGTGCTAGTGGATGAAAGGGAATTGGAGAATTCCCCTTCCTTTTCCTTTCTCATAATTCCGATGGTAAGTAATAAAAGCAACACCTACTTCCTGATGTGCTGGTCAGCAGAGGTGCTGCAGAGTTTTGTCATTCCGTAACTCCCCTTTTTGACATCTCCATCCATTGTTGAGTTGTAAAAACCGTGCCTAACCTTTAGGTAAGCCAGGCGTCCAATCTAAAGAGATAACTCAAACTCTAGTTTTAGTATTCTGCTCTATTTTAGCTCTGCTAGAGTGAGTAGTTATGTCTGGCTCAAATCTCGTACAAGTAAGAGCAGAACATGGAGGGATGTGAGGGTAGGAGACAGTGGAGTGGGCTATGTCGGAAGGCCAGACGTAGACACCCTGACATACGTGTGTTTACTGATGCATCTTTTCCCTCAAGCTTGACTCATGGGGGTAATCATCAACGTGTCTGTCACCACTGAGGAGCAGAGCCGCCCTGGATCTGCTGCTTTGACCTAACTCGCGAATTTAAACTTTCAACTCTGAAGCACAGTAGGCTTGTCAGCTGTGTGCTTGGGCATGAAGACTGTATGATTGACCTGTAATACACTTGAGCACAAACTGTAGAAAACACGGACACCTTTCCCTTTTGGAAGCATCGCAAGAATAACGTTAAGGCAACTATTCAGACGGTCATTATATTTCAGTACTTGCTGAGAGAATGGGTCTTCCATAAGGTTAGTGATCTAATGGAGAATAAATTGCCTTACCAACACACAAATCCATGAGGCTGGAAAACAATCAGTCTCAATCATGGTCCTCATCCCTGAATTTCCTTCTCCGTAAGGAGATACTCTGTGAATTGCAGCCTGGCGCAGGCAGGTGCAGTTCCCACCCAAGTTAATGGGCATTGGTCCTGCATCCCCACCATTAATGAATCGGGTTTCTTAACAAACAATGCTCACATTATGAGTGAGTACGGAACGGTTTTGTATTGTTTATATTGTCTGTTCAATTCAGATTATTAATGATTTTTAATTGGGAGCCCTTTACAAAAGAGAGATTACCAGCATAGACTGTCCAGCTTGAAATCTGTCTCAGTAAATGACCCTGAATAATTTAGTCCGTTATGCCACCCAGTGACTGATTGGTTGATATTCTGGCATGGCCTGAAATATTTCTAGAACGGTTGCATTTAAGACAGTTTATACCGGAGAAGCTTAGAGATAATGAGAGCAAATTTAGTGAGATGCAAGAGAAAAGTGCTTGCTTTGAAAGGGCTTTCTCCAGTTTAGGTTATCAAGAAATCGAAGAGCCTGACTTCAAGCAGCAAACATCACTTACTTGTCTTTACATTCGCCTCTTCTAATTGAATTTAGTGCACTGCTGTATTTCCTCCAGAAAGTATATTGTTTTTAAATTACCATTTCAGTGCTATTACTCAAGGCTTCTGCTTCTAATGCTTTCTGACAGTTATCAGCATAATGAACCATAATGAAATGATGAGCAATCTACAGTGGAAACTCAATGTGGATTCCACTAGAGCTGTGTGACTGTGTTGTTAAAATTTGAATGCACATTAAAATAACACTGTCCTTATTTGTTTCCAAGGTCAAGGCTTTAAAAAAGGTCTGAAGGGTCTAAACACATCAATTTCGTAAATGTTACAGTCTAATATACGCCCTTAGCGCAATCTTGTGTTGCATTTAATATATCTCAGAGAGAAATATTTGACCTGCATTTTCAAGAAAGAGTGAATTTCCCTACCTAATAACTGTGCTTGCAAATGAGTAATTACACAGGAGCTGATTATTTGAGGATATGTTTATTATGATTGCTTAGACTTCTAAATAAACAAATGTGCTCTTTTTCCTTCAACTTAACTTGTGCCTCTTCTAAATTTCCAGACAGACGCCGATTATCACTGTTCTAGCTTTTAGAGGAGTAAGAAAGTAGGGTACAATGCACGGTCATGCTGGCTAGTATGTTGTAGGTAGCTTTGCATTGGCTTTGCCATGCTTCCTTCCCAGGGTTTGCATACTTGTTCTGGCACTACTTCAGTCTAACCTCTGCTGTTGGAGCCCGTTCTCTGTAATATGAAGTATATGCCAATACAGCCTCTGATCTTCAGAAGTTCAATTTATGATATAATAATTCTTCCGCGTCTTTATATATGTCCGTACCTTAAGTAAATTATTTTGTTCTTAAAACATCATATAAAGTTGTTCATTATGTAAAGAGTACGTCAAAATGCCTTTTAAAGTGCAGTATGGCAGTTGCAAGAGCAGAGGGAACAGTGGGTAGGCAGCATGGAGAGAATGATTTTTCTTCTCCACATAGGCTGGGAAAATAGACCATCAGTCACTGCCAGGCCGACAGAAAGGGTTTGTGAGTGATGGGAATCTCAAAGGAGAAGGCTGTCTCCCCTCGTCTGTGGTGACAGGCTGAAGAACTTGAGAAAACGTTGAATAAGAAGGGGAGTGGTTATGGCTCGAAGAGAAGAGACGGGAGTAATTTGACAATGTGTGTTTATAATCAGTAGACTTAAAATCATCACTCCTTTAAATACAGCAACTCTTTATTAGCTGTCTTCTGATTTTCTGGCCAGAGCCTTAAATTAACAGAGACATTTACTCAATTAAGTGGGGGCTTTGATTTGGTTAGTCAGGACCCAGTTCTGTAGAGTCGTTGAAGTAAATTAGAGGGCTAACAGAATAAAAAGTTCAGCAGTTGGGCCAATGACAGAACAACTTATTTTTCTGGTTCGATTTCTTTCCTGTCAGACTGTCAGATAACTTTCTGGTATCTGCAGTGGAATTCTTTTTCTCTGGAAAGATTGAGTGAGCACAGGTGGTATTGTCTGCAGCACAGCGTATTAGAGTAGATGCAATAATGTGTCTTAGCATACATGGCAATGCAAAATGTTCTTATATGGCGGTTTTTGGAAGAGAAACCCGGAGCCCACAGGAGTGGCACCTGCAAGCATCAGTTTTCCTACACCTCTGCCAGTGGTAACTGGACCTCTTCGCTTAACTCCCTTATCTTGGAGAGAAGAGGAAATATTGTTTGGATTGTTCTCCAGGTGAAAGGAACAAAGCCTATTGTGAAGATAGTAACCAGGGTTCTTTTGGCAAGTCAATAGGAAATCGTACATGCCAGTAAAATGGGCATTTTATCATTGGCGCTGGTCCAAGATCCCTGGCTTGGCAGAACTCCCACTGAAGTCAAAGGACTCTTGCCCGAGTAAATAAATTAAGAATTGTTTACCAAATCAGTTGCCATATTAAAACCCAGTTGTAATGCTAACCGTGCACAGAAAGGAGAAGGGGGATGGAAATAGAGCGGATGACTGATACTTCAAGTGGCTGCCGCATCTTGCGGACTGTTGACTTTGGTCTCACCAGTTGTAAAAACACATAATCTATAATGATAAATGGTCAGGAATAGCCAGGCAGACAAGAAGCGAGAGTTGTCTGAACTGTCAGTGCTTGTGTAAATTAGCCCACAGCAACAGGAGACATGTCCACGACTGCTGAAAGAAGCAATTAGTGGCAGCAACATATACAACTGTCACAGGAAAGTGTGGGCTTTATTTCTGAGCCTAAACTTACAGAGCCCAGGTGTTTACTCTGCATTATAACTTGTCTTTCAGATGGTTAAAGATCACCAGCAAAGGCTTACCTGAAGGGCTTCGCAGCTCACATGCTAAAACATTATTGACAGCTCCACAGTTGTACATGTTTAATGAAGCTTTATGAGACGGAAAGAGGAGGCCAAGGTGCTTTTTCTTGACAGCTGTGCCTGGCACTGCTTTGCCAGACATTTTAGTTAGGGAACTTAGAGTTTAAAGACATTGATTATTTAATAATTACTTTCTTTGCATCCACTCTGAAAATGGTAAACTCTCTATTTCACACTCAGCCCTGCCTCCAGGGAGATAAATTTTAGGATCATGATCAAGTTAGAGAGTATTAATTAGAATTGTTAAAGGCTATCCTTTTCAATATTCATTGAATATTCATGATTCATTGAATGATGCCTTTTTCAGTAACGACATCGTGAGGCCTCATTGAGAGAGCAGCAGTATGGTCACATCAGCGAGGCTGGCAACATGACTAGAAGCCTTAGCAGAGTCGTACTGCCTCTTAGTGCTTGAGCTAGCCCCTTCAAAGGTACTTGATGTACTTCCAGTGACATTTCATTGCTCTCTGTAGATATGCTCCAAAGATCTTTGGAGTTGTTCATTGCATGGATCTTTTCTTTTTTACACCTCTTCATTTGTTCTCTTTCTTCTTGCTGTGTTGTACACAAAAGCTGACTTTCAAGTCTTGTATAGCAGAAGATGTGCTAAAGTTTTCACCACTTCTGATAGTGCATTTCTAGTTAGGTTTTCTTGCTGTTGTTGGATACTTACTCCCAGGTGCCTGCTGCTCCTGTAACTTATCAAAGACTTAACTGCTCCTCTGTGGTATAGCCAAGGCCAAGTTGCCAATTCAAAACAAACCAGTTCATACTAGGCTCCTTTTAAACGACGGTGAGTCATAGCAACCTTCCCTGTTGTATGAATCTTGTTTATTATATAGCAAATTAGCTTAAGATTTCTGAATACCCTGAGTTCCCTTTGAAATCACAGGAGATGAAGAGGGGCAGTGTCTCTGGAGCAGGCTCATAAAGAGGATCCTTTTTTCAGTCCCGGTCCAAAGCCCATTGAAGCCTGCTGGTCTGCCTGATTGACTTTTGATTAGCAAACACCCGTAGTTGGCACTCTGCTGCATTTACCAGTATGTTTGTAGGGTTTTCTCAGTTTGAGGGTGAAGTTAGAAATCTTCAAACTGCAGCAGGTTATCTTATGATTTTTACGATTAAAATTAGAATAATTTTTAATCCTTCTCAAGCTAAGGTCTACTTTTTCTGCCTTAAAAAAAGAGAGGTGATATTTTCCTCAAGGAGAGTGCAGGAATGGTTAAAGAAGATGAAAGTCTTTTCTACATGCTTGAGGTTTTCTGATGTGTGGTGAGAACTGCCAATGAAGCTTCCTTCCGATTTCACACTGTCAGGTGAATGCCGACTGAATGCAGGGTGACAACCCACTTGAAAATAATTATCCATTGCCCTGGCTGCACAGACATCCGTTACCTGATAGAGAAATGTGCTTTTACACACATGCACACACAGACTGAGTAAATTATTTTTTTAATCATTTTCTCCTCCCAGGGCTCAAAAGCTTCATCCTGCTTGTTACTTAGCCACATACATATCTTTTGAAAGCATCTTTCTTTTAAAGGAGGGTACATTTTAAATGCACTGCTCTGGTGACTGACAGGATGCTCATAATGAAGGCTTGCCTTCTTGAGGGTATATATTTGAAATATCTCCATTAGCACTTCCATGGAGAATGTGGGCTTCAGCTTGCGTTTTTAATAGATCTCCTCCCACAGACAGATCTTTCAAGGTAATAAATATTAACCATACCATAGGTTAGCAGTAAACAGATGTGGTTACAGTCCAAATACTGATAATATCAGTTTAGTCCTTAATGGGTAATGTTGCTGCCAAAATAATCCACTACCACTGTTAATGGCTGCGGACTAAGCTGGCACAAAAAAAGGAGCTCCTGGTAACGAGCCCTCTGCCAGGGGACACGCTAAGACAGAGGAGTGTGGGCAGGCGGCTGTTCGTGGCTAGAGAGCGAGCTTTATTTTGGGTGCGATCAGAGTGGGTTTCTCGTAAGTGCTAGATTCACTTTAAAGGCATTAAGTGTCAGAACCCTGTGCTGAGGTGCTTTTTGGTTTGTTTGTGATCTTTTTGTTTTTTAACCTAAGAAAATAGTATATAATGGCTACTTGGGTCTGATAAAATTGGCCAAACCAAAGCCCAGAACTTTATCTTCAGTGCTTTGGCCACGGGACTGCTGAGAAAAGGAAAAAGAATTTTTTTACTCGCCTATCACTTTGGTGAACAAAAGCTGTTTGGCCAAAATTTGGAGCTGCTAGTTGTCTAAAAGGGGGATTCTGGCATCCTATCAGTCTGGGGCAGCAGAGAACCAAGCTGCAACGTCCTCCTTATTTCTTGGCATTTTATGGGGCAACAAAGTCTTTTGGGAGCTGTTTTGCTGGGAATCATTTCTTTCTCTTCTCCTTTCACCGTCCTTTAATCCACGCCTCCTAACGATACACTGTTGCTGAACTAAATGAACTGGTTTAGTGAAGACAGTATTCTTTATGTCAAACAAGTCTGTCTGGTCCAGTTGTAGAAAACTGTAATTGAATTTACTGAATACACCCACAGAGACTTTTAGAGAAGCACCTTGCTGGGCAGATCAGTAATAAAAAAGGAAGATGTAAAACCAGGGATATTAAAACCTTTGTCATAACCATTTAAATACAGCTCCGCAGCACAGTGCACTTACAGTTCTACCCTGAGATCCCAGGGTTAGTTTCCAGAGGTATTTTTCAGTTGTGTAGGTCGGTCGGTCGGATTTATAGCTGTAGGGAGAAAGGGTGGGCTGACTTGGTTGGAGTCTGTCTGCATGCCCGACAAATCATGCCTGTCTTCCTGACTCGCTGGAGTCCCTCTAGCTCCGGGAGCCCAGCTACAACATGCCCTTTGACATGGGTTTGAGGTATATGGAGTTTGTCATGGGAGGGTTGCTCTCCTTTGGACTTGTGGCTTGACGGTGGTGCTGAACTTGCAGTCCTGGTGCAGCCTGGTTAGACCCCGTCCTTGGGCACGCCAAGGGTCCTGGTGTCTGTACTTGCCCTTTGGCGTGCATGAAGGGCTGGGTGCGACCGATCCCTGAGGGCAGCAGGAATATTCACTCAGTTGCAGCTAATCGTCTTTGTGCTATTTGCCTTTGAAATTGTTCATTGCGTTCAGGATAGACTTTCTTTTTCCTTGGCAGAACGATTTTGCCAGTTTGACTAGGTTGAACATCCTATAGTTGTACTGTTACCCTTTGGTGGCAGGAAGAAAGGGGCTTTGGGATAACTTCCTCAGCAGGATGGTATCCAAACAACAGGCAAACTTTGAGCCAGCAACCGCTGATGGTCCCTCAGTGTGTAGGGCAGCTGATTTAAATGCAAAATATTATTTTCCTTGCAAATAAACAGTTTACTGATGAAATGTCGTTATGCCCCATGTTAGTCTGCAGCCTGCTTTGCTTCACAGCCGTGGCCCCTTGCCATCTGCACCCCACAGGTGCTGGTTCAGCCCCGGATAGCGAGTTCATTACAGGGTCTTCACTGCGGATGCTGTATGTGAGTCACTTTGGTGCTCAGACCAGACTTGATCCCTGGTATGAATCATAGAGGCTCCTTAACTATGCCCACAGAGACCTATAATCCACAGAGAGCCGGCACACAGGTAACGTAGCACACAGAGATGTCCTGTGGTCCGGAAGGTAGGAAGGAGCCCATCAGGTGTTGATACGTGCCCTTGTTGTGGTTTTCATCAAGCCTTTTATCAGAATTGCAGTGGCGTGCAGGAGGCTTCTGACTGGAGAGGGACTTGATTATTTTGTAGGAAGGGAGGGAGAGAAATATTGATGGATGAAAAGTTAAAATGCAGCCTGAGATTGTGGTAAGAGTGCTAAAATACATCAGTCCTCTTAGTACAAGTAATGCTCATGCTATTAACCCCTTAAAAGCTCTAGTTTTCCTGAATATTCATTTGACATAGGATATAACATTGTCCTTAAGACAAACAGATCTGTCTATCTGTGGGTGAAAGAGACAGATAGATCTAATGGCTATAGCTTATTGCAGCAAGAGAAAGCCAAACAATCTGCATTGCCCAATACATTCAAGTAAATCTAATAGGAGGGTTGAGGAAGATAGCAAGATTAGCTTGACAAAGATTATTTGTTTCTAAACAGACTCTTCAGTGTTTCCCTCAGCCCTAACACACACAATGAACTGCTCCACCCAGGGCCTTTCCATTTGCTTCATGGCTCGGTTGATTTTGATGGGTTTATTGTGAAGCAAGATTTATGGAGCCCCAGGAAGGAATAAAATTAAAAACTTCCGTTCTCTATGTTCCCACAGAGGAGTCCCCCGTGTCTGCTCACAGTGCTGGTAAATGGACTGGGTGAGGGATCCGGTTTTCAGGCCCCATGATCAAACTGTGTCCTCTTTGCAGTCCCCTGATGGGAGGCGTGCGAGCGGCTCTGCATCCATCTCTCAGGTTCTGTTGTCTTGGGCAAGGACAGCGAGAGCACTTGCCTTCCTAAAATCATAGAATGAACTTTAAAATGAGTTGTTTTACAAAATAAAAATCTCTAGATTTTTTTTCTTCTGTAGGGAC
The DNA here is from genome assembly GCA_013389945.1 of Fregata magnificens. Classification (NCBI taxonomy): domain Eukaryota; kingdom Metazoa; phylum Chordata; class Aves; order Suliformes; family Fregatidae; genus Fregata; species Fregata magnificens. Next base: position 132,319 of record WAAD01002664.1, read on the forward strand.
TGTCACATTTTTAAGCTCTTCTGGGCTGTGTGGCACTATTAGCTCCATGCTTCCAGAGTGCCGAATGGCTCATGCAATAGCATGCTTCCATCAGCAGGAGTTTTAAGAAAAATGCTGTAAATCATGGGGTTGGGGACAAAACCACAGATGTTGGCATCGGTTTCAGTGGTGCAGCTCCTTGTCCCCTCTCATCTGCCCCGTAGCTAGATTTTTCTGCAGGAGGACAGAGGGTTTGTGTGAGGGTGGTGGTCTGGCTGGCAGGACGCTGTTTTGCGAGATCCTGCTAGCTGGGTTCATCTTGAAACAGCGCTGGTGTTTCCAGCCTGCCACGGCCCTGAAAGGGTTTTCGTGTCATCTATTGGCAGCGGTTCTGTTGTCAGAAACAAAGCAAATCCTGATCACCATTGAAGGAGCAGATACGCCCTGTGTTGCAACATCTGAAACCAGGCCCATCAATCTGAAACTCCCCCCCCACTCCCAGTGCCAACAGCTCCATTGATGACTATGCTCCAGAAAGAAAAGAAATTGCTTTTCCTCTCACTGTAATGTCAGCCCACCATTTGGAGACTCCCCCGCATCTTCCTTTTCATGCTGGAGATGGTGCACTCATCTCTGTGACCTGCAAGCATCTGCTTCCCTGGTTTTCCGCTTCATTGCATCTCTGTTTAGACACTGCAATGCCCTGTCCCACATACTAATTACTGACTTTTTGCTTCTGAGGAGCTTGATTCATTCTGGCACATTTTCCCACGTGAAACTGGACCTAGAGCCTTGGAAAATATCTTAATGGACATCAGAGTAAGTCTGAGTTTAACCCCAAACTGGCTGCTGTATGTGAGCTAAAAGGCACCTCTTTCAGACCATAACCATGGCAGTATGAACCTTCCTTGCATGGAGTACTTTGCTTCACGAATATCCCCCTGAATTGAGGGCAGCCCTGGCAGAGCCGGGCATTGCTCAGGGAGGGGAGGTGTTTGCACTGGCACCACCTTATCTCAGCTTTCCTGGCCGTGCTCCAAGTTGATGCTCTCGCTTCTGTGATTGCAGCAAGTGAACCCTCTGTAAGAAAACGCCTTTTGCTTTTTCTCGCGGTAAAGCTCTTGCCGTTTCCCACAGGAGCAGTTTCTGTTTAGGGCTTGCTGCTGCCAGGTACTGAAGAGCCTCTGGGAGGACAGACATCGTCAGCTCCCACTGGCTCCCACTCTGGCGAGGTCAGACCTTCGCTGCACAGCGTGGACTTACGCTTGCAGTCTACCGAGGCTGCTGGTTTCCTCCAGAGGCTTTTGTTTGTTCTCCTTCCTCCTTGACAGTACAGAGGGACAAATGTTGTCACCTTGTGCACCTGCCTGCCCTGAAGAGAGAGCCCTGGTGTGAGGCAGTTTGGAGAGTTTTGGGGTAGATGCGGTTTAGATCAGTTCCTGCTCAGCGGTTCCTGCGCTGCCACTCAAGTTCATGATTTCAGGAGTGTCTTCCACCTCGTTGCACTCGGAGCGTATTTTTGAAAAGGAGGCTTGTGTATTTGCAGGCTAAGCAGAGACTGCTTTCTCCTGCCCAGGGGAGCTGGCAAACCCAGCTTTTGGGGGAAGGAGAGCTGGTTATGGGGCAGAGGCGCTGGGCTGAGACTTGGGAGAGTTGTGACTGATGCCCAGATGTGCAAAGCACATCTTGTGTGCCCTTGTAGTCTCACCACATCTCTCTCTACCTCAATTTCCACGTGATGAACAGAGGTGAAAAACAGTTTCTTTCCCTTTTCTTTCTCTGCTAGTTTCTAAGCATTTTTGGAGCAGGAAACGTCTCTTACTGTGTTTGGTAACTGATCTTTGAGTAAAAGGGTTTTGTCCTTAGGAGTCTTAAATGCTGCCAGTGTATAAATAAAAGTCATGAATGGCAGCCCGTTGGTGCAGCAGGCAGGAGGGCTCCCTGTCGCAGGGGCTGGCCCGGGCTCTCTCTGCTCCTTGCAGTAATTCTGCCTGTCAGCCCTGATTAACTCAGAGACTGTTTCAAAGGTTTGGCAGGAAGGGAGGATTTCCCTCTTTCCAAAATGAATATATTAATTTTGTATTTCTGAAGCGAGCACAGAGAAACAATCCTTGCTCAGCTACTCTTGCAGCAGAGGCCTTTCATTTAGATACTGAAGATAAGTAGATACATTTGACCTCTACGTAATTTAAGACTCTTTTCTTAGCCTACCTGCCTCTCCTAAAATAAAAGTCCTGTCTCCTGTTGACCATGCGTTACATCCTGGCAGCTTCGAGCGCAGACCCAAGGATGTGATGCAGCCCTCAAAACCTTGTCCTCCTCAGGGTGCTCAGGTCTCAGGCTTTTAGATGCACCTGATGAATCAAGGCAGCCAGAATTAATCTTCACCACAGTCACCTCTTAATGGCTTAACCTCTTCACTGCTACACTTGAGTCACTTTGTAATTTCAGCAGAATTTCACCATAATATATTCGGTTCCCATTTTACCCTGATGGCTGTTTTTGTACTTTTGGTATGTGAGAGATTATGATTGGTTTATCTATACGCTTAATGAAACTATTGGCTCTGGCTGAATTTTTTTCCAGTTTCATAACATTTGACAAATAACACAAATGAAAAACCTGGAATGAAACTTGCCAGAACTTTCCCTTCTTTTTCTGCCAGGAGATGTGGTTGAACTTTTTTTGAATTCTAACCATCAAATGTATTTTGATAAAATTTAAGAAGCTTTCACAAGCTCTCCTGTGTCTTGAAGAAAAATTGAATTTGTGACTTTCTACAAAATTATTGCCAGTATTTTTCGGATAATAATATTTGTATTTAAAGCTCTAAGTATGAGTAATTATTAAGAACTGCCATTTTTACTGTATTCCGGTTTGGATCATTACATTTTGCAAGCTTCGTTCTCACTCTCAGTTTCATTTCTGTTCAATACAGTATTTACCTTATGTCCTGTCCCAAAGTATTGCGTGCGTGGTCAGAGTGCTCTTGTGCTGCACCCTAGAATAGGCTGCCTGTCGATGATCAGTGAAGCTTTTTGTGATGTATAAAATACCCATCTGTTTCATGGGGTTGCTCTGAATCATCCTTGTTAAATTTAAGGGTACGAAAAGTCTGCCTTGCCGCAATTGTATTGAAATTAGATTAAGAGTCACAGGATTGGCTCTTCTGCATTTTCAGTGTGCTTATTGGTTTTGGGCCTGTGGGGATTTAAGCATATAAATAAGATTTCTGCCTGTGCATTGGTTCCAGAGTGAGGCAGGGCACTGCTGGACGCAGTTTGCCGGGTTGGGCAGAACCGACCATTACAGTCTCAGTGGGTTGCTGAAGGTGCCAGGAGGAGCTGCCTCCTGCGGGCTCTGCTCTGCTCCTGCCCTTCCCTGCGCACAGCTCTGCCCCTCTCCTGCCCACGGAGGTCCTCCCCAGCCTGCCTTCGGCTCTGTCCCCAAATCCCATAGTCCCCATGCTGGAACCAGCTGGAAACTTTGGCAGGCTGTTTATGAGTCTTAAAGTCTCCTGTCCCTGTGGTGCAAGAGCTGACCTTGTGTCTCTGATTCAGCCTTATTTCCAAGCTTTCTGTATAGTCTCTTGTTCCTGACCAGTTTTCTTGTATCAGCCCTTCTTTCAGCTGCTCACTGTATTTTCCTCCCCCGTTCTTTCACATTCTCCAGCACTCCCCTATTGTAACCTTTATTCTCCGTCCTTCAAAGCCTTAGTTCTGTGTCCGGCTTTCTACTCAAGTCTCCTTCCAGCATCCCAAAGTGTCATGTCCAGATCCCTGCTTGATGGGCTTCAGTGTTCACTGAATGTGATCTGACATCAACTTGTCTGGAAAATATTGCACTTCTATTAAGAAGAAAATACCTGGAGAACAACAATTTCAGTGAGAGTCTGCCTGTAGGTAATGGGGGACCTTGAAAATCTCAAGTGAAGCAGGAGTCTGTGTATTTGATGCTTTGCTTGGGAGGTCATGGAAAAATGAATGTAAAATACGTGAATTTAAGTTTTTCATAACAAGTATAAATAGTGAAAGTGAAAAAAACCCACTCTTGTTTAACTGCAATACTGGGCTTTCAGGCTTATTGAGAGCTGGGAAATACTGGTATTTCATCAGATGAAGAGATCGGAGTTTGACTTACCGGTTAATTTTTCATCTTCATTCAGAACAGAGGGAAGTAAAATTCTGTGTGGCCTCTGCTGTCCTTGACTTAACTGGGAGTTACACACGCTCAGTATCACCCGGGACCCTAAGTCTGAAGATAATATGTAAGGTTTTTCCAGTTATTAAACACGTGGACTTTTTCTTTCTAGGCCCTCCGTCTGCTCCCCAGAACCTGATTTCCAATGTCAATGAGACATCAGTGAACTTGGAGTGGAGCCCACCCCAGAACAAAGGTGGTCGGGAAGACATCTCCTACAATGTGGTATGCAAGAGGTGCGGTGCCGGTGACCTCAGCCGCTGCCGGTCCTGTGGCAGTGGTGTGCACTTCAGCCCCCAGCAGAACGGCTTGAAAACCACCAAAGTCTCCATTACTGACCTTCTCGCACACACTAACTACACCTTTGAAGTCTGGGCGGTGAATGGAGTGTCGAAGCAAAATCCCAGCCAGGACCAAGCTGTGTCAGTCACTGTGACAACTAACCAAGCGGGTAGGAACCTAAACACAGATTCTCTTCCTCTCTCTTCTGCCTGTTTTTTAGGAAAGCTGTGATTTGCATTACATTTAGCATTAGCAAATGAATGCAAGGAGCCCTAAGACGCGTAACTGGGTCAAACCCTTATTTTCTGGTTATTTATATGGATAGTTTAAATTCTTTAGAGCTGGAAAAACAGAGGAGGGTTTGACTCCTGTAGCTGGGAGCAGAGCTCTGCTGCAGCATGCTGCGAGGACACTGGGAGGCATTCTGCAGAAGCAGAACAGCACAGCTGCCCTGGGTGACGCAGGGGACAGAGCCAGGGCCACCAGCGGCTCGGCCCTTTGTAGGGGAGACCCTGCTCATGGACACGAATATGCCCTTGCTGTTTACAGAGGGCAAAATATGCACTCGGGGAGCACAGCATTGTGCTTCTGCCTCCTTCCAAAAAGGGCTGTGTAAGATTCAAAAAGAAGAATGAGTTGGTGCTCCCTTGCCTGCCTGCTCTCTTTCCTCTCCCTGCAAAGTCAATTAGATTCTGTCCCATTGTTAAATAAATACCTCCTTAACCTGCTGCTAACAACGTTTCAATTGATCAGAGCTGGCATTACTTTAGAAATCCTATATGAGCTTTCATCTTCATGCTGGCTGAGTTTTGTGTTTCACTCATCTGGGAGAGTGAAATACCATTTGTGTTTATACCTGATTATTTCAGATACCCTAGGCAGTTCTACTTTTTTTAGTCCCCTGTGCTTGACCTAGTAAAGGCTGCTGCAGCAGATTGCGGTTTAGTTTTGATGATCATTTGTATGATTTTTTTTCTCTAATTACATGAAAACATTCTTTGTTTGCAGCTAGCTAGCGTTTCAAGCACAGGGTTCCAGTTGAATTTTTAATTTAACGCACAAAATTATATACATTTGAATAGGACACTCTTCTATATGCAAATTAGATATCCAGACTGTCAGACTGGCTACAAGACCATCAAACCTGTTACCTAATGGCTCACAGTGCTGATTGCCTTCAAGTCCCACACGTTGCAGGTATTCAGCACCTTAGAGCATAGCTTACAGGGTTATCATTTATCGTTAGACTTATGGTGTATGGGACAATATTAATATTTTATATTTTGGTTGTACTGGACTATATACATATTTTGAATTCTGTTTCCTAGTAGATGCGTGTGAAAAATAGGTATGCATAGTCTAAATCTACAAATTTTAGCCGTAGTCCAGAACACTTCAATATTAACAGTGAGAGATACATTCAATTTTGCAGTGACAGTTACAAGCAAAATTGTCAAGTCCACGCTGAAGCTCCTTTGAAAATCTCGTCCAGTGTTTTTTGTTCTTTACACATACAGTTGACAGCATCCCTTTTAAATTATGAGTCAAAAATTCAAACTATCGCTTTGCCTAGTGAAAGAAGACTAATAGAGAACAGGGGCTATTACAGAGTCTTGGGAGAAAGCTTCAGGAGAATGCTGTCATACGCTATAGGAAAAGAGAAGGTTGAGAACAGCAGCAGGGACAGTGTTTTTGTGCTCTGAATGCCTAGCAAAGAGAGTATTTCTGACTGATTTTGGCATGTGTAAGGATTAGTGGATGCATATATGCATGAACAAGTGAGTGGGATCCATCTACCGTGTGAAAATTCTACCATCTTGTGCTTTAATATGCAAACCGAAATCTGATTGAATATGCAAATAAAAATTGATTTTGTTTATTATCCATGAGTAGCAGTTCTTCACATCAGGAAATTTGTATTTTTGCCAACATTTCCAATTATGAAACATGCCCAGTCTATCAAATGCTTCAGAGGGCCGGAGAAAACTGTATGGGTACAAATGAAAATTAACTCCAAGGTGCCGGTGTTGGTGTTCTCCCGTTCTTCATACGACTTTGTGTATTCTGCTGCATAGGTCATCTAAATAGAAATGTGTGGCCTAAACCTACAGATCTCAACTGAGATAAATAGTCCTTACATATGCAAATGATCTCATTGATTTCAGTGAAACTACTTGCTTGAGTAAAGGTTTGTAAAGTTGGACCCTTGGGTTTTACAAGTACTGATCTGTTTAATCATTGTAAAGGTGTGTCTGGGGTGCATTAAAATTCTTGTGCCACTCATTTTCTTTCACTGTATTTCATTATAAAGAAATCATGTCATGATAGAGCACTGCCGCAGGCTTGGTTTTGATCTTGCACCTTTCTTACACTAATATGAAGCTCCCTTGGTTTCTTTGCAGCAATTTCTAGATTCAGATTAGAGCCAAGCTCCTCCTTTAGTCACCCTCTTTCCCTGTTTTGCTAATAAAAATTAAACTACCAACACTGAAAATCTGTAAATGACTATTGTTTTTGCTACCTATGCTTGTGCTTTCCAACATTTGATAGAAAAAAAAAAACGTTGTTAATGTGGCTCTTTAGTTCCTTAGATATGAGTAGTGCTTTTGGGTCATATTCTGGGGAATTTGCTGGAATTGTTTGCAAGAGGTACATCTTTGAGTTAAATTCAGTAGGGATAGTAAGTGTGAAAGGGACCAGGAAATCCTTCCTCTTAACAGCAGTCTCAAATTGACCTTCCAAATATGCAACCATATAATCTGAAGAAAATATACAGAAATTTTAGAACGCAGTTTTTGATCATCAGTCAATCAGTGAATCAGAAGTCCGAATATTTGTGTGTTTAGCTTGCATTGGTGCCAGCCCCTACAGAAGGTATGCATTTGGAGATGGACAGAAAGCAATGAGAAATCAGTTACTCATATATTCAGTACAAAATTGAAGAAATGTGTTGCAGTGACATAAAAGGTGCAGTTGAAATGCACAGGTGTTTTTTTGTTTGCTTTTGCCATTTTACTCCTGGAGATAATGAAATGAGGCAGTTTACTTCCCCCCCCCCTTTGTTTAGAAACTCTTTTCAGTTTCCAATACTGTAGAAAAATGTTTAAATGAAAATGAGCTTTTGCCATTCAAAGTAGGATCAGAAAGCATTTGAAAAAGTATTTTTCCTGCTTCCTTTGTAAAGGTCCTGGTTTTTATAGCTTTTTTTTTTTTTAAGAGAAGCTAAATTTCAGGCTTTGAACCAAGTAAAAATTTCTATCTCCTAGTGAAATACTTCAGTGTTGTGACATTTTAAGAATTTTGAATGGTGAATTCAGCTTGCTATTCTACATGTTTAGTATAGTAATTTTTTTTAGTTTTTTGAGATGGGAACCGCCACTCTTTTCCCATATAAGATTAAAAAGAAATTAAAAAAGCAAAGGATGGAACACTGAGCTGTTGAAATTTGGAGCCAGTGCCCTTAGCACAATGAGCACTGGGAAATGCTGTTATTAAGGGTCTCCACCAGCAGTGATGACTTTTGTGGCTTTCTGTTTTCAATCAAATGAAATCAGCACTTTGTCCATCTTTTAAAAATGTGAAACGACTTGTGGAAGAGATGCAAACCAGCAATTCTCATGCGATGCTGCTAGGAGAAGCTAATTTCAATGAGAAACCCTACCAGGCAGTTGACTGAATATCTCAAAAATCTCCAGGCTCTTTTTTTTTCCCCCACTAAGGATAATGCCGCGAAGCTGTCCAAAATTAAAAGTAAATCTCTCAATAAAGGGACCTTGTTCACAGCAAGCAGGAAGCTTTTGGGTTTTTGAAGAGGCACTGAACAGTTTATATTTTTATTAAAGATTACAGCCGAGCTGTTTAGGTTGCTGAGCTGTTTAGGTCTCCAACCTGACAGCCAGGTTCACGGGTAAGTTCATCTGTGTGCGTGTCCGAGGGGGCAGCACCGCAAGGACAAGATATTGCACGGATGCTAAAGGCGTTCATAAGGCAGGGGAGCAGTGGGGCAGGGGAAGCCTACAGAAGCTCTAAATGAGATTTAAGATCCAAAGTCTTTATGCTGCTTGCTTTCCTCCCTTCTTTTTGCTTGCATTTTATGAGGGATGGGTGTCCTTCTTGCTCCTTTGCTTGTTGGAGTTAAAACAGCTGATATTTCTGAATAAACAGACTGCCTGGTGATTTGTTACCTTGTTAGGTTACCTTGGGCTTAGTGCTTCCTTAAGTGGACCAGCACAGCTAGATGAAGGCAGGATGTGCCAATTAGGATGAAAATACAGTATAAATAAATAAACTTCCTCTTTCTCCCATTGCATCAGACTGGATGTTTTCAAGCTGCCTGTGCTCAGGATCAAGAACTGATCTTTGTTATTAATATCTCAGGCTCTCTGTCCCATTTTTTCCTCTTTCTGTTCTCACTCCTCTCCCAGCTCCTTTGTCTCTGCGATCCCCCCACACCTTGCCTGTCCAGCTGTCTGTTTGCCTGTCTGAAAGCTGCTTCATCTCAGCGGCAGAGCAGTGTGGCTGGCTGTGCTGCAGTCCTTCCCCCCCTCTTCTGTGTGCTCCCTCGGTCCCTCACCGTCGCTCAGAGCCCTGCGGTTGTTCAGTATACATTTCCAAGCAGGAACTAAAATGGGTCACGGTGCCACCAGGACATGAGCACCACCAGGAAGAGCTGCATGAATTGAGTATTCTTCTGGGACAGGTTGCAGTTGTGGTGACCACGCTGTGATGAACCCGAAATATTGACATTCAGTGCAGTGCAGGGAAGGAAAATGTCAGCTGTTACTCAGGTTTATTTACCCTTTAGGTTTGTTTGTTGTTTATGTTCTTAATTCCATTGCTAAAAGGAGAAAAAAAAAAATCTGAAAGGTCCTAATCCTTTGAGGACGATTGTGGTTTAAGTTAGAAATGGAGGGGGGGGCAGAAGTGGGAGTTATTTGCTTCCAGATGACTCACAAGTTCTACTGGACTTTTTGGTAGGGGAATATATATTCCCATTTTGCATGCCCACGTTTCCTTTCAAATGCTGATCAGCATTCCTCATGTGTTGTGCAGGACAGCACAGAAAATGCATATAAGGTCTTGCATTCTGCCAGTGTGGTTTAGCTCGTGCAGAGCTAAATTTGCAGTCAGTAAAAATTCATGGACATATATTGCCCTTGGTCAGCGTGCACTCCTCATATCGACAAAGTAATAGGAGCTCAGGCAGATCAAAAGCAAAACATGCGAAGGCCAGGAAACCTAAGGTTTTCAGTATTTTCTTTTTAATGTGCTACTTTCCTGGATATTTATAACTTATCTATAAAGAATTGCTCTGTAGTGAAACATCAAAAGACATTGTTAAGTAGATTTCAGTCATAGAGCTTTCTTTAGGTGACGGCAGGAATACCCTTAAACTACTACTGGAAAATAAAATTAACAGATACTTTGAAGATTGATCGATCCATCTGATTCTCTAAACTCCATCATGTTCTTTGAGTATAGTCCTGGTTTCAGTATAAATAACAGTAAATCATTTCCGTTCGCTGAGAGGGAACATAACATTTTTTGATTTTGTATGTGGTGATATTTAAGTGCATATTGAGAATCTTATTGATAGGGAGGTGGTAAAAGAAGTTAACTTTGCTTTCAAAAAAAGCAAGGTCTGTAGTTGTTCAGAGTGCTATAGTTTTATGCTCAGCTCTTGCAAAAAAAAAAAAAAAATCCTTTTTTTTTTTTAATGCAGTCCTGGTGATGAGCTGTTTATTGTTGTGTTGAAACATAATTTTAAAGGGCCATATAACCCCAAGGAAGACATCATCTCCAAATAGCTGGGGAGGGATTTCTGTGAACTTGAAGACAGGATTCATCATACAGTTGTGTCAGAGTTTCACAGACCTTCTAAAATAGTGTAAACTGGCAAAATAAGTCATTTTCTGTTCTGACATCACCCTTCCCTAGTGCCTGCTGAGGATATCGGGAGGCTCGTGCAGGTCAGCTCCCCTTTTGTGGCTGGTGGGTTTTCCAGCCTGGCTCCCTTGGGTGGTCCAAGGATGGGGTAGTGCTGGTGAGGTTTTGGACGTTGTAGAGGGCAGGATTAAGGGGCTGGGACAGGCTGTTACTAGTAGGCGAGTGTTTGGACAGGTTAGGAAGGGTTGAATAGCCTAACCTGGAAGCTGTGAATGTGGGTGAGTTCGTGTTTTTGCCCAAACACAGGAGTGCGTGGCACTCCAGATGCTGGGCACAGCAGTACCTGGCTGTAGCCTTCCCAGATCTCCAAGAGTCGATTCAAATTTTTTTTATTTATTTATTTTATTTTTTTTCAAACTACTTGGTACCAGCGTGGTCCCACCCTTTCCAGTTACTTGTTCCCTGCGGCCAAAGGATACAAATAGCCTGTTCTAGGAGTCCTTTTACAGGCACACAAACCAGGGAGGAAACTTGTGCACGTAGCTGGGTGTGTCTAAGCAGTCGCAGGACCCTGGCCACCCAGTTCCCCACAAGCCTGATTTAAAATAATCTCTTGGCAAACATCTGGATGTCCAGAGCATGGGATGTGTGTGTGATACTTCTAGCTGCTGCATTCTTTTTTCTGCAAAATGTCAAGGTAGTGGGAAAGGGGAGTTGCAAAGGGGTGTTTTTATTTTGCTTTAAAGGTGTTTGAACTAAGGGTGATGGATCAGCAGCCTCCTTGTTCCTCAAATGGAGCTGTGTCAAGCGTGAATTCAGTAGGGAAGGAGATTCAAAACTAGTAAGCAGGGACTTGAAAAAGGGGTGATCTGTGAGCGTGACACTCCGAGTGATTTGTTGCGGCATCTTGTAGAATTCCAGGCTAATTGTATGCAACTTTCTCGTTTTGAATCTAAACCAGTGTGGTTTCTAAGGCTTCACATTTATCTGCTAGACATCAGTAGCAATCCCTCCCCCGTATACACAGTTGCAAGCAGAAGGATTGGGACAAGTTGTCAGCTGTTGTAGGGCTTCACCTGCTGTAATCGGTGACCTGCCAGGTTGTACGGGACAACGACCTGCCTCGTTCTTCTCTTGCTTTGTTTCTCTGAGGGAGTTGTGTTTTGGCTTTTGCTGTCTGAAGATCTACATCGAAGGCAGTTACCGCGAGGACTTCTGAAGCAAACCAAATAATGTATTTTGAGAAGCCACAGACCTTTCAAATATAAACGCAGTGGAGATCCAGAAAGAAGATAAGCAAGAAATTTGGGAATTGCATAGAAGCAAACGGTTAGGAATACTTTTGAATGGGCAAATTTCAGTGTTGAGCATGAGATTTCTCAGAGCCTCAGAGATGTCATGTGTTGACCACTTCAGACTTCTTCTACTGCACGTTAATTACATGTGTAAGATAATGTGTCTGAGTTAGGAGCTTCTCCAAGCTGGCAGATGCAAGTGGGAGTTTCTTATTAACAATTCTGTGTTCTTGCATGGGCTTTTACTGATGGTCTGTAATAAATGCGTAGTTATAAGCATACGTGCTCCCGTCTTAGAAACAAAACCGGGAAAACTATTGTTGGGAGGGATTAAATTATTATTTTAAGGTAGCTACAGCTTTCCACAAAGACATAATAATTAAAATAACAACTGCCTGCTTGCTGGCAAAGCTGCCTGCACCACCCATTTCCATGAATTTGTATTCAAGGTGGGGGATACAAGTCTTGGTCGGAAGGAGAAGGAAAAAAAAAAGTGCTTTCTAAAGATCCTTAGTAAATAACCAGCTTCAGGGTTCAGTGAACAGCTTAGACAAGTTGCATGTCAGATAGAGCCAAGAAGTAATTGCAGCATTTAAATGAAAGTTTGGTCACATTTTTAAAAAGATCTCATGGTTTGCTGTGGAAAATGGAGGTTAGTTACATACCCTCCTGGGAAAAAAGGTGTTTAATTTCAGGACTGGGTAGTGTTGACCATATTTATATTATATAAATTTACTTTTAGGAGGCATCAAATCAGATCAAATTCTGGTCTCAGTGATGTGGGTACAGATGAATGGTTACCAAACTGATAGAGCTGAAGATACAGTCCTGCAGCTTTTATTTGCTCTGGACTATTTAACTGCGCATTTCCTTTTGCTGGCAGTGCGCTGACATTTCACATTGGTGAAGCTTGCCGTGCAGTCTGACCGCTTCCCTTAAACAATTGGCAAGGAAATATTTTCATGTGGAAGGAGATTTTGCCCAAGAATGTTTGTGGCTACCAAATGTTTAGATGGGCTTCTAAATTTTCTAGTTGTTTTTGCAGCTGACTAAATTAATCGGAAGGCAGCCAGAGAGACAGCAGAGTCCAGTCTGTAGTTGAGCAACAGTAAAAGGCTTTGGAGGACTTTATCAAAGCTTCCATTAACCCCCTGCTGATGTCCTCAAACAGGATTTTTTTTGAGAGAGTGGAAGCACAAAAGCTGGGCTGCACAACTGCCCCTGTGTGTCCATTCAAAGGTTTTAAATCCGCACAGTTACTAATTAAAATGCCATGCAGAGTAGCACAAATAAACATCACTAGTCCCTGAAGCCCAAAGTTTCTGCACTGTCTCATAGTTTGGAGGGCAGAATGCTGAACTGACCCCACAGGGGTGGGTAAAGCAGCCCACTTTGGTTTGTGTACTCTGTCCCTGTATGAGGACTTGCAAAATGTGTGTCGAGTCCATCCACGTGCATGAAATCATACTCCCAGAATGCCATCCCAAGGCAGCCTGTTATTTTTTATTTATTTTTTGCATAGCATTGCATTGAACCATCAGGACTAAATAGAGCTGTGGCATGCCTGCTGGTTCTCTATAATCATGTTTGCCAGATTTTGGTGGACATCAAAATGCTGAGCACACGAGTGAATGCTGCTCCTTTCATTGAGAAATGTCACTTCAGATTTAGCCCCACGTGTGAACTGGTGTGCAGAGAGCGCTTTATTATTATGGCAGGGCTCCATTGGGCTTCCCCTCCCAAACAAAGGAGGCAAAAGCGTAGCCTCTATCTGCATCTATTTGAAGGATTTCATGGCATCTCCTTAGATTAAGGTAATCTGCCTTCATTACTAAATTCAAGAACCAGAGTCCCAGAACTCTTAGTAGTGCACTCCGAGAATAGATTCAGGGTCTCGAAAGTTGTGATTTGTAAACTGATAATTACAAAAGTTGATCCTGGTTTTGGATTATTTTTTTTTTTTAAATACAGTCTAGAGAGATGTAGGAAGCTCAAGCATTTGTATTTTATTCCTCTGGTCATTTGTATTTCAAAACATGCCCTATGGAAAAGTCCTACTGTTAATTTACAAGGAAGTGATAACTTTTGTCTCAGCCTTCTGAACTGTTCCTGCAGAATTTATTAGGATTTTTATCCCTGCTATTGAATTCTATCACCTAGTCTTAAAAAGACGATTGACTGATTCTGATTTTTATTAAGCACTTCTACTGTTCCATAATGTCTTTTTGGTTGTCTGTATTAAAATCCATTGAAAGTATCCATGAATTATTACAGACAGAAAAACCCCTTAAACTGTAATGCGCTTTGGATATAAATGTCTTTCAGTTCCATAGATTACTGAAGACTAAAAGGAAAGCACTGAAGTTTTTAATTAGCTTTTTATTATTTTTAATTTTCTGTGTGCCATTAAATGGTCCCATCAATAAATAACAGAACAAGTCAGTTTTGGCTAAGCAAAATAGGAAGGTATAGTGGGCTGGAAGAGATGTCTCATATATGAATTGAGTTTTGTGTGCTGTCCATTTATTTTGGCAAACAAATAAAGTCATGATCTCAAGACAACTCACTACAACGGCTCCCTGGGAAGATTGTGCTTGTCTCGATAACATACTGCGTTCTTTAAATCTGTGCTCTGAATCAGCCTCAATTTATCTTTCTTAGCACAAAAGGGAATGCAGATGGAATGGCTGCAGCCTCCCTTCTAGTTTATCAAGATATTGTGTACGCACATAAATAAGACAGAAAGTGACTGGAATATTTAAGTGGCTGAGCGTTAAATCCCGTGTTTTTCAAGCTCCCCGGGCATTCTGGGACAGGGTGGCCAACGGGAGTCCTGTAGGAGCTGCAGAGATTTGTGGGCTCTCCATCGTACTTCAGGCATGATGTGCAGACCCGGTGGTGCCTTTCCAAAAGCGTTTCAGCTGTTTGCTTTCACTGCTGCCTATGCTGAAGGTTAAAACTGCAATTATGCAAGTACTGGGAAGAACTGATTTGAAGAGAGTGGGCTGGGCTCAAAGGGAGACTTCTTTAGCACTGCTTGCAGATGTGGCATTTTTCTTTAACCAGAGAATATTTTTACTGATATTTATTACACCGACAAGCTGCAAACATTACAGGTTAGAGGGGCTCTGCAGCACAGGAGCTTCCTAGCTTATTTTCAGTCTGACTCATCCTTAAATGGAAGTTACCAGCTTCATCTGAATCAAATGAGAAGATAATCAAATTTTTGGACCTGTTGATGACAAAACTAAACTAAAAACCATGGACCTTACAGGGAGGAGAGACATAACATTGAAAAGTGCTTTGCATGCTGTTGGAAGAAGAAATGATTTTTGAATTGCAGGTTTTGAAGGAAGATTATATTTTTCCTTGCAGTCCCCATCCTGTGCCCTTCTCAGTTCCACCCTGTAAGTACCCTTTGGGGCTCTGGACTCAGAGGGGAGGAGAGACCTGCTGCAGAGATCATCTCATCAGGAGTCGGGGCGGGCTCTCAGTGTCATCCTATCTGCTGCGAATCTGGGACTGAAAATGAAGGTCCAGACTCGGAATACAGACGCATCTATGTGATTGCTGAGCTAATTTGGAATTATTGTTTTCACAGACTTCTATTTGCCCAGACTGTAGCTCGGTATTCCTCCAGGAAATAAACAGGGCTGATTTCTTTGTACAACTCCAAATCTTCATAACCTCATGAGGTTGATTTATTGATTTATTTTTTTAGGATTGAAATTGTTCAGACTTCGTAATGGCACTTGCGTTGCACAGGAAACTTTACCAATTATCTTTCTGACTGTTTTCCACTGAGGCAGCCACCTTTAATATTTAATTGCTTATTCCATTTGGGGTTTTTCTAATTGACACAATTTTTAAATGAATAATGCACTAGTATTCAGTATCCAGCATAAAACCAAAATAATGAAACCCCTTTATAAGTTTAACTATGTGCCACCTATGATGTAATTGGTTACTGACATCATGAACTAAGATTTTAATTTTAAGCTTTATGTATTTCAGGAAGCTTAAGACTCTTCCCCAGTTTGTCCCTCATCCCTTTTTAAAAAATTTTTTTTTACTGAACAGCAAACTTCAGTTAGCTTTGCTTTTTGCAGCAACACTGTGTGCAGAATATAGTTTTCTCTGTCATCGGGTTTGTTAATGATTTTTAGTTCCCTGAAGAAATCTGCCCATTGCAGATGAAGGCAAGGGGGCTTAATTCAGATCCAGTGAGAGGACCTGGTAGTAGAGCTCTGAGTGTGAGGGTTAGGTGTGCTGCAGTCCGATTCTCTGTGGTACTTTTCCAAAAGCACGGAGCATCTTTTTCCCCTGAAGAAGAGGAATGCTGATGGGGAGTATGGCAGGGTGTCTTGCAGCATCCTGGAAGAACTGAGGATCTCCAAGTGCTGTCAGACCAGTGTCCTTCACAAAGCGCTACTGACATGAGCACAGAAAACCTAAACCTTGATTCAATCTCGAGAGTTTCTCAGCAACCCAGAGGCAGAGATTGTATCATGTTGAATCCATCTAACCTTTGTACAGAAGGTACTTTACCGGAATTCCAGCTGAATGCTCTGAATATCAACTATAATTAAAATTTATAGGTTGTTCAGCTGAAATGTAAATACGTAAATGCAAACCTTCTGCACCAGCCTCTTCTGTGTGATGGAGCTTAAAGGGAATAAAGGTGAAGTTCCTTAACTTTCGTGACTTTGAAACAATTTATTACTCTCAAGTGTTAAAACGGGAATTGTGACTTTTATTGTCAGGTGAGTGCTGCGTTTCGATTCTTTAGGGTGCCGCAGGCTCAGGAGGGCATGTTTGAGACCCAGCCTGCAGTTGCTGTTGGAGCTGTGTATCACAGTTGAAGTAAAATGTTTAAATTTTATTATCTTTTCTTCCTCCAGGATTCTTGCCATTTCTGACTTTGGGTGATTGATCTGAGAAACCCAAATGGCAAAGTCTAACTCTCTGCAGAAGCCAGGATGAGACAATGTGGCCAAATCTATTTGTTAAAATAGTGAATGCTGCTTTAGCAAAATGAGTGGTAACATTTATTTATTTATTTTGTTTAGAAGATACTTCAGTATTTCCAAAGCATCTAAGTGGCGTATAGGGCAGAGGCTTTTATTTGTCTGGATTTCAAAAAGGCTTTTAAGCAGCTCTTTTTACAAAACCTAATATTCTTAATGCTGAAAGTAAGTGACAAAGGAAGTTATTTAGCACACATATATATATCATCTAGACGTCCATGTTTCAAGGAAATAAAAATTAACTGTGCGAGAACTAAGAACAGCATTAGGAGATGTGTTGCCTTGGGTGCCAAATCACACATTTGCCCCATAGTGGGTTAAGCTTTACGGCATAACTGTTGGGGTAACCACATGCTCAGGTGGCTTGGTGGTAAGTGTAAGACAGGACCAAGGATCAGAAATGAGGCTTTCTGTTAATAGATATAGACATGAGACATCAGGTGAGAGCTGTCCGTTGCAATGTGAGACAAAGGGTTGCCCCTTTGGGGTTTTAATAGAGCAGGGTCAATATTGTCGGTATTGTTTTATGGATTGTTGATAAGCTATTGTAAATGGTTCAAAAGCTGCACACAAGAACAGAGACAGTAAGTGATTTCGTTGGTCCTATACAATTTAAGAACAGCTCTACCCCCCTCATCTGTTGACTCATGAAGTGTATGCAGACATGTCTTAGTTCTTCTGACTGTGGGCAGGAGGATGGGGAAAAGGGAGGAGGAGTAGCTGGATGGTTTGCTTGACTTGAGGAAGGGCTTAGAGAATGGGACAGGGGTCTCATTTGGGGGCATCTGATGTGTCTTTGAGGGTAACTTTGATTTCCTTGTGGAAGGGGCTGGAGGGGGAGTGGAGGAGTTTGTTTGGAAAAGGCAGCTCAGCAGATCCTCCTCCTGTGCAGCAATACAAAGGTGAAGGACAGGCTGTTTCTGTGGAGGAATTAGCTCTGGTGGCTACCTCGGGCTTCCCGGGAAGAACAGCAGGGTGTGTGGGTGAGGTAGAGTTGCCCTGAGGGGATGGTGGTAAATGGGTCAGATTGCTCCAGACTACTTATTTTGGGTGGTTGGGGAATGCCCCGTTTCCAACGTTATTATCTGTTTTAATAACTAGAGGTTATGGTCTCTAATTTCTCATTCTGGCTCCCCCAGAGCCGCTGTACCCTGGGGTGCTATACATTGTGTCCCAGCATCAGGGGTTTCTGGCGGTCTGTGCTTGCTGGACCAGCGTCTGGGAAGTAAGAGGGTGATTGCAGCACATGCTTCCCAGAAGTGCTCAGCCCAAATGTGGGTCGTGTGATCCTACCTCTAAGCGTGACTGGTCCAGGCCCTAAAGGAGGACTCTGAGAGTTACGGCAATCTCTCTTTGTCCAGACTGCGTGGCCTATTTTCTCTGCTTCTCTTAATCCAATATAATGCAGTGGAGCATCAATGTTAGCTTCTTTAGGCTACAGAATTTATTGTTGTTTATATTGGGTCAGATTCTAACCTCAACTAGAGGGAAGAGTAACTGCAACATGACCTGCTTTGTGACCAGCGGCTCCAAACCTGCTCAGGTCAGCCAGCTGCTAATTCCCCATGTTAACAAATTGCTTATAGCTCTAGAGTTTCTTAGTGCAATTCACAGTGCTAAGTACGTTCACCCTTCCTGTGTTAATCATTCTAGTTTAAGAATCATTCTAGTTTAAGCATTTAGAAATGTTTTGGTGCTGTTTTTTTTAAGTGGTTCAGACAGATTCTTATAAATTGCCTTCCAACTGAAAGACTTGTTTTCCTGTTTGTTTTAAACTGGCATTCATACATACAGGAAATACACAGTATTCTGCCATGTTTCTGTTGGCAACTATTAAGTTATCCTTGTCAGAACATGCCAACAGGATTTCTTAGCAAGCTAGCAGAAAGAAAACAAGCAGTTCTCAGACTAAACAGACCCCATGCTTGAGTTGTAATATAGATCTCTTGCTAAATGCTATGTAGATTCTATAGTCTTTTGGTTTAAGGCAATCTTTGGGATTGCAGGTTGCAGATTCAGATCTTTGGAGTTACTCCAGACCTGCATTGCATTAGCTGACATCATTATTTGGCCTTCAGAATTGGAGGGCCAGTACCTGAAAATAATGTATTGCTGTCAAGAGCTGGTCCTCAGAAATTAATAGCCAGAACAAGCCGTCTCCTGGGTGTGCAAAATCTTCGTCGTCATCCCTGTCTCTTTGCAGTTCCTGATGTAAACCACAGGGAACTGTGGTCAGACCTCAGCTCCTATAATTGGTTTGATCTAAATTAGAGCAGTTCTGGTATGCTGAAGTAGTCTGTGCTAAAACTGACACAGAACTGGACGTGCAACCCAGAAAATACACAGGCTCTTTGTGGATCCTCAGCAGCTCCTGCATGTCTCCAAGAACTGAAGCGGGAGTAGGGTGGTAAAAATACAGCACTCTAATAATCCTCAACTACTACTATTTGTCGCTGCTAACAGCCTGGGTTTTCCTTCAAGCTTTTGATTTGATGCAAGTCAGAGCCAGCTTTTGTGGTTTGGCAAGATTTGCAGCGCAGGTTCTTTTGGGAGAAGCAAGAAATGAAAACTTTAAAACGGAGGAAATGTTTAAAACATAATAGTGCTGTGTTAACAGTCTCTAAAATCTCATTTTCTAGCCCCTTTCTTTGTGAACACATCATTGCAAACATAACTGATGAGAGCTGGTCCCTAGGTTTGAGAGCTTGTCACTTGTTTTTCTCAGAACTCTTTGGCAGTGGCTGGATTGCAGAGCCTGCAAAGAAAGGGAAGATCACTTGTGCCTGTCATTTTGGGATGAAGGTGTCCTACGAGAGTGTCCTGTGGCTGAGCTGGTGCTTCTCCTGAGCAGCATAATTTCTAGTAACAAGGAAGGAAAGTTTAGTTCAGAAGTGTTACGGCTGATTGAAGGGATGGAGAGAAAGAGGCCAAGCTTAGCTGTCACACTGCTTTACATTACGTCGGCAGGATTTTCAAGTGTGGGTGGATAACCTTGGGCGCTTTACTCTAGTGGCGTAGATTTAAAGTCTTTGCTTTAAATGCTAAAACTTGAAAATGCTGGCCTGAACCTTGGCGTGTCTCAGTTTCCAAGCTGGGAGGTGTTCCTCGCCAGTCGTCATTCCTGGGGGAGGGAGAGGCAGACGGTGGGAAGACAGAGGACTCCGGAATGTCTTGGGAGGCTTCCAGTGGCTGGGTTGAGCAATCACGCCTCTAGATCCTTGTCCAAGTCCTAACCTGGCCCAGTCATCACTAGTACAAATGGTTGCTCCACTTATACAGAGGGAATAATAAAAAAAAAAAACCCATGCATGTGGTTAGTTTTTAAAGTGCACATCTAGCCCGCAGACTCTTGCTGGTCCCTAGGAGAAAGGCATAGCTGTCATACTGGCAGTGAAGAATGGGAATGCCAAACTCTAGCTCAGTTCTTCAGACCTACAGACATGTAATCTGTGTGTGCACATAGGTTCACATGGGCAAAAGCCTTCCATGTGCTTATCCTTTTGTATGTACATGGCTTATACATATGCTATGCATATGTTTGGAAATGCTAAAATGCATTCTCCTTTGTTTGCAAAGCTGTTTGCCAGGAGTACTCAGAGCACAGGGGTGGCCTTACTCAGAAACAGGAGCATTTCTGCCTGGACAAGAGAGAGGAGTGGGTAAAAGGCCCAAGGGACCAATGGGAAGCAGAACTGAACACCAACATTTTAGGAAAGAGCAGAACTGCTTTCTTTTTAATTTGTTCTGGTACATGTAACTAAATAGGGCGGGATACTTTTCCCTTCGGTTGATTTGAAGTCAGTGTGACAGCTAGTAGAGTAAGTTGCTCTCTTACATGAATAAAATTACCAGAATCTGGCCCGGAGAATGTTGCCTTTAGAAATGATTAAAAACATATTCGATTCTCTGTGTTGTGTATCCTTTTCCTGCTGTGAGATTATTTGATAATATAATTTACAAAATCCCATGTAAACCCCCACAATATTACAAGGTAAATATTCAAAGAGAAAACCTGAAATGTGCCAGGTTCTCTTAAATGTGTTTTGTCCCAATTAAGAGAAGATCTTTTGTTGTCTTGTTTTGATTTCTAAGAGGACTTTTCTTCAGTGTTAGATTCTCAGAAATCTTTTTTTTTTTTTTAAGTAATTAATAATGGAGCAGGCTTTTAGTATCTACCCTGGAAGGTAAAAACCCTTAATCACAGTAACATCATTAGTGCTTTCAAGCATTTAATTTTGATGCTTGACAAAGTGCAATAGCCATTGATAAGAACAAATAAAGTGTTGTTGTGTGCAATTGAGGGAAAAAAGAAAAGCATGAAAACCCCTAAGCTTCAAGTAATTAAATTTAAATATGTTATTTGAATTTAGCTGAGATAATGTACAAACTGTGGGTATATTTTTCAATCAGTGAAAGACCCCTTGAGTAAACATGATCCATTTAAATTCAAATCATGGCGAGTGGAAAGTAAACCCTGCTGTGGTTAAGAAGGCATCTTCACTAAAACACTGGGCATTGTGTATCTTTGATATCTGAGTACTCATGAGTTGTAGTTTTATAAAGGGCTGTTTTCACTCATAGATGCCTACATGCCTGAGACTTTATTGCATCTATTTATTTCCTGTTCTCTCCCCCCACCCCCCACCCCCAATTTGAACCAGTAATGAAAAACTGACACTCTGCTTTTGCCATCCTTTAAAGTGCCTCAAAACTGTTACAATTCAGCACTTAATAGCCTTGGGACACGGCTTTATGGTATTTGGGTGAAGTTTTTGTAGTACATCTGTGCTTGCTCGCTCTCTCTGTAGGCCGCAAGCTCAGAACCGCAGTAATAAAACTACTAGTAGGTGTTTAATGGCAGGTTATTGAGGAAGTAGATAAAAGAAAATTGCAACACTCACATCAGTAGGGAGTGGGGTTTTTAAGGGAGAGGAACTCCTGAGCTTTGAACTAGGGAAAGTTATACTTGGTGCTTTTGTTCAAGGGGACCCCTTTTTAGACACCAAAATACCTCGTCGTTCTTCCCTGTGAGATGGGCTGTTCTGGTAGAATTGGTGCTTGGTATGTACAGTCTGTGCACGTGTGGCAGAAGAACTTGCTGTTGTAAGCAGTGATGATTGAGAAACAAGTTTTTGCTTAGTGTTTCTCTCCAAATATCAGGGAGCAGGGAGGAGGAAAGTGCAAAAAGTGAAAGAAAAAGTGATCTCCCCCTCTCTTCCAAAACTATTATGTGATCTTATTGCGAACATCTTAATTGTATACATTATTCTTTTTGGTCAAGCTGTCCTCAGTATGTTTTGTGTAGGAATGTGTGTGTATATAATGAACAGTTAGCCCACGCACATATAAGAGAAGATTCTGTCTTTTATTCTGCTCATGATCAAAGCATCATTTTACAACCTGTTACATGTTTATCTTCACATCATCCCTAAGAGGCAATTTAAAGGCAAAAGAGAGAAGAAAAAGAATGTAAATATTTTGCAGAAGCTCACCCAGAAGGCTGTGACTGCATCCTGGATTGCCATGATGAGCTGGCAGTGGTGATGTCCTCTTTGTCCTGGAGTCTAGTGACCGGACTCTTACACCCTTTTGGTAATGTATGTCCAAGGGGACCCAGACCTGTTGTTCTTCCAGAAGCCCAGTCTTTCGACTACTCAGGTCAGCTGGTGGATCCTGGAAAACAAGGAGACAAATAAACCTGATTTGTAGGGCTATTTGCAGAAATAAGAGAGAATTGGTAACGGAGGGTTTTATCCATGCAGTAGGATAACTGTGGTACTCCCTGTGGTTACTGAGCCCAGTTCCTCAAGGTCCACAGAGTTGCAGATCATCATCCTATTGCATAGACCCTTAGAGGTCTGTGCTGCAGAGACGTCAAAGAGCTCCTGGACAGCCTTTTGCAATTCTGGTACTTCATCCTGTAGTTGGACTTCAGCACTCTTAGGATTTCTGTACAGCATATGGAGAGGCAGGATGTTTAGTCAAAACTAAAAAACTCAGAAACAAATTGCTTATCTGCAGAATACTGGACAAAAGAAGAGATTAAAAGTTAAGTGGGATGAATTTGCATATAAAGAACAGGAAGGAAAAAATAGGGCCATTCTTACGATTGTAATCATAAGGAGAAACAAAGGAATTGATGTACAAGTCCCCTTTTGTGTCCTGGAGGCCAGGAGCAGGTTGTTTATTCCGGTCTGGTGTAGTGCCTAAGATCAGCTGTCCATTTTTGAGACACATGAGAAAGCACTTGTTAAACTATATAAAGCTAAGCATCTTTCACAAGAAGGGGTAGTTAATATATATTCTTCTGCTGCAAATAGCCATTTTGCAACAGAGAAGAAATGCGTTTTCATACAGCACTTACTAGCCCAATATTGAAGGACTCACTAAATTCCCATATAAGTGCCTGCAGAAATGAAATGGGAAACCAAGGAGGTTAAAAAGAGGATAAAGGAAAGAAAGCGAACTTTCTCTCTACAATTCTTGAGGATAGACCAGCATAAGTGACAGATTCTCAGTAAAAAGAATTGCCTGTCTGCCCTGCACGAGGCACCAATTAACTAAGCAGATTTCTCTCCGATTGGTTTATCAGTAATGCCACGTGTGTATGTATTTTAGGGTAACAAATCTGATTTTTAATTTATTGGCTGAGCAGTATTCTTCCTGCAAAGGGGAAGAAAAAAAAGCCTGATTCTTTCTGGAGGAACTGTGAGGTTATTAAGCAGGTTCTCAGTCATGCCACAGATATAACTTGATGGAGCACACCTGGATCCTCCCTGTTGGCTGTGGTTTATAGTCTCCTCTGTCATCCAGTATTTGCCTTTGCATGTGAGAGACAGACAAGGAAAAAGAGAGAAAGGTTCTGGAGGCATTTCTAACAGAGATGCCAAACTGTCAAATAGTAAATCGGGAAGCAGCTCCCTGGTGGTTTCACATCAAGAGGAGACACCCTTTTGTGACTGTGCGGCGTCTACTGGTTATTTTCACTTCCATCAGAACTGTCTGATATGGTCAAGTAGGTTTGAGGCTTTCAACATTCAATTTTCCTTTCATTTATTGTGACTGTTTTGTTTATTTGCCATTCTTGGTAGTTTTCAAGGATACATGTTTCAAGGATACTTTTTACTCTCTAACATTTTCATGGATTGTCATCCCAAAGTTAAGGGTGGAAAAAGAAACAAAAAGAAAGGGAAAGGGGGGGGAAAAGAGCAACACGGCTACCGCTTTAGGGGACAAAAGAAGAAATATATTCAATTTAGGAAGACCTCTAATCTCTGGTTATACAGGACAGCTTTGTAAGATAAGATTAAAAATTTCATGAATGTCCCTTTTTATCCCTGGAGACTTCACCGTTTATACCAGCTATTGTCAGCATCAAAAGAGCTTGATAACAGCTGGCTAGAGACGTGACCACACAGCAACACAACAGCAAGAAAGGGGCAGCCGGGTTCATAAATCTTCAGAAAACCCATTCCCCCAGCACAACCATGAATCTGCTGCTATCACAGTCAAAGGGAGAATGCATTGTCTTGCAGCCAGTCAAAAACCTGAACTTCAGCATTAGCAGGGGCTCTGTTGAAAGTGTAGGGTGCACAATGAGATGTTTTCCATTATCTTCTTCATTGCAGCCCTTATTACTGCACACAGATACTGTTTAAAGGATCTTTGAGTTTAGCTTGTTGCTAGGTAGAGTTTTTCGAAAAATCACGCAGCCCTTACCCTTAGGAGTGTAATCCTGCTTTTTCTATTCATCGCATCAATATAGCACCACATGGGACAGAGACAGATGATGCCAGTTTGGTACACAACGGACCAATCTCTGATATCTTCTGGCTGGGAAGGAGCTGTCAAAGCCAGATTCTGGCCCTTGGGCGCTGAGCTTCCCCATTCTCGAGGGACTGCTCACAGACTTGGGCGTAAGCAGGGCAAGTTAGGAAGCACAAATTGGCGCAGGCTCTTGAAATACAAGTTTCCTGGTTTTCATGGGAGGGTCCAAATTCATACGTATTTAGCTGTATTCTGGTCTTACTTAATTCAGTGGCAATAATTTCTCAGCTTTAGAGAAAACCAGATTGGTCCCCCATGAATTTCATAGTTCCTGTAAAGCAAACAGCTAATGAAGTACCATCAGTTAATTTTAGGAGATGGAAGAAGAGAATCACTGTGGATCAAAACAAAAGTACAAGTCTGTACGCTGTGCCTAACAAAGGACAAAAATAAGGCAGAATCCTTTAGTACCTTAGCCTCTTATGGAAGTTTGTACCTGGGCGTCATGAACATTGCAGTGTTTAGACAACTGTATTGTTACTTCAAAGCCCACCTGTCTGGTATTGCCCAGAATCCAAGAACAAGCTTTGTTAGAGAGGATTAAATGCAATTTTGTTAGAGAAAACAGGNTTTTTTTCTTCTGGCAGCTCCGTCCCCAATTGCTTTGATCCAGGCCAAAGAGATAACAAGGCACAGCGTTGCCTTGGCTTGGCTGGAACCTGACAGGCCAAATGGAGTCATCCTGGAGTACGAAGTCAAATACTATGAAAAGGTACTGTTCAAAAATGGACAAGCAAGAAGTTTTGTTTGGGTTTGGGGAGAGCTTTTTACTTCATTCCATTATGGTTTATTTCCAGATAGGATTCCATCATTTGAAACCAAATAGATTCAGTTTAATAAAATCCAATTAAGGATTTCATGCACTTGAATGGTTGCTTGAAAGAATAAGACTTATAGGCTGTTTCAGCTGTATGGTACAAGTTTATTTTGTTATTTTTTCCTACCTAGGAACTGAGCTTTTGTAGCAAGCATATTTATAATAAGAATCAATAATGTTGGGCAGAAGTGAGACATTAGCTTTACTTCATAGACAGAAGTATAATAATGAAGTATATAACACAGTAATAATAATAAGATCTGTTTGCCGATAGCTACTGCTTAGAGTGATAGTGTGGGCTGGATGGCTTTTAATAGAGAATAAGGAAAGAAAATTGCATTCTTCATACTTTCCAAGTTAGAGGGAGATGTTATTCCTACAAATAACTTCTCAAGTATGGAACTATGAAGAGAGCTATTTTCTTTGAAGGTTCTCTGCAAAAATGAACAATTACCTGCTCTTGCTTGTGTGCGCTCTCTCTCACACGCACATGCATACTTCTAAATTTTTTTTATAAAGATAATCACTTATTTGCTTCCCTAACACATACAGAAAAAGGCATCTGATTTGCAGGGAAGCTAGATTATTACATTTTCTGATGGATTTTCCAGCCAAATATAGAACAGTTTTTAAGATTGGACTTTCTGGAAGACATTTCCTAAGTCTTTTCTTTCTTAAAATGTTTTTATCATTTTTTTTTTATGGCTCCTGGCTGGTAGGAAGAAAAAGAAAGTGCCAGCATGTGTGAGTAAAATGTTGCTTGTTCATCAAGAGTATTCTATTTGAAGGCTTGGCTATTTTCCAAAGGATTTTGTTGTGTGATTTCTTAAATAATCAGTGATATATAAGCGTCATGCCTACTGCCTCATCATCCTTTTTTGGCTTGCTCAGAGCTCCATGCAGCACCCAGTGCTAGGGGTATTGAGCAAGGCTGACAGCAGGAGCCCTCAGGATGTATTTTGAGAATTCCGTCATTGTAACTCATCTTCTTTCATCATGACAATTTTGGCATGGAAGTGGGGTTCCACGGTTCATGGTGCACCGAGCCATTTTTATTTGATCACAACTGTGTTCTTTTGTTGTTAGGACCAAAATGAGCGCAGTTATCGCATTGTGAAGACAGCCTCCAGGAATACTGACATCAAAGGCTTGAACCCCCTGACTTCATATGTATTTCACGTGCGGGCCAGGACAGCAGCAGGATATGGAGACTTCAGTGGACCATTTGAGTTCACGACTAACACAGGTAATGGCATGCCCACTGATTTCATTTTCTTTTCCTTGAGCAAAGAGTGCAAATGTAACTGAGCTGTGTGTTGGGAGTTTCCCATTGGTTGCTTGGACTGTGGTGTGTTTGTTCTGGGAAAATGTTCTTCCATGGCTGCATGACTGTTAGTGATGCCATGAATCTGACCTGAGACATCTATTTGGATATGCTGTATTCTAGATTCTAGCAATGAAAATACTTCAGTGTGGCATAAGGAGACACGCAACCTATAAACACTTGGAAGCTGTTGATGCTTGAGAGATTTACATACCTATTTTCTTTACTGTAAATGTAGATGTTTGTACATGTTTTTGGAATGTCTCATTTGCAGGAGAATAGAACCCTGTTACTCCCCTTTGCAAGCCATTGACATAGATCAGTTAGGTGTCTTATATCAGCTCCCATATTTGCAATTTTCCTTAGACAGCGTATAAAACCAGAATTTTCGAATTATGTTGTCAGTAGAGCTTTTCACGTTGCTCAAGGAAACATGCAACTTAGCCCCCAAAATGTTTGCTTTTCAGTGGCAGGAAGGTAACGTGACCAAGCCTGTTTTATTTTGGATATACAGGTCTGTTTAAATCAATTTAAGGTCATGCCAGTTAGTGGCAACATCCTTCAGGATGTTAACTGAAAATAATCAATCCAGCAGGAGAGGGAAGACATTTTAAAATAACTTATTCTCTTTGTGGCAGTTGGGGAGTGATCATCTGGCCCCACTGAGAAGAAAGAGGAGGAGGAAAGAAGAGTGGAAAGCAATTAGAAAGGCAAAAAAAATAGCCATTATACCCTCTGAGCAGCACTGAAGGGGAGAAGGAGAGGGAGTCCTTGTTCCCCGTGAACTGAAGTTCCCCAAATCATTATCAAACATCATGTCTTCAGCTAATTAGGGCCCTGTTGGAAAATTGTGTCAAATGACTATATAATAACGGCCTGAAAGTAGATTTGAGTGCTACTCTAAACTGCCTTCACAAGCCAGAAAGCCTCATTGAGTGCTACCTAGGTTGATTTTTTGAGGGTGTCTGACACTAATGCTCCCTTTTCTGTTTCCAGTTCCTTCCCCCATCATTGGCGATGGTACCAATCCCACAGTGCTTCTTGTTTCAGTGGCTGGCAGTGTTGTTCTCGTGGTCATTCTCATTGCAGCCTTTGTCATCAGCAGGAGGTAAGAACTTAAGCTTCTCTCTCCCCCTCTCTCTTTCATGAGGGAGCTTTTTGTCTCCTCCAAACAAAGCTAAATTCTTTGATTAGCATCATAAACAGTGCATTTGCATTACAAGCCTTCTCCCATGTAGCTTTGATCTTCTCAACATTAGTACCAAGCAGCATGTGATGTAATGGCAATAGTTCCAGCTCTATTTGCCCTTCAAATGCAAAGCTGATTCCAATAACTGGCATTGAGAAGCAAGCCAGCTAGAAATTTGTGGTTAGTGTAATTTGAAATTAAGTTTAATGGGTATGGGTACAGTAGATTCTCTTGGACTGACTCCTGATAGACAGGGAATAAACAACTGCACTGTTGTGAACTAAGCCATCAGACTGCTATGCTTGTGATTTTTGTGTTAGTCTGTATCAGTCTGCATTAGTCTTTTGGGTTAGTCCTTCCAGTGTGAGTGGATATGACTGTAAAACAGAAGCCACAGTCATTCAACATCATATGCGGTAACACAGCAGACTGGATCGATGGTTATTTCATCAGAGCAGGACCATAATCTTCTACCAAGTACTTGATCAGTCTCCCAAATTCAACCCAGGCAACAGGAACAATTCTGCGAATATGAGGATAGTGTAGCAGAAATACAGTGTGTGTGTTTCTGTCTTCATCTTTGTGTTCAGTCTCATTTAAAAAGATCAGCATGATTTTGCTTCAGTGTAATTCTGAGATAAAACTGGATGTATCGTTACTGCATCTGAAGCCTGGGATCTGAGGGATCCACGTTTTGTCAGTCTCTGTTGATCAGTTTAATGGCATCAGCCATAAATGTGCACAAATTCCTCTTGATTTGCTCTCTTACTTTAAGTTGTCTTAAAGACCAGTTAAGTCACTATGATTGTAGTATCTGGAAAGTCAACATGCATTGTTATAGCTTTCTGTGGGTGTTCAACTCAAAGCCTCCATGCTGGCAAAAAGGAGAGCAGAACGTATGAAAATGTAATGCAGAGAGACAGGTTTATTAAAAGCCATTGCAACAGAAAATAGCATCACTGAGCTTGATGACTTAATCTCCTCTCTGCTTTTATTGATCACTTTATTATTTAAGGCAGGATTGATAGCAGGATACATTGGATTTCTAATTATGAGTCTCCACCTTGGAGAATTGAGCCTGTCGAGCTGCTTTGAGATGATTCCTTCCCCTCCTCCCCTATAAAAAAACGTCGCTTCCCAAGGCTGATAAACACTGCTTGGTGATTGGCCCTCAATGGATCACTTTTTAGAAAATGAAATGTCAACCCCTTGCCCTCATATTGATTCTCTTTAGTATTGGCCATAAAGCTGTCAAAGGAAACACTGTCTGGAGCCAGGTAGCTGACAGACTCACTGATCTGGGTGTGCACTCAGGCAGGTCTCACCGCTCAGACTGTCTGTTCAGTTATCTCTGCCCACAAGTGTTCACCTTGGATAAAGACAAGACAAAGAGCAGGTGGACAGTAGGGACAAAAGGCTGGTCCAGGCACTAGTGGGAATGGAGGTAAAAGTATCCTGGTGGCTATGGGTTCAGACATGTCCCGTAGGTCTGCAGTGGTAGGTCTCAGAGAGGCCATGGAAGGGGAAAGACATAGCAAGATGAATGGAATACTAGGACAGTGAAACTGCTCTGTGCATACTAATGCATGGTGCCTTGCTAATTAATAGCCTTCCTCAATACACAGCTCTCCAGTCGCTGGAAGTAGCTCTCAGTAAACAGAATCTACTTTGATATTCACTATTACTCTAACGATTTTAACCACTTTACCAATGTCATTTAGAGTTGTGGGCTTTGGGGATATTTCATTATGTTCCTACACCAGCAGAAGTTAATAGCAAAATAATTATACTTCGTTCCAAAATGACTTCAGACAAGAAGCAGCTTTTCTGTCCATGCAGTCCCCACGAGAAGGTTTTGTAATCTAGCCATGACCTAAAAGTCATATTTGCACAATCAAAACAGTGCTTTGGCCTGCAGACATGGCCTCTCTGCATCCATGAGCCAAATGTGGGAACTGGGCATATGCTGTAGGTGCCCACTTTTGAACCCTGGGTTATTACTACTAATTTAGCATTACGTTTTTTCAAGTCATTGCTCAAATCCCAAAATTCATCTTTACAACACAGTTTGTCAAAGGACTTTGCCTTCAGGCAGCTCAAGCTGTTTGGTTCTGTCCTGCGACCACGGTGGTTGTGTTAACATGAGAACTAATCCGCCTAAATGTTAGTTTAGACTTACTGAGGTTAAGATGAGCATATCCATAGAGCAGAGCGCAGGAGGTAGCGTGTTTCTAAACCCTGCCCTGCAGGAACACTGAGTGAAATTAGAATATCTCAAATAAAGTTGTAAAGGATTTGGGAAAGTGTAAAACAGAAAGAGCCACTTTCTGAAAGGGCTTGGGTGGAGTAAGATGGCCCTAAAGAATCCTCTGGTCATCTAAAAGCTTGTGTCAGAAATTCTTCCGATTGATAAATTGATTTATCTTCTGCTCCATAAAAAGCTGAACATGTTTGCCCACCTTTTGCTGATGGCGTTGGATCAGCATGCTCTGCCAGCCTGGTGCCTGAGCACTGCAGCACCCCCAGCCCCTCTTTTGTTTGGGGAGGAGGAGGTGGGAGCAGTGGTGCGACACTGGGTCCGTGCTGTTTCACTACAGTGCGTGCTAATACCCTCTGTTGTTACCTCCTCGTCGTCGCCAGCCTCCACCTGTAGATCTGCCTTTGTCTCTGACCCCACCAGTTTCTGAAAGCTTCTGTGTTCTTCTCCTGAATGCCAGCTATTTAATCACCACTGCCAAAATCCCTGTTAATTAGGGGGTTCAAATCTGCAACAAAGGCTTCCTTCTGCCACTCAGGTGAGCGGCCCTGAGAGGCAGCTCCAGCCCCACATGCCCGCTGGCACAGGGCTCCCGGCCTGCTCTCAGGGATGGTGGTGGACAGGAGTGTCCTGCCCCAAGCTAAGCAGGAGAGGTCAACAGGTGACAGAGGGAGAAGTGGAAGTAGGTAGTTAGTTTGGAAGGTATTATTTAAAGTTAATAAGCTACAATTATATTGCTTGAACAGTAATCCCTTTGTTTCCCTTTGCTTTTTGCATGTCTTTGGGTTTTAGTGGGGGAAGGTTTGTTTTTTTTTATCTGTTCTTAGGGTGCTTGTACTTTTTAAAAAGAAGATAAAGAGCATTTTTTCATAGTTAAAATTATTTCATGCAAAGCCTTTTTGTGTTTCATATTTCCCATCTGTGCCTGAACATTAATGAAATGAATTTGAAGGGGTCCTGCTTAAAATGCAGAATCTTTTTTTTTTCCCTTCCTTTCTTTCTTTCCTCTAAGAGGAGTTGTATAATACCTGAAACCATCTTTGCAGTCCCTTAGCTGACTTGGTCCTGTATGGCACTGGCTGAAATTTGTGCAGCCTCTCCCTTCTTACTCAGTTCAGTAACTGGGAGCAGAACATAGTCCTTTTATTTAACTCAGCTCTGTTATACCAGTGCTGTAAGTCCTCAGGCAAATAAATGGTTTAAATTGATGTTTGGATCCAGTGTGGTTTTTAATAATGCTCTTCTTGTGATTTGGAGCCATTTGTGTTTAATTGACTTTCATCAAGAAAAGAAGCTCCCAACCGTTTATGGTTGGATGTGTACCTGCTTTTTATGTCTGAACACAAGTCCCGTTGATGTTGTTGGGAGCTGTGAGGCTTAGTTCAAAGATCAGGTAGTCTTCACATGTCAAACAGGATTTTTTTTTCCTTCTGTTTCATGGTTAATTTATAGTTCTTATTATTGGCATAGTGTGTTTAACACCCAGCACTAAAAGACTGCAAAGACAAAGGCTGGGAAATGGCCTTTCAGCTGACAGCAGTGGGAAGCTGCCATTTCCCGCAGGCCAGGCGCAGAGTGGGAAGTGAGATGCTTTTTGCTAATGGGCAGAAGGGTTTTGCTGACAGGAGGGGAAAGGTGAGACTCAGGAAGATTTGCTGCAAGCAAGGCTCTCAGTCACGTGTTTTCTTCTTGTTATCTGTGAGTTTTTGACCCCTTTTAGCTCACATCTCCCGATAGGTCTTTCTCTCACCCACTCCCGTTTTCTTCCTCTACTCATTTGCCGTTTTCAGACTTTTAACCCAGTCTCACCCCAGTGTCCCTGGCAGGCCTGGTCATCTCCTGCCCCACTCCAGGCAGTGGGTTGCACATTGCAGGCAGTGCCAGTCTTGCCTCCCATTCTCCAGGCTTGGTTTCTCCTTCTGCCTTCCCTCTTCTTCACACCAGCCCAGACTCTTGCCAGTTAGCTAACCTGGGTCTGACACGCTGGGAGACTTGGACTTCCATAGGAACAGACAAACTGAGGAGTAAGCAACAACAAGCCCATCTCTTTGGCAATGTCTGTTCTTACACCTGGTTCTGAACTTTCAGTGAATGATGGGTAAAAGCCCAAATTAAATCTCTACATCTACATGCCATCAGATGCTGGGGAACTTCAAATCGCAGTACACATTTGGCTGAGCTGACTCCTCAATATCTTCCCTAACAGAGTAAACTCTTGTATTAACTTTTCTTAATGCCACTCACCCATTGAGGTTTAAAGCTGAACTAATTAAATACGTAACTGGATATAGTATTGTGTGTAGGTGTAGAAATAGTAATCTATAGAATTAACATACTATACTACATTATTGTCTCCAGCTCAGAGGGTTAGTAGAGGAGCTCTGCCATCAGTTCTTTGCCCCCTTCAATTATACAGTGATTAAAAGAATGAACAAAATCCTTGGGGATCTGCATTTTTGATGGTCAAGGGGTTTTTTTGCTGCCATCCTGATTTCTGTGTAAATAGACTGTTTCCAGTTTTAAATTTGCAGTTAAATAAGGGTGTTAGTATTGGCATTTGCCTAATTATGTTTGAAAATCAATCTACCAAAACACCTCTGTTGTAGCATTTAAATCTATATATGATAGGACTAAAAAGCAATTTGGCCCTTTTTTGCACAGAATTGCAAATATACGTTTGAAGAAAAAGTAGCCGAAACGCAAGCTTTCTTTTCTTTGTTTAAATGCCAAGATGCAAACACGGAGATTTGTGTTTCCCTTGATGCTTTGTTGATGCCAATAACACTTAGAGCAGTTTGAGGAGAGGAGTCTCCTACCCTGCTGGTAAGTGTATGTTGTGTCATGGGCTGTTGTAGGGGAGCTGCCAAGCACAGGTCGTGGCAGGTGCAAACAGCTCAAGTCTCAGCAGGTCAAGAAGACCGAGCTTGTCTCAAAGTAAGATACTTATTTTGAACTGTAATGCTCTTTTTTGTTCTGACAGGCGCAGTAAGTACAGTAAGGCTAAGCAAGAGGCGGATGAGGAGAAACATTTGAACCAAGGTAAAAGGCAGTGGTGCTTGGGTTTTTTGATTCAGTTCATAAAACACGTCCCATGTTCTGATGTTACGGAAATAAGGGATGACATTCCTCTTGAGAGTAATATGTTTCTGTTTTCCTCTCTTGCAAACATCCTCCTTCAAAACTATACACTTTAGTAACGGGGAAAATAGAATTGTCTGGGTAAAAATTTTTGGGGAGACAGAGAGGAGAAAGGTTCATCAATTTTTTCCATTGTTCCGTTCCACTGAAAGACATCTGTTCTTGGCTAGTGATAGCATGATTTTTTCCCACAATACTCTGCTGAGGCAGTTTCTGGATGGGCCAGAGGCAATCCTGCAGGAAAGAAAATGTGAACTTTGCTGCTTTTTTTCCAGGACTGAATCCTACTGTTACTTCCATCTCAGTCATCCAGGTACCAAACCTAGGACCTGAGCTCAGAATTTCTTGGCTCCCAAAAGAGAAATGTGATGTTTTAGTCTCACTGGTCCATAGACAAGCTAT
This sequence comes from Fregata magnificens, assembly GCA_013389945.1. Taxonomy (NCBI): domain Eukaryota; kingdom Metazoa; phylum Chordata; class Aves; order Suliformes; family Fregatidae; genus Fregata; species Fregata magnificens. The sequence goes on from WAAD01002664.1 coordinate 165,942, forward strand.
TGGCCTGTTAGTGATGGCAGTGATTTGTGAAGCTCATTTATTGGCAAAAGGCTGATTCCTTACATCAATACTGGGATATATTAAAAGTTTACTTTAAAAAAAAAAAAATCACATCAGGGGAAAAATACATTAAGTCTGTCCTTCCTTCATCAGTCATTCCTGGCTTACAGTACATTTTTATTGTACACTCTCTTTGCTGTTGTATATCATTAAGGCTTCAGTCTCATATGTTCTGTGTTCAGCAGCATGTAGACCAGTGACTTCAAATAAAACATTTCTGCCTTGCAGGTGTTAGAACATATGTGGATCCTTTTACATATGAGGATCCAAACCAAGCTGTGCGGGAATTTGCCAAAGAAATTGATGCCTCCTGCATAAAGATTGAAAAAGTTATTGGTGTGGGTAAGTGCCAGAACTTTTGCATTTTTTTTCTATAAATATAGTTTTAAATTTGCTTTTAGGAAACATGGGATCCTATGATTTTTGTATGACAGTTCCCCCAAACGAACTGACAACAGTTTGACAACACAAGTGCATGCTTCATGTTCATGACCATGGAATCTTGTGCCTTTTTCCTTAAGGGGAATTTGGTGAAGTATGCAGTGGACGTCTCAAAGTACCAGGAAAAAGAGAGATCTGTGTTGCTATCAAGACTCTAAAAGCTGGTTACACTGATAAACAAAGGAGAGACTTCCTGAGTGAGGCCAGCATCATGGGACAATTTGACCACCCCAATATCATCCACTTGGAAGGTGTAGTTACTAAATGTAAGTAGATCATTTTCATGGCAAGGCCAATTTGGAAGTCACTGAGAAATTAAGTCTGTGGTGGTGCATGCTGGGTTTTTGGTTTTTTTCTTTTTACCTTCTTTGCTGTGAAATGACAGATGGAACAGATCCGCTGATAGCTAATAGGAGGAAATCAGTGCAGGACAAGTCATTAATCTTGTTGTCAGCTATAAATGGGTTTATGGTTTCAACTGATACTCTATCTGTAGGCAGCTTGTACAAGATTTTGTAGGGGGAATTAATACTGCAGGGGTTGGCTTTTTTCCCCCCCTTCTTGCTATGCCAAGCAGGCATCTTTCACATCTTTGCTAGACTGAGCTGATTGTTATAGGATAGGCAAAAGCAGATGGTGAGCAAAGAATTTTAAATGGTTGGGGGAAAAATACCAAAACAAAACTAGAGTCTCATATGTTTAAGGTACAAAGCACAGATGTGAGGAGCAAGCCTTTGAAATGAAGTAGGCTATTTTAGTGTGAAACTTGCTTATTTGTTTTCTCTGATTTACAGGTATGATAATTTCACTCTGCAGAATTTACCTGGCCGATCCTTTCATTTGTTTGGTGTGGGTTTTTTTTTTTTTAAGTCTGTTAGCGTTCCCTATGCCATGAACCCTGCCTTAGAAAGAGAACAACAGCGCTTGGTGTGTGCTGTTTGTAGGCTAGAACTGAAAATACACCTGTGAGAGACACATGCTTGGGTCTGACTTGATAAGGTGCTGCTGCGATGGTATAGTTATTGTCCCTACTCCAACTGCCTGAGGTAGCATGTTGGCAAAGCCTGGCACTGATCACTAATCCTAAAAGACCCTTTGGATGTAGGGGCTCATGCTCAGGGTAGGAAAGAAAGCAGACAGTGATCTTGTGAGCTGCTGTTAAAGGGTGGAATTTGTGAAGCTTACCTTCTGCAGCTGATGGTGTGCATGATGAACATGAACGCAGGGTATTAATAGTGTAAGGAATTAAAATTAGATATGGATGAAAAGTTAAAAAGTAAAATATTACTAGAAGAACAAAGTATCTCCCATAGAGGGTTGTCAAGGCCATCAATACCACTGGAAAACCCTGTCCTTGAGTGTCACTGGGAGCTGGATGCTTGCTCTACCACTTGTGTTTCGGGAAATCTTACGCTTACTCATTTGCGTTTCACTCTGCTAGTCTGCCTTCTCTCACAGTTGTTGAAAATGGCTCATACAGCGTGTCACTGTTTGCTTTTCAAGACAAATTCTGCTAGGAAAAATAGGCGTTTGGACTCATTTTGACCATTGTTTACTGAGGGCCTCCCTCAAAACTGAAATTAAAAATAATACTCCGTTTAAATTTTGCAGGTCTGATTCTCTCTTTCTCTTTTTGTTGTTGTAACAAAGCTGGGGGGGGGGGTTGGGGGGGTCAGGCCACGGGGTTTGCTACAGACAGTGATTTTTCTAGCACCTCTGTAAAGGAAAGGCAACAGGGGAATCTTTGTGTTGAAATCCCACTGAGGCTGGAAACCCCTGAGCTATTACAGCTCTAGCAGTTACAAATGACTGTATGCATTTGCATAATGCACTTGTCACTGAATTAAAATGATTTGAAATTTTCACTGAGGAGGTGGTAGCCTGACCCGAGAACGTTTCATTGCTTGACTCGCAGTAAGCGATGCTTCCACAGCAAGCCAGCTTGGTTATCTCAGAGCTGGTGTGTTTGTTAAAGAGGGCTACTTAAGAAGACATTTATCTCAATTTCTCCATAGGTTTTCTGAATGCTGTGATAAATGAATGCATTTAATAAACTGAAAAATAAAATGTGGGATAAATAGTGGTGTAGATGGGGGTTGAGAGAGGCAGCAAAAAAACGTGAATACATTATTGGCTGCTAGTCAAGTACTTTAATAATTGACTCACTGATGGTAACTTCTCTCTCTATTCTGCCCCCTCCCTCCCCGCCCCAGAAGTGCCTGAGTAATGGAATTACACGTTAATGCACTGAAGGAGTCTCCCTTTCTTCCTTTCTACGTTGACATAGTATCTTTTGATTGAGGAAGGTTAATTAAAGCTCATTTAGCTGTATTTGTTCAGTGGAAGGGTTCCGGTCACAGTTGCAAAGGATAAATGAAACAGTGACATATGCAGATTTGGTTGGAGGTTTTTCTCTTTCTACCAGAGAATGCTTGCAAAAGTGAATTAGAGGGAGAATGATGTTTTGTCACATCCCTTTCCTTAAGGGTGCAAGTACTCAGCCAAGGTCACTAAGCCCTTCATCCAGAGCAGTTTGCTTTATGCAATACCATCGCTTCTCTGCTGCGTTCATGCAAATCAGAAAGGGTTCAGCTGCCAGACTGGCATTCCATAGGCATGCCAGTTTGCATGGGACCAAAACAGTAAGAGTTTTGATATCACTTGGGAAGGGAAGGAGAAGCAGGAGTAGTAAAAGGCCTGCAAAGGATAGGTTGGGACTGAAAAAGTGAAATAAGTAATGATAAGTGAAATAAGTGATGTATCGCACATACATGTTGGCCTAAGTGAAATGATGTAAAATTTTCAGTACAGTCAGTCCTTATAGCGTATTGTTTTCTAATTAAAAAAAAAGGTTACTTCAAAAACAGGAATCCCTGACGAATGAAGAGAAGAGCATCTTGGTGAAAAATGCACCGAGGTAGAAATTATATGGGGAACTTTCAATGCTGCAACATTTCATGGGAGGGTAATTTTCATAGCTGGTTGTTCTGGAGCAGATACTTGCTGGTGATGGAAGCAAGGAGAAGTTGAGTAGTTCTGATACCTCTGATGCCAAGAGAGAATTGAGCTACCTACGGTCTAGGTGACGTGTCCATTGAACCCTTCTTTCCCCGTAATGTTCCCTTATTCAGAACTGCTCCAGGAAGTGCAAAAGCAGAGTTTCTCTGGGACACTGTCCTTTATTTAGGAAGAAACTCGATAGTTGCTGTAGCTAAAGCAAAACTGAGAGGAAGGGTTGCCATGCCAGCCTGGCGCTGAGCATCAGGTGCTCCCTCAACTGGAGGTGGGCTTAACAGTGTTCATCGTGGGACCGGGCTTTTGCCATTTGACCTTTGATAAGTCATTTCTCTACATCTCCCATTGCTCAGTTTTAGAATGGAGATGACATTGGACCCATTTCTGCAAATATCTAGATGCTGAATATCTAGCATGATTTAACCCTGTGAAATAATTAGTGTTACTTGTATGTACCTAAATGTTTTCAGTTTCAGTGTCATATGACTTTGTAAAGCTGTTAAAGACAACATCAAGCATTATTTATGCATTTGCTGTTGTTTAGGCAGGAGAGTGCCTAGAAAGCATCCCCATGTCAGTAACATTACATTACGTTTCTCTTCAGATTGCCCAGCTTGGCTGTCTGTATTACAGCATGGAAAGCTGAGTGCTGCTGAAGCACTATGCCCCACATGTGACACAATTCATTGAATCATTTATCCTGTGGTTGACTTCATGAGGCAAATGGCTTTGGCTCATTTATAAATAACAAGAGACATGGGATACAAATTCAGGACAGAGAAAGTTAAGAGGAACAGCTTGTATTTTGCATTCTTGAATCCAGTTGTCTTGGAATACCTTGTAGCTGATATTTCTTCTCTTGCTCCCCACAGCTGAGGCATAAGCTTGGCGCTTTTCAAATTAAATTAGATTGTGTAAGCCAGGTGTCTTGGCAGTAAAATCATGTGCAACCCATTTTTATCCCATTAACATCGGTGTTCATCAAGGAATTGTGTTTTTCTTTCTGCGAACTCTAGGTAAACCAGTAATGATCATAACTGAGTACATGGAGAATGGCTCCTTGGATGCCTTCCTCAGGGTAGGTGATTTCTTCATAATAAGTTAAGGAGATTTTATACTGGGAAACATTTTCTGGTTTTCATTCTGGTTCTTTTTTGCAGAAAGATACTGAAAATTCAGCATTTTTAAAGAAATTAGGTTTGTACTTGGGAAATCCTGTTTTCTGGTGTTGCTCCTGTTGAAAACCAGAATAAATGTAAAGTGGAAGGATGTAGAATAAATGTAATGTTTAAAGTAGCAGGGTCTTAAATAACCCATGTTTAATGGGAACAGTTTTGATTTGCTCCATTTTTGAAAGCATCGCAATGCTATAGAATCATTAAAACCAGATTCATTGCAAAGTGGATACTGCATCACTGGAAGCTGTGACAGAACCTCTGGGTTTGCGCTTTACTGGTGAGTTATAGACACTAGTCAGGAGAGTGAGGAAATACCATTGCATTTTATTTGAGAGAAGATGGGAATCCAGAGATACGCTCTTTGCCAATTTCAGCAATGGCAATAATGTAGCTTTTAGCTTAATGCTCTGTGATTTTCTTCCTTTCCCCATATGCAGAAGAATGATGGCAGATTTACAGTCATCCAGTTGGTGGGGATGCTTCGTGGCATTGGCTCAGGAATGAAGTATCTGTCTGACATGAGCTATGTGCATCGGGATTTAGCTGCTCGAAACATACTAGTCAACAGCAACTTGGTCTGCAAAGTGTCTGACTTCGGCATGTCCCGTGTCCTGGAAGACGACCCTGAAGCAGCTTATACCACACGGGTAAGAAGGGAAAGAAAATGTCCAGTGAGTTTTCTTGCCTACATATTGGTTTTGTCTGACTGTGGGAGGTGATAATGGTTTGTTTTAAAATAATCTCAGTCATAAGTGAAAACCTATATCACAACCTAAAAATAAACATTGGCTCAGACTTCATAGCTAGTATAAATTGATGTAGTGTTATTGCTACGTCAGTGCCTACATGAGGATGTGACCCATGTATTCCTCTGGTTCCTTCAGTGTGCTAGAGTGCATGACAGGAATCTGATGCCAGAAATTAGAGGTTGGGCTTCTATTCCTTCTGATATCTACAGACATGCATAATTATTTGCAAGTGGCTAGTCCCACTGAGGTTTGATTCAGCAAGTGTAGGTATGCCACCAAAACCAAAAAGCTAAATCCACTTTTGCCCATCACAAAGCTAGTCATAAATTTGACCTAAATAACTTGGACTGGGAAATTTGTGAGGCCTGCATTCCCATTTTTTGTTTCTTTCCCATTTTATCTATATTTCAGCATCCCACTGTTAACTAATTTTGCTAAAGCCATTTTAATATGCTGCATGTGGAATAGTACTAATGCAAGTACTTCTGGCCACAAAACAACATCCCGACCATTACCAGCCTTTGTACCAATACCCCTGTAATTAGCATGCGTGCGAAGAAAAAAAAAAGTCAGAGTTTATAAAGTCTCCTTTTTTAATTGCTTATTTTCTTCGTTTTTAGATATCTGCCATTCTCCATCTGTTCTCCCTAGTGCAGAGTTTGTTTGCAGCACTCAGATTTTGCAGTTTAATCCCAACACTCATCCTTTAATGGATTCACAGTTCATTACAGGGAAGGATAGACTCATGTAGTATTAAATGCTGGCCAGCCTTGATATTTCTCACTCATAAGAGTGGCAAGTGGAAGTAGCAGAAGCAGAGGTCTGAAAAGCTGTATTCAGGGAAATCAAAGTTTAGACAAACACACAAGGGCAAGACAGAAATGATTGAAAAGCCTCCCTTTGAATTTAGTCAGTGGAGATACAGTATTATGTTTGCTCTCAAGAGTAAACTACAGGGAATCAATGACATTTGCATTACAGTGCATTGTCTTCATTTAGTATCAGTAATGAAGGATCAGGAAAATTTGGATGAACTCTACTGTACTCGAGCAGCTAAATAAAAAGAGCTTATTGACAATTTTTAGAAAGACAACCATCTATAAACAATGTCCATGCATCTGTGTCTGAAAGGAGAAATAGAGCTTTTTCATAACCGGAGACGATGCAATAGAATGCAATTTTTAAAGCATCCTTTTTTAAGAGAATGGTGCGTTCTGCTCCCTGTTAGTAGTATAACTCTTTAAAGTGAAAGCATCCTATAGCCACGAAAGGCATATACTGCTACCACCTGATTCACAAAGGGCCTGATGCAAAGGCCAAAGAAGCTGGGAGAAGGACCCCTTTTGATTTCACTTGGCTTTGGAACAAGTCCATATTAAACACTTGAGAGAGATATTAGAACCATAAACCATTAAGTATGCACATGCTGCACTCCGTTATGGATAAAAACTATCTAGAAGATTGCTGAGAAAAAACCTACCAAAATAAACTTAATCAAAAAAGCATAAAAGCAAATGAAAAAACCCTAAAACCTTTGTTCAGCTTAAGTCGTTCTCCAGATGGAACTGCAGGAAACCAAAAGCTCAATTAAAAACACCTTGCATATTAGCATAAACAAAAGGAGAAATCTCTGGCTTGGGATCACTCAGCTGAGGCAAAATCAGATAAATAGGATGGAGTGAGTTCCTTTTAAAACAGTGCAGGACCTCAGTGGCACAAATCAGAAGACCAAGTGTTTTTATTTGTTTAAAAAGAAGTATTGTAACAAGAGGCAGCTCTCTCCAACAGGTATCAAAAGCACCCTTGTACCGTGGTCTGGTGTTGAACTCCTTCCGCAGGGACTGGGAGAGCCCAGAGGCTTGCTTGCTGTCTCACATCTCTGGTAGGAGTTGGGATATTGCCCATGGGAAACACCACAGTATCCATAAATCTTCCCAGTTTATCCTCTCTTTATTTTACCTTTTTGAAAAGCAAAACGTTTATAATCCCATTTTTCTGAAACAGGCCAAACAGGTCATACAGGCAAGCAAGGAAATAGTAATTAACAGCATGTACTTATTTGTTTTGTCAACTAAATCTCTAATATATACTTTGTAAAACGCCTGACTTGTTCTCATGCTTCAGCATAGCCCTAAGCAGAGATCTCTTAGAGGGCCAATAAAAATACATTTAACAATTTACTGGTTCACCTCCTTGTGACTAAAGAAAACAGATGGGCAGCATTGCCTCCTGGTTGGATCTGACAGTTCTATGGCAAGAAAAAGAGAAAGTGGATGCCTTTTTAAGAAGGATTGTGGAATTGCATACAGAAAATGATTTTGTATTTTTTAATGGCAATGCAGAACAGTGTCAGCCACACCCCACTACTGGGTCAGTGACTCACTAGCCTGTGGTTTCTTTTATTTGTGACAGGGTGGCAAGATCCCCATCAGGTGGACTGCACCAGAGGCAATTGCCTACCGTAAATTTACATCAGCTAGTGATGTGTGGAGCTATGGCATCGTCATGTGGGAAGTAATGTCCTACGGAGAAAGACCTTATTGGGATATGTCCAATCAAGATGTGAGTCTCCTTCTGAGCTGCTTCTTCCTTTTCTCTCCCTTTCTCCCTGCTCCTTTATCTTTGTCCCTAGATGTCCGCTGATGTGTTTCTGTGTCAATTCCATATGGTTATAAGATATTTACTCCGTATTTTTAAAAGGATATCGTGGATGGTAGATCCCTGTTTTCTCGGGGAACCTCTCTGGAACTAAGACTTCCTTGAATACTTCAAGCCTGGTCTATGGTCAGGGAATAGGGGATTCTCAAGTTAGGGTCTATAACTTGTGCATGTATTTTTTTTCCTTTCATTTTTTCTTCTTTTTTTTTTTTTAATTTTAGGAAAAATATTATAAGCAATTAAAGTAAGAAAGAAGAATGGAGGGAAGGGAAACTAATATATTTAAACTGTCAGACTGTAATACTGTCAAGAGAAGGAAGATTTGAAAGTTGATATTAAATCTCAATTTTATTGAAAGTCTTTAAGAAAAAACACATGAATTCAATGGGGCTTCCTATTAGTAGTTAATTCTTCAAGCCCCAGTATGCTTGTAATTCTTCCAGATGATTGTATTTCTTGTAGGATATCTAAAACAACACGTATGAAATCCAGTTCTGATTATCAGGCAGAGCATCCTTGCAACAATTGCATAGCTGCCCCCCGAGGACATTAAAAAGCAGCTTTCCTAAATGACCATTCTTAAATTATGCATGTCCTGTTTAACCGTACCATCTGGACTACCTCAGTGTATTCCAAGAGAGAGCATGCACAATGGCTGCTATTCCAGAAGAGTATTTAATAATAATGCTAATAAGAGCTTTTGCTAATAGAATTTTTATTAAATGAAAAAAAAATCCCAGTGAAAATGAGGCATAGATTATCCATAATTCTTTTCCCAGGAGATTTACAAACATATAAAGGAAGAAGAAAATGTTAATCTGAATACATGGTCATGGGAGTGGTTAAGTCATTTTACAAGTCATCTGCTTTCTTATGTAGAGCTGAACATTTTCAAAGAGTGTCTAGATGCGGATGGCATTTAATCTAAACAGGGGATATAATTTTAATTTCCTTCTGATGTGAAATGTCTCTTCTGGCACCCAATCTTGCCTTCCTTTGCTAACAGGAAGTCATCAAGACTTAGCAAGAAAATAAAACGCCAGATGTGTCTCAGTTATATCAGGCATGTCTACACAGCACAGTGGAGCTCAATGCAACAAACACAGAGCTAGCATATTAGGCTGGTATACACTGCTGATGTGCAGTGCTAGACCATGTCGAAAAGCTGGCTTGAACAGGACAGTGAAAGCCAATATTACTGTCTTTGCATCCTCTTTTTAGTACATGGCATAGACATAGCATTTTTTTCTCCTTAACGATGGTCAGAGCAGTGCTTTTCACAACAAAGCAGAAGTGGATTTCAAATTATTCTCAGTGTCTGGTGAATCAAGAGAAATCAAAAGGATCTTCATACTTTCTGGAGTAGTGAGAGCTACACTGATTGTGGTCACTGAATAGCTGCTAATAGTGCAAGCATATCCCTCTCCCTGTACCCCCAGTGGATTTTAGCCACTAATTGGACAAGACCAGAATGAGGGAATTTAGCGCAATTCAGTCTATGTGCACTCCTGGTCTCTAGTCTCATGGTGAATCCTGCCAGCAAAGTCATATTGATTAATTAAGATCTGAAGGCTTCTGGGTCATGTCCCTGTCACACCAGAATTGAGTTCTGGTCATGCCCCGTTCTCCTGAGAGAGCCAAGAAGCCATCAGAGTACTGAGCTCTGGAGCCCTTTCTGGAGGGTTTGAAATTACTTCAGCTTGTGAGTTTTTCTGGTTTCTATTAAATATGAAATGCATACTTAAGCTGCTGTGTTGGACTTCTGTAACTTTCTTGATAAAGGGTTGCACAAAAGGGTTCCCATCTCTGCGTTTCTTGGTTCAGAGCATACAGTGGTTAGAGAACAGGTTCTCTGCGAGGCCTCTATTACTGACAGAGATGAGCTAGCCAAGGAGGAGACGGAGGAAGGGGTGATCTGCTGTACCCTAAAAATGATGGGGAAAATTTCATCTTCAACATATTGCACCCCGAACTGACAGATGTTAAAGAGTTGCTGTAGAGCTGTCGCTTCTCAAACCCTCTGTCCAACTAATTCTAACCTAGGCTATTTTGTCATCCCTGTATCCCATGTGCTCTTTTGTGATATGTTGCCCTGCTGTATCTGATGTCTGCTTTGGATGCCATACCCTTTTAGTTTTGAATTGCTGAGGAGAAATGACAGTTCTGAGACCACCAACTGCCTGAGTCTTGAGTGCAATTTTCCATGTTTTTTCACTTGATTGTGGATTTGTTTCCATACTTTGGATCGCCCTAGGATAAACGATACTCAGCTGGTCGATGTAAGTAGTGTCTGATGTTCTCTAATGTCTTCCTAATTGTGCCATTTATAGGTTATTAAAGCCATTGAAGAAGGGTATCGGCTGCCACCCCCAATGGACTGCCCCATTGCTCTCCATCAGCTGATGTTAGACTGCTGGCAGAAGGAACGCAGTGACAGGCCTAAATTTGGACAGATCGTCAACATGCTGGACAAACTCATCCGCAACCCCAACAGCCTGAAGAGGACAGGCAGCGAGAGCTCCAGGTCAGCTGTGCTTTTGTAATGGTGATGTACGAGGGAGCACAGTGGAGATGACAGGCAAAGCTGCAAGTCACATAAACCTCTGCGCTGGGATTAAAGCGTGCTCTGTAGCTCTGCAGAGCCAGACTGCACAGCAGACGTTGCACCGTGCGAAAGAGTAGAGGGGTTGTGCTGGCACACTGCTGAACCCTGCTGGGCACCCCAGACTCTCCTAGCTCTGTGAGAAAGAAAATGGAATGAGCAGGGCTGTTGCTGTATCACACCAGCGCTGACCAGTTTCATAGCACAGTCTTAAGCATGTCCTGAAAAAGTTCTGACGAAGGCAAGCTCTGTTTGAAGGCAATGTTTGCTGCATCTTTTCCCTCTCCCCCCTAGTGAAAGGGCTTGAAGAGGTAGCCTTCATGCAGTGTAGCTAACAGGAGTGATGCGGTTTTCTGCAGGAAAAGTACATCATCAAGTTTTATAAACCCTAGATTTGTGTAGGATTTGCAAATGAGTGTTACAGCATTACAGCCAACGCCTTGCGGGCATTGGGAAGGTGTGGATTAATTTTTATGTGAATTTGAATTTAATTTTGTGGAAAGCCAGTTTCATGTCTCCACCGATCCCGCATTACATTTGTGTTTTGTTTTGTTTGCTAAGCATGGTATACCTGGTACGTGCAAAAGAAGTGCAGTAGGAAGGAAACTCCCAGGTTGAAGGATAAAACCAAAATATCTTTGTTGGGACAGATCAGCAGTTTGTTTAAGCTGGTGAAACACTGCTGAAGTAATAGGAGCTTTACTAATTTACACCAGGTTTGTTCTATTTTTTTCAAATGTTTTTGCTTTGTAAGGTAAATTTGCTTACAGCAAATATGGGAAAAAGCTTAAAAGAAAAGAAACAAGAGGAAGATAATGGGAAAATATTTTTCAGTAGAAGGGAAGGTACAAAAATATCCATGGGACAGTAAAAACTTAAGTTTCTTGAATCAGTGAAGGAGTAACAGAGGTTCTGAATCAGCCTCCAACAGAACAACATCCTGGAAAAAGCTATTTTCGTTTTTAAACTTGTAGGTCCCTTTGTGACTCTTGCTTACAATGTACATTATCAGAAGAGGCATGATTAAGCCTGTGAGGCCACTATCACCACGTATCTTCCAGATTGCCTTAATTGCATTGGTAGCCTGGCAAAAATGTATCCACCCTTGAGGCTTAAATAATTTAGATGGTGAGAATCGCAATATGATCTGCTGTGATAATTTGATTTGAGAATCACGGTATGACTCCTCCATTTTGCTTTCTTTCCAATTAACAGGTGCTCTTTGAAAACATATAGATTTCACAAAAGTTAGTAGCCTGTTCAAGGTCATTTTGTGTGTGTGTATATGTATATATGTGTGTGTGTGTGTATATATAAAAATCAAAAGTTAGTAGCCTATTCAAGGTCATTTTATGTTCATGCCTGTTTATAGATCTTTATATTTCTTCTCTTTGGAATATGAATTTCAAATATGCATATAACATTTTTAATATATTACATGACTTTATACGTTAAGCATAATTGTATATAATTAGGTTGCCATCATTGGTCTTGTGTTAGATAGTACAGTAAAAGAGTTGGACGAAGTATACCAGCATGTACTCGGTGCCTTAGGCAAGACATAACTATGCTATTGCACACCTAATCTTTGATCATGTGCATTTTCAAATAAATTGCTAAATGATAATTGTTTTGGTTAGATAGATAGTAGTAATTTATAATGGTTTAATGAAACTGTGATTTACAATATACATGAAATAATAAATGAGATATTAATAAGAGAAGCAAATTTTGTAAAAATAATTATTTGCAAATCTGTGCAAGGGAAAATGAGAAGCACATTCCACAGTGCAAACAAAGATCAAAGCTTGCATGATTCCTGCCACTCCTGGCACACGCGCTGGTCAGGAATGGATTGATTAAAGAGGGGATTAACTCCCTGCTGTCCTGAGTTTGATTGAATGCACTGAGCTTGCCTGCGAACCTGGCTAGAAGCAGGACTTATCTGAACCCGCCCTGAATTTTGCCGTCCAAACCAGTCTGGCAGGTTGTGGGCTCCCAGCTCCTTTGTGCATACTTCAGTAGTGTTTCTATAGTTGCTGAGCTGAGGTCTGACATATGCAGGACTGGCAAGGTCTTGCATTGCTGCGTGTGAGATACAGGCCCAGTAGGCTGAACACCTTCCAGCATTGCCATCTTCTTTGTTTTTTGAAATAAAAGCATTTTCTGTGAACTTGGTTGCATCTGAGGTGGAAATTGTAAGCAGCATAGTGGTTCAAATTAGATCTGCAAGCAAAAATAGAAACCTGAGGTCAAATTCATTCTTAGCAGAAATTGGCCTATTACTTTGTATTTTGTTAAGTTTCTTGCATTGATCTACGTTGCCGTGCAGAGAGCCACCAGTTCCCCTGGGTGCAGCGTCTTGGCCTTACTTTCCCTAATCATTGAGGATAACTGTTGCAGAGACCAAACTTTGGTTTGTGATTCATGATGCAGCTGACACCATTTCTCTGTCCTTTCGCTGTTTGGCATCCAGACCTAGCACAGCCCTGCTGGATCCCAGCTCCCCTGAGTTCTCGGCGGTTGTTTCTGTCGGTGACTGGCTCCAAGCCATTAAAATGGAGCGATACAAGGATAACTTCACAGCTGCTGGCTATACCACCCTAGAGGCTGTGGTGCATATGAACCAGGAGTAAGTACTCAGCAATATAACAAAAAAACTGGTAAATCTGGATTTAATCGGCCTCTTTTGCTTTGTGCTGCATATCATTACACTCATTAAAGGAATGGAATGCCTTTCATTTGGATGGAGGATAACTTTAAAATGCCTCCACAATGCCTTCACTTATTTAATTAAACATTTCTGTACATCTGCCTTGCTTTTGCTGTGTTGCTTGCGGTTGACTCGTAATATTTTTCTCTGCACTGGCATCTGATCCACGGTTCTCAGCCCCCTGCTTCTTCTCTTGCTTTCCACAGTGACCTGGCAAGGATCGGGATCACTGCCATTGCGCACCAGAACAAGATCTTGAGCAGCGTTCAAGCAATGCGAACCCAAATGCAACAGATGCACGGCAGGATGGTTCCTGTCTGAGCCAGTAGTGAATAAACTCAAAACTCTTGAAATTAGTTTACCTCATCCATGCACTTTAATTGAAGAACTGCACTTTTTTTACTTCGTCTCCTCGCCCGTCGAAATAAAGATCTACAACATTGCTTGATGTACAGATTGCGGAAACCGAGCGTGTGTGTTGGGAGGGGGGCCTCCAAGAAATGACAAGCTGTCATTTTGAACCAGACCTGGAACAAATTGTTTCTTGGAACATACTTCTCTGTTGATCAACGATATGTAAAATACATGTATCTATATAAATATAAAGTCACATTCAAGTTTTGATGCTATGTTTGCTGCCAGATACTGTGCTTAAAAAACAAAAACAAAATTATTTTCCTTTTCCCTATGACCCGTAGGATTACAACCATAGTGTTTTATTTGTGGCTGAAACCACCGTTGTGCATCTTTCACTGGAATGAAGAACCTGCCCTAGGATATTTTTTGCAGACTTGATGCATCACTAATACCTTGCAGAAACCTCGGTGAGAATATCATTTGGCTGATCAGTGCCTGTCGATTAGTGATCTACCCGTTTACGGGCTTGAGACATGAAATGTCCCACCTCGTGGATTGCTGGGCAAAACTGGACTTCTGGGGAGGTTATTGGCTGATGTTGTGCCATGCTGAATCCTACCACTTAAAGACGTTTTGTGAACATCTTGCCAGTAGTCAGCTGTGACAATCGTGGCTGTGGAGCTTTCAGACTTCTTTTCTCTTTCAAGAAGTGATTCCCTTTGCCACATGGAGAAGGTCAGTGGAAGTACAGTGTCCAACATATTCATGGTGCTTTATTTCTTAAACCGTGCTAGGATTTCATCACTGTTGGGGGGCGGGGGGGGGGGGAAAGTGCTGTAGTATGTATTACTTGGGGTTTCCAACTGGTTTGTATGAACCTGTGCTGGTTTCCCAGACTAATTGGTTAGTGTTTCCCATTGTTTGCTCTATTTGATGACAGTGAAAATTGCTCTGTTTCAAAACCTGGTCTTGCTCTCAAGCTGTTGCATGTTAGGATGTGCAGACAAGGTGTAGAAGTGCGTCTTGGGGCTCACTAAGTTCAGTGCTAAGAGCCTGACCCCACTTCACACTGAGAGCAGTAGGGGTGCCCTTACTTTGTGGGTGGAAAAACCCACACATATGGATCCCGTAGAAAGTAAGAATAACCTTGTAAAGTACAGATACTCATAAATGCACCAAGAAGAACCAAGGACTTTTCCTGCCCTCTCATGAACAACAGTAGAACCAATATTTGTGTTTTAGAAAGATCAGTCTCAGTTGCTGTGTCAGTGGTGTTAAGGGAGGGGGAGCAGAAGGAAATGGGACTGTGCATGCAGCCTTCCTGGTTTTGCACGGTTTGTCAGGCATGGTGATAGCTCTGTGCTATGCAGCAGTGTTACACTTCAGACCTGGTGATCCAGTCTCGTCAGCTGTGGGAACCAAATTCACTTTTGAAACCAGCCCCATAGGCTAGATTATCAAGGCAACTGTGGGTGTGAGTGCCAGGTGTAGGCTGCATGGCTGAGGTTGAAGCGCCTCTCTGCAAGTATGGCAAACAAGATCGAGCATGACCTGCTTGAAAAGCTGCCTCCAACTCCTCTTAAGAAGTAGTAGGGGAGTTGAGTGAATGAAAGCATCCCCTGGGTTGCTAGGTGGAGGTGACTGCTATAGGAATGTGGTTGTCCTCATTAGGTCACATCGGATAAAGCGTTACCCGGTACAGCTCTGAACACATTTAGGCTTGTATTTTATTTATATTAAAGCTTTTATTACTCTCTTTTGAACAGAGTGTGTAAATTAAATTCCTTTTAAAGTCCTTTCGAGGACCAAAGTGGTGAGATGACCTTAGAAAAGAGACAGGATCAGGCCCACTTATGCTGTGCTGGGTAGGAGGAGGATTTTCATGACACATCCTCTAGAACAGACATTGCGTTTCAGCTGTGCCAGGCACAATGTCAGAAAGGTGAGATTTATATTTTGATGGCGCTAAGACTGGTTCTTCGGTCTATAATATTTTGATCCCACTCTGCACCTGACAGCAAATTCAGAAATGATTTAGTGGCTTTATGTGTCAGATTTTTTTAATAATTGCATTTATTCTAAATCCAAAACAGCTCACTCAGTTGGACAAGTCACACTTACTGTATCGTTACTCACATCACTTTTTGTCACTTTTAACGGTAACTTGCTGATTTTAACCACTAACTCTCCCTCACCCCCAACTTTCTCAGAAAACAACTTGTTCAGAATATGGGATGCCAAATTTGGATCCTGTCAAGTCATGACAGCTTAGTAAAAACTGTTCTGCAGTATTACTTATAAAAGCTTTTCCATTTCAAGAAGATTTCTTTTAAAAAACTACTTAAACCAGCATGTTTTAATGTCATTTTGCCAGGCAACAGAAGAAGTGGTTACTCATTTTAAAGACCTGACACTTGTACTTTCAGCAGCAAAAATTCTTTTGCTTCTGAAGAGCAGAGATACTTAAGTTTTCTCTTGCTGTAAATCTGTTGCGTTCTGTTGAGATTGTCTTTTTACGTAAAAACAAAATACACCCAATTTTCTGGCCAGTTTGTAAAATTGCTTTCTTGGAGTCTAGTAATGGTAATTCAAAACACTCCAATATTTTCCACGCAAAATGAAAAACTGTGTCCCTATAGAATGAAAACTGTGAAGGCAGCTCAGATGCCAGGTTTTCAGAACTGCCATTGATGGTTGTGTTCCCTGTGATAAAATATGGGCAGTGAGGGCGCATCCACTTGAATGTGATTTTAGCTGGAGGAGAGCAGATTAAAAAAAATAGGTGGCACATATAAATATAGATAGATAGATTACATATCTGTTTTAAGATATGTCATGGAAGCAAGACTTTGAAATAGTGTGAGGGAAGGAAAAGCAACAAGGAAAGCAGAGGGTTCTCACCCTTTGAGAACTGCTGGTTGTATTTGTCTCACTGGCCCAAGACAGCCGAACCAGCCGGCGAGAGTGTGGCAATGTGCTGCAGCCTCCTGCATTTGCCATTCAGCCACCCTTTTGGGTGAGAATTGTATCTCTTCCTACTTTCCCCTTTGTCCTTTAGGAAATCCTTCTCCCCTCTCCCGGGAGAGGTTTAATTCCATGAACCTGCTGCCATGTCACCTCTTCACCAGGGCAGAGATGAGTTCAGGTCTTTTCCTTTGATGTGAATCAGCAATTGCACCAGCCAAGGAGGTGCTGGCTACATACAGCAGTGCTTCTGCTGGGAAATCTAAGAGGAGGCATTTGGGCAGGTGTGCCTGTCTGTCTTTTTGCATGTTGTTTAATATATTTGTGTTTTCTTTTTGTGCAGGGAAATTAGATTTTGCTTTCACGGCCTCATAGCCTATCCTGTTGATCATATTGACCACGGAGGAACATAGACTAGACACGAAGCCTTCTGGATCCACAGTTGCGTCTTCCCTAGCACTGATTCTGGAAAACACACGCTGAACAGTCATCAGTCCCTGAAGAGAGCGTGACTTTTACTTTCTCTTTTTTTTTTTTCCTTGCCACCCACCCCGGTTTTTTTTCTTCATTGAGAGAGAACTAGCTCGATAAGACTCAGCACCCAGTTGTCGCCTGAGGAATGTACTGTGTCAAAGCCCTGCAGACTTCTGGACTTTTTTTTTCCTCCCTTCTGCTTTCTCTTCCTCCCTTCGGTTTTATTTATATATTTTGTTACTTTCTCTCCTCATCCCCCTGGCTGTCTCTGCTGCATCTCAGACGAATGCAGGTGACGGAGCACTACACATCTTACCATGGACGCCAGGCCAGGTGCCGCAGCAAAGAACCCAGTTCCTGTGAGCTGCCTATATATGTTGCTGAAGTGACATTTTACACAAAACGTGCCATTGCAGTGATATAAATATATTTTTTTTTCCTTGAATGGATAACGGATTATTATCTCCTCTGAAAGGTGTGTATGTGTGCTTGTGTGCGTGTGTTTGCGTGCGAGTCACCTCGTGTGTAGAACTGCCTGTGAATGTGCCGAAAACATCTCTGGAAGCGCAGGAGTCCCCTGTCATATGAGAGCAGGCCAATAGCTCGTGTCTGCAATGGTAGCAAAACCACACACATTAAAAAATGTTTAAATTTCTGTATCTGTAAGTGTATTTTTTAGCTGCCACACTAACCTTAATGAGTAGTTCTGCAGCCTGAAACAGGGGCAATTTCAAGTTAATTTTGGAGTTGTGGATTACAGGATCCATAAGGGTGCTAAAGCTTTTCATAAGTGCTGTTTATTCATACTAATGCCCTGTTCATGATCAAGATCAACCAGTTTCTCAATGGCAAGTGATGGAGGCAACACCTGCATATCCATCCGCTGGTAACCCTGAACTGAATTCCTAAGTAGCCTTTTTTATCTGCAAAAATAGGATTTTAAAGACTTGTTGAATGCCAACAAACATATGCAATTCTTCCAGTCACAGAAGCTCCTTGCTCTGTGTGCAAGATGTGAAATCTTGTAATGTAATCATCAAAACACTTCATTTGCTCCCAGCACAGTTAAGGAACAAAAGTGCAACAAGACCTGTTAAGGTTACAGTAGCTAGCAAGAGAGTTGTGAAATGTGTCCTGTTGCTCATGCAGGTGAAGAAGAGCTGGTGAAGTGCAGCAGAAGGCACTCTTCTGTGGCCCGAGGAACAGTGCTGCGACTTACCGGTACTACCTAGAAAAGCTTTCTGTGTTTGGAGAATTCACTGTTAATGTAGTGTAAGCTAGTTTCCGAGTGGAGCTGTACGCTAGAGCCCAGGAAACGTACAGCTGCTGGGTATTTGGAGTGGGGCAGGTGATGCTCCCCACTTGCTTCCTGGCCGCAGGGGGCTGGCGTCTGCTGTGGTGCCCCGTGCAGCACAGCAAACTGCCACGGGACAGGGGGTCGCTCCAGCAGACATGGGGGAAGCCGGATGCGCTGCATTAAAAGAGAGCGCAGCCTTGACCAGAGCCGTAAAGTGGTGTCCCAAAGTTGCTCCTGCTTCCTCCTCTTTTCCCTACTCACTGACCCTCCGAGTTCTTCGTTAACCGTAATTCTGCCTGCTCCAGCAGAGGAGCAGCTGCAGGTCCATGGAAGGGAAGCGAGGGCAGCCACGCTGTTGGCAGAGGCCAGGCACGGTCAGGGCACCGGGAGGTGCCAAGTGTGCTGCCCGACGCAGGCCACCTGCGGTGGCTGCTCCGGATGGAGCTGGGGGCAAAAGGAAAGTGAGTGCTGCGGCACTGCTTCCCGTTAGGGAAGAGGTCATCACCAGGACTGTCTCGCATGATAAGCCCCTGTTTGTTAAGAAATTGTCCTGCGCGCACACCACTGGTTGATGTTTGTCTGGGTTTCTTGCTGTACTAATTTTGTGATGGATCTTATGTATTAAAAATATATATGTATAAAATACAAAAGGCTGGTAAGTAACCAGTAAACAGGACTTAAAAAGCAGTATTTTTCTTTCATGTGACATTTTCATAACCAGAAAAAAAAATCTGAAATACTAACCAGACAAGTAAAAAGAGAGTGCATTTATTTTTTTGTATCACTGCAAGTATGTTGGAATATGCAAGGACTGTGGTTAAAATTAGAATGTATGAGGCATATTATAATTTAGTTCATACTGAAAAAATTAACAGCATTTCTTGGTTTGTGCATTTGAATGATCTCTGGGTTAGATGTAGAGATTTTTCTATTTTGTTTTAATTTGTAATTTTTTCCCCCTCTGAATTTTAGGTACACATAACTTATGTCATTTATTTATGGTCTTTTATACCTAGTTTGTAAAATTGTAAAATAGCAAACAATGCAAACATTTGCATTTGAAAATAATAAAGTAGTTGCTGTACAAACCTGAAATGGACTATTTCTAATAATTGCGTGTTTTATTATTTAGTGTTTGTTCACAACAGATACGAATACAGAACTCAGAGTAATACTCCTGGTGTTTGCCCCAAAGGGATTAATTCTCTTCAGTAGCTTTCACAGGAACGCACTCCCAAAGTTCATTTAAACTGTGTAACTCCCACGTGTACCTTAAAGCACGTTACTTTTTCTTGTTACTGTCACAGATTGTGTGGTGTGCTCAACATTTGTAACGTGGGAAGGATGCTGCAGGCTGACCTTGTTAACGATCTCAACGATTTTTCCTTGGAGGCCAGGTAGTATCCATGGGCGCCATGCCCGAGAAAAATCTGCAGGATCATAATGTTGTTTCATTTGCACTCCTGGGATCGGCTGGGAGTAGTCTGCCTCCCCTGTCTCCCGCTGTCTGGACCTTGCCAGGGGCCAGATGTCACCTTGGCAGAAATCCTACAGTTTTCACAGCTTCCTTTGGGCCGGGATTTTGCCTCTAATGTAGGAACCGTGACCTTGCTGCTGAGCTACTGCGCTTGCTGCTCTGCTCGTGGGCTATGTTTGTGTGGGTTGGTGGGCTTGTGCTGGAGACTCGTGGCCAGAAAGGGAGAAGGTGAAAGGAGCGGGAGGGAGGGAAAGGAGAAGCTGAGGGGTGAAATGCAAACCAGAGGCATGGAAGTGTCGGGAGCAGCAGAAAATGGAGAGGGACAGTTTCTGTGACAGGGGCTCCAAGCCAGAGACCGAGAGAGTGGGTATTGTGTAAAGGATATTGCTGTGTAATGGTGCTGCAGTAAGCGCTACGGTAAACGTGCTGCGTAGTCTTGAGTGCCAAGGGTGTAACGTCCTTAACCGTCGCTTCTTTACAATGCTGCTGCTTAGTTAAGGATATACAGTCTTTCTAGCTCTTTAACAACCTGAATTATATATGTACACAGTTCAAAGTTACCACAGAAAGGATGGTGGCTCTTCTAGAAATTTGCTTAAGCTTTTGACTTGGCTATTTGAAAAATATTTTGAACGAAATTCTTCTTGGGAAAGATTCCAGTGCAGCCAGCAGAACCAAATCATAACAGCATTGGTCCCAAGAAAGTCCCGCCGATGGCACTGGGTTTATTGTATTTTAAAAGCAAGTTCATTGTGTCCCTTTGTACTTGAGAGAGCAAGCCAGCCAACTGTGTGCTTCTCTGGTGCCTTTATTCAGCCAGTTGGTGTATTAAGAGAGAATGTGTCATGGCCAGAAAAACACATTGCATTTCACACGCACAAAGAAAAAGTTTCATGAAGGATTGAGTTTTATTGTGAAATGAAAGCAAAACCTTTACATCTTTTTAAGAAACAACTGTTTCAAAATGTCCAGTGAGGATTGAACACTTGGGTCCTCTCACTTCTCTTTCTGATTTTCTGCTCTTTTTCCCTTTTAGCTCCCAAATCTACGAAATCATCCTAGCAAAACTTTTTACCCCAATGGTGGAATTTTATTCCAAGGATTTTACTGAAATATTTACTGAAATATTTCCTTACCAAAAAGACATTTGTTCTCTCTCTGCCCCTCACTCTTTCCACATGTTTATACAGTAGCACGAGGCAAGTGATTCTAGTTCTATATAAGGAGTATATACTTGCATCTCAGTGACAATGTACATAGCTGCCCATGGGCTGAGCATGGAGTAGTGTGCAGAACAGGCATGGTTTATCTAGAGACATTGGGGCCATTCTAGACATGTCAAGAAAAACAAAATGGGTTTTGACAATTGGGAAGGAAAAAAAAAAAGGCATGTTATGCTCTAAATCAACAACGCGATTAAAACTAGAGCTGCATTTAAGGCCTTGACCTCAGTTATTTTACCCTCTCCCTTGCAAGGAAGTACCCTTGGGCCATTGACTGATTCTCTGTTGAATGGGTTACAGACCTCTGACATATCGTGTTTCTGGCAGTGGCCCTGAACATAATTCTTTGTTTACAGAAGCCTCTGAGAAAAGTACATGAATATGTAGACGTTTTCTTTAAAAAATAAAATTAAAACCTAAAGCATTCTGTTCCAATCAGCTTAGTGAAATGTATTCTCTATGGGTGGATGGAGAGAGTAGCCACAGGAATATGCTACACTAACGTACTTTTATACATATATATGTGTGTATATATATAGGGCAATTATATTCCAGTAATCTGCTGTGGATTATAGCCTGTAACCAGACCAACAAAAGATAATGAAATCCTTGTTTTTATAGTGCTCTTGAAGTTACTCATGATTCTGTTCTAGAAGATCTTGTAATGAATTACATGGGCTGAGGCATTTTGGTACTCAGTTTTTGAAGACTGTTTTTAAAATAAAAAAAACCACCAGTGGTCAGCAGAACAAAACCACCATCAGGAACCCCACTCTCCTCCCATTTCTACCAAGGTAACTTGCCTCCCCTGGGGTCAATAGCTAAAATCTCAGGGCCGGGCAGTCTAGGGCTGTTAGGCAATTACAGGTGCAGGTAGGTGCCTACTGCCAACTTTTTAATGATGCTTTGGAGCTGCTTAGCCGAGGGGTGCAGCAGCTCACGTAAGGAGCTCCTGCTTCCCGGTTGGATTTTCAGCCTTGCATTAAGTGTCTTGCTGATGAAGCTCCCAAAACGTCTCCATCATAAGCACCTGGAGGAGGGATTTTTCAGAAGCCGACCATCACAGCAAGAAGCCACATAAGCTCAGAGAGGTTGGAAAGCTATGGAGGGACCTGCTGTGCTGCTCTGGTGCCTCTCGTGCCGCAGAGCCTGCTGCAAATCCTGCCCTGAGCCAGTCTCCGTGAGACACCTGCCTGAGGCAGGTCCTGCCCATGCAGGACCTTCTTCCTTCCTGGCTCTTGTAGCCTTCACAGTCAGTCCTTCTCTCACAATGTTACTGGGATGGTGGCTCTTACGAAAGGTGTTGTCTTGCCTCTTCCTCACCAACAACCGCTGGTCTGACCTGGGCCTCCTGTCAGCTGGCCTGAGCAGGGCCAAAGTACAGGAGGGTCCTCTGGCGAGGGAGGGGACGTGTGGGCGTCCCCTGTCCTGGGAGATGCTCTCTGAGCTTCTGCTCATTTGAAGGCTAGGGGAAAGTCATTAGCTCTGGGGCAGCACTAGCATTTAGGCCGTTCAGCAACTGTGGCTGGCCACGTCATATGTGCTTTGAAAATGCAAACATCTGGGAGGTGAGTGGGCATCAGAGAGAGAGTTTTCAGTAGGTTTAAATCCAAAAGTCCCTTAAAAACTCTGGCCTCAAATTTTCAGAAGTGCTGTGGAGCTCGGTGCCATCTCATTGCCAAGTGCCAATGGGATCAACTGGAAACTCAACACTTAAAAATTCAGCACGAGAATCCCCAGGGAAGCAGGGGAGTGCCTGGCTCATCTGCTTACCTGATTTATCTGTATCTGAGAGCTTACCTGGGACTTTCCAGCCAGCAGATTCGCAATATATGGCAAGTATTAAAGAGCATTTACTTTCACCTTTTTGAAAAATTGGCTAAAACTCCCTTGGAAAAAGTGCTTCTGGAAAAAAATGTGAGGTTAAAATTGAATGATGATACTCTTCTACACTTAGAGAGGCTGCTGGCTTGATTGAAGCAGTGTAATGTGAAAGGCCTAGGAAAGGTGACACTGACAATAATAAGAAAATAAGGATAAATGAGTTGATCTGGTCCCGCAGGTGGTATGAACGGATTTCACTGGGACTGCCCTCATTTGCATCAGCTCAAGGCTCTAGTTCTTAGCTACATGAAACTTTAAGGTAATTCCTATTTATATTTTTTACCAGAAAATATACTTCAAAGTGCATTTTGGCAATGACTCAACTAGTGATAGCACATTCAGATTGGTCTTTTTGTCTATTGTATTTTTTTATGTGGCCATTACTCATGCAAATATTTGAAGTACATATTTAACAATACAAAATAATGGTATCCAACAACAGGAAGGTTTCTGTGGAGTCTCGCAACTCCTCTTTTTGTCAGCTTTGTTTTCAGGTTCATATTATGATGGCAGATGGCTTTTGTTTGGCCAAAGGGTTAGGATTGCAACACGGCATCCTTGGAGACCTTTTTTGCCACTTTCGCAGACTCTCTCGGAGTGCTCCACTATGGTTGTTGAAGAGGCAGGACGTCTATGTATCATTCACCAACTTTTTGATCTCTAGTATCCACAGGTGGAGGAAAGAAGTGGAAAACTAAACAGCCCCCTCTGCCATTAAATAAGTTTTAGGCTTGGGCAGGTGCACACGAACATGACATGCTCCCAATTATCCAACAGTCCAAGCAGGCAGCAGTGGCTCAGCTTTGCCTGGAAGAGCCATGGGAATGGCAGAGCCAGGATTCAGGGTCTTTTGCTGACTTTGCTGATCACTCACAGAGGAGAAAGCAACCTAATAAGCTGGCTGTTCTTTTCGCAGAAGTACCAGCAGTGCAGTTTCTGTTGTTTCAAGTTTTGAAGATTCACCCACGATAACGCCATTTCACACCATGTGCACTTCTGTGGTGGCTTCCTACTGCCCTGGGTGAGGTAGGGAGGAGAGCCTGAGCCAGTGGCGGTTACTGAATATTTGCAGGCAGTATCTCCACTCTTCCTGTGCCGAAGGATACTGCTTTCCTAAAGTGTTGCTGGCTTCAAAAACTCATGTCTAGAAACTTTTCTTACACAGGTATTGCTACACTTTTCACCTGCCTTTGTCTTCACACCAGGCTGCAGCCTGCTAAGAGCTACTTTTGACTTAACCAGGGTTTTGGAGCTGATTAGTTTTGGAGCCAGGTTATCATCCTGAACAGGCGGAAGAGATCATAAAAAATTTTTAATCAGCTTTGAATGTGGGTGTAGTTGATCCAAGAACAAAACACATTCACCAACTGCTAAATCCAATCAACTGTGGGTGACTGATTACTTTTAGCTTTCTTAATTGATTGACTGTGGCATTTCTATGAAGGAGCTATTCTGAAACCCAAGGAAGTCCACACAACTGTTTCAATTCTGGGAATAACTTGTAAGTTATGTATTAAACCTGTCTTTGAATTCAACAGTACGAAGTATTATGAGCAAAATATATAGATGGGTGTGCAAGAGCTGCGCTGGATTAGCGTGGGTGGGTTTTTTCTCTTGCTTAGTAACAAGTTAAATGGTGGGAGGAATAAGTTTATGGATCCTTTGAAAAGAGTTTGAGGAGTCTTTCCTAGTGAAAAGTTGCTATAATATTGCCTGGTAGCATCCGGCAATGGAGTTTTCAAAAAAAGGGTCCTTTCATCCCAACAAGGTGTAGTACAAAATCTATCTATCTCTATCTATGTATATATGAAATTGCCTTGTATACACACATGTGCATGAAAAGAGCTTTGTTCTGGCTGACTGTTATGGTGCAGCACTGAGCACCGCACCTCTGCTCTCCCCCCCCATCCGGCCATGTCTCTCTGGCAGAATTACCGCTGAAGACAGCTGCTGAACTTATGCTTGATATTGCACTGACATGCCAAGTGTGCCAGTGTGCGAGAGCTTGCTCTGGAGGATGTGACCATAAGCTTACCATGTGCATGGGCTTACCTGTCCCAGGACCACCCTTAGGAGACAATCCAGATGCACTTTGTAATACCAGTGTCAGTTTTTTAAATATGTTCAATTACTTTTATTTGCACAACTCAAAATGAACCTGTCAAGTGCTGAAGTACCATTTCCACAGCAACGCTGCTGCCAGTGTGTGTTGTAGGGCAAATCATTAATGTCATTATTATTTATTTTCAACACAGTAAGATAAGTCCGGCTGGCAATGAATGTGCATAGTACACAGGGATGCTTTCGGTACGATACAGAGCAACCTGTCAGAAGGTGACTCAGATCCAAACAAAGGTACAAGCCCTCATTCAGCAGGACTCACTCATCACTCCCAGCTTTCAGATGTGTCTGGTGATGGGCTGGGACCAGGACTTTCGTGGGATCGATGGAGAACACTTTAAAAAAATGCTTCTGAACATGTGGGAATTTTTGCCACAAGCAATCAGGGTCCCTAGGAGCAATCACCTTCCCTGTAAAGCACAGACTTCTTCCTGGTTCAGCCTCTTTTTCCTAATAACAATAAGAAATATCTTGGGAACATTATAATTAAAGAAATAAACTCTTCATTCTTATAAAAGAACATAAGTAAGTCACATCAATCTGTCCCTGAGGTTGACTTGAAGAGTTTGGGTGGGACTGATGATATTAAAATGATAGAGATTTGGTTGGTAAAATTCTTTCTCTAGGGCCACTTTTTACCTGTGCATAGGGGTAGGCTGGTTAAGGAGAAAAGACAAATACACTGTTGACGTTGCATCTTTTTGCTACCCTGACTTCAGCTACATTATATTTGCTTCCATCTGAGGTAAATGCAACTGGTTGTCTTCAGCATGACCTTTGCAAGGTGTATAAAACCACCAGTGCTCAATGTGTACCTAGCCTTTGCCAGCTGTGGAAATTATCTGAGGTGTAACCCAGCTGCTGGGCGTCTCTTTTAATTGCAAGCCACAATTACAGCGCTCCCGTGCTCCTAGCTCCCCAGCAGCCAGTTGGAAGGGGAGAAGGAACTCACAAGTAGCCAGTTCCCTGAGGATACAAGGTTATTTTTTCCTCTTTGGGATGGGTAGCAGGGCTGGGAGTTGTTATGGTATCAGGAGATGCAAATGCTGTCTCTATGTGAGTTAATCGTGGAAGTGGTGCAAGCCCTTCCTGACTACAGTGTACTTCCAGGCTCAGCCACGGATGCATCTGAGCCCCGTGTGTCTTGGGCAGCAACGGATCTGATGCCTTGGCTGGTGCTTTTGTGGTGGGTATGCTTTGTATCATAGCAAGCCTTTAGCTTGTCATTTGCTTACTAAAGGGGTGGGGGAAAGCAGCAAACACAAACAAGTGTGGCTTAAATCAGAAACACCTGCAAAATTGTGCTAAGTTTGTGTGTGTATGTATTTTAACTGAAAGCAGGGGCGTATTGGTTTTTTTTTTTTAGATTGTAGTTTTGCAGTTTGTTGAAAAATGATATGGTGTCCCTTCCCTCCTCCCAAAGTTAATTGTTGTCAAATACTGAGCCAACTGAAATAAGCTTTTGTTATTCACAGTGGAGGAAGAAAAGCTGAAAAGAATCGGTTTGTGTTCCAGGCCAGTTCTGGGCCTGAGCTCAGATTTGTATTGCATTGATCAAAGAAACCAGATAGAGCAATAAATAAAGCAAGGGCCTTGTCTGGACTGTCAACAGAATCACTAGGTCTACTTGGCAGGTTTTACCTGAAATTCTCCTTCTTTCCCAAGAAACCTGCATGTTTTCATTTGAAAAATTACATTAACTGGTAATTACTCCATACGCTGTTAGCAGCAGTGCCAGTACTGGGTTTCTTCACCTGTGTTTTGGTCTTCAGTCCCTCAGTGCACTTATTCTTGATGCAGACAACCTCAAGTCGAGGTTTGTGTGATAAAGTCCTGGTTTATTGGTTTTTTTGATTGCTTCCTTCCTATGCTCATCCCAAATTATTCATATTTCCTGTTCTGCAGCTCCCATTTTATGTCAGTTTTTTCCTTTTCCATCATTAAACCTCCTTCATCCCTCACTCTTAAATTGCCACTGGTGAAGATTTTCCATTTTCCCAAGTCCTGAATGCACTGTGATTTCCTGGCAGCCCCGCTCCTATTACAGGACTGGAGAGGCTCGTGCTTGTCATAACGACACAGATCCAGAGAGCATGACTACAGTATCTAATGCAGATACAAACATTTCAGGAATAAATGAAAAGCAGCTCTACTTAAATTATTGAGGAAATAAAGACAATGTGCTGTCGGATACTGGAACGCTTCCTCCCTTTGTTCACAAAGAAAGTTGTTAAACATCACGCACGTTCCTATATATGTGTTTCGTGTTCTGAGGATGAATTTGCTCCTCATGTGTGACTGAGCAGCTGTATGTGGTATTGTCAACAGGCACAGGACTGCCCTGGCAATTCCAAGTGTTCATGTAACCAAACAGCTTCCTAGCACAGGACAAATCACCAGATGATTTTTGTAACACGAAATCTTATTTTCTTGCTGGAATATAAATCTTTTGTTCATCCACCCTTTTCTTCATTGGTTCTAATTTTTATTGACTGTCAAACTAGCTTATACTAATCCTAAACCCTTTCTGCTTGTATTAAAAAGGGATTTCCATGGACTTATAAACTTATCTTTTTTAATCAGAATGACATGTTGGTTTATCTCATAATCTCTAATATCTCATTATCAGCAGGAACAGCATATGGAATCTTAAATTGAGCAACTGGACGTCTTATTTGTGATGTCTGACTCTGTGCAAAAAAAACCCATGCCTCTTCCATATATAACTGCATGAACTAGCATTTATCCCTGTAGATGAGGTGACTTGCAGTTGAGTATTTACCTAGGGCAGTATTGGGCTGGTAGGATCAGAGCTGTGTTGCTTCATTTGTTTAATTTTGCAGCTTTTTCTTTTCTCTTCAGCCTCAGTGTTGCATTCTGGGGCTTTGGTTCAAATGAAACCCACTTAAAGCAGCTGCATTTCAGCTGTAGATGATAACTCATTTGTAAATGATATTTGATATATATGGTGTTGCTCTTTTTATTTATATATCATTTAGTAAACCACACCGGATTGTTTTAACTGATTTGCTGAAGAGCACAGCCAAGCATTCAGCTTGTGAACTGTCCTCTTTGATTCACTGCTATTTGAAATTCAGTATGTGACTGAGCGACTGAGTTGCATGGGGTTTTTTTTATGTTGCCTGAATCAATCAAACTTTCTCAGCGAGAAATCGTAATTTAAAAGAAAACCACACAAAACTGAAAAACCCTGCTCATATTCTGAGGCCCAGATTCCTAGAAGTGCAAAGTAGCCTTCAAGATGGCTTAAGAAGTCAGGTGGGGTTTTCCTGGCATGAAATAGCACATAGCCAGTGCAGTTTGTCTTACAGCACTTTAGTTCAGACCAAGCATCGTAAACAGGTATAAATCTGCGCAGCCCCGATGAGTTAGGAGGTTGTCTTTGCTTCAGTCTGGGCTCCAGGCTGTGAAAAGTTTGTCTGAAAGTAGGAGGAGGTGGCTGGGGCAGAGCTGCAGCCAGGCTGAGAAACAAAAGGGAAGCCAAGAAAGAGGGGGGGAGAAGGAGCAGAGGAACAATTTATAACACAACAATGCTAAAAAGAGCATGCTATGATGTTTTTCAAAGAGGAGAATTTGCTCATTTTTAGAGTTGTCATAAGGAAAAGTGAAGTCACAAATTAACAATGTTCACTCTGTTCTGATGAATTAAAAATGCATAACTATATTTACTAATTATCAAAACAAAAGATAATCTAAGTGCACAAAGTCTGTTGTGTGTTAAAGAGTTCAGAATGTGGACAATGGGCCTGAGATGTCCCTGGATGTGGCCTGAGATGTGGAGCGGATGTTTGTAATGCATTGCATACATCCCTCCAAACACATCTGATTCGGGGCTGGCAGTCTGTGCTGTTATTTCACTTGATTTGTATATTTTAAAAGCCTCGGCTCCTTCCTCACTGAAGATGAGATTACTTTTTATTTTTGTTTTAATTGGACATGAGTAAAGCAGATTCCTGACAAAGCAAAAATCCAAACATTTTTCTTTCTATTACTTTTTAGAGAGCAAATATTTTTAGGGGTTCAGAGAGCTCTGCAAGCCAAAGGTCAGAACTGAGAAATGAGAAGAAGTGGGAGATGGAGGGGAAATTGTGGTGAAGAAGAATGGCAGAGTGCTGGCTGGGAAAACCAATAATGGATATTATTGCTTTCTGGGTAGAATAGAAAGGGCTGTGCCCTTGGCTGGTGTTAATTGGCCTAACTCCTCTAAAGTTGGTAGAGGATTGATTCACAGCAGCTGTAATCCTCAAGCTAAATCCCAGCACCACTGGGAGTTTTATCATTGTCTTCAAAAGAAGAAAGATTTTAACCTGTGTGTTATTTTATTCAGTCACCTAGTGAATCTCTTAACAGTAAAAGAGCTTGGCTCAGCTAGCGCTCCCCTGCGGGAGGGATGGGGTTCAGACAGCTTTATGAACTAGAATGTGGAACTAGCTTTCTGGAAAAATTGTCAAAAACCTTCTGAACAAGCCTTTGTCTAATTTGAGTAGTTTATGTTTCTTCACAGATATTATTCAAAACTGCTGAATTGCCAAATTTTCAAATCCAAGCCAGGTGAAAACTTCAGGTTTTTGGCTTGTTTCCTGAGAAGAGTTTGGGTTTACGTCCAACCTACGGCAATGAATAACGTGTTTTCACATAGTCATGGCAGACAACTGAGCTACTGTTAACCAAACACAGGAGCACATGCATAGATCTCATTTTTACTATGTGGCATGCATAGGAAGCAAGTGTTGATCCTTGCTTATCACAGGATAAGTTCAAGGAAGCCAAACACTAATTTAAGGTGTGAATCAGGCCAGCTGATTGGGAGTGATAAGATTTAATGACAGGAATGACAAAAAATAGTCCTCAGCTGGACTAAATCTCCACCTGATGGAGTCAATGTGGGATTGGCCTTTAGCTGTCCCTATGCACACTGTGATTTCAGAGCTACCACAGGCCACACAAACCCTAAGGGACAGGAAAACAGCATAAAGCTCCTATTTTTGCATCTTTTATGTTTTTTTCCACAGTTTGTAGCTTTTGAACCATCAGAAAGCTGTATTTAGGTTGCTATTCAGGCTTGCTTTTCCAGTTTCAAACATTGCTTCCTCTTTTCTTTAACTATGTGGAGTTGCAACCTGTGTGTACAGAATATTGACATATTCCTAATTATCTTACTCATGTATGGTGAATTTAAGATACTGAATTCAACTTCCCTTAGGAATAAACTGGGCTCTGTTCCTCAGGCTCTGAATGAAAGAGTGTAAGAAACACCAAAATCCCATTGTCAACACCATACACATATACACAAAGCCAAGACAAACTCCCCTCACAACACAGCAAACATCCGTACGCTAGTGCACGGGAAGTAGACACGGAAAAGCAGTATATACATGGTTCAGAGATGAGGATATTCATGGTGAGGACCAACTTGCTTGCTCTGAGTCTTTTTTTTTTCCTGAAAATTTTTTTATTTTTTGTTGTTGAAAAGGAATGACTGGATAAAAACTAGCTCTTTTTTTGTCATAGAAATGTGGTTTCTTTAGGTGCTGTTGTCAAAATTTCTAACCTTTGGGGATGTCCTGCTCAAAAGTTGATTTAGAATTAGAATAGCAGTTTTTGGCAGGACTTCACTTGTTTTTATTTCTTGAAAATAAGCCAGAAGAGTAACTGCTATGCCAGAGTAGTGGTGTTTTAAGGGCATTCATAAGGCAAAAGATAATGGAGAATCTTTTTTTTTTTTTTTTGCTTTCTTCATGTTTTCTCTGCATTTTTTCCTCTGCTGGTGAACCTTTCCCCTGAAATTGTTTCTAAGCCTCTACTTCATGCCACTGCGGTCTTCTCAGCTTCACTTTTAGTTTCTGTTTTATTTTGCTTTTTTTCCTGTACTGACTTTATAACTAAATTTTTATTCCTTTCTTCGTCAGATTGCTGACAATCACTGTAGTATCTGAGAGCCGTAATATTTCGTTCTATGATTGTTTTCTGTACTTGTATATCAAATACAGGCTGCTGTTTTATTTTATGAGAAATGAACAGTGGTCTACAGCCATCATTATCTGAAAGCTTGCTATAGACTTCATAACATTGGCAACGCTCTTGCAGAAGTGCTGTTAGCAGAGGGGAGGGTAAGGTTTGTGTCTCCATAACTTTCCAGCTCCAGCCACGTTTGTGGGCAAGGGAAGGACTGGGACTAGGCTCTAGCAGGAGAGTAAGATGAATAATTATGGTGGGGAGAGCTTGGTTGGTGGCGTGCGTGGAGGATGACTTTCATTTTGGTCACCTTGAAATGAAAGCCTGTTTTCTCTGTCAAGCCACATCCCTTCTCCTTAAAGCTCTTAACTGCTTAGTTTGTTCTCAAACAAGCAATTGTTTTTCTGTTTGGATATTAAAATAAAAAAAAATCAGAAACATCAAAGTTATATATTCGGATTCCACATTTTTTTCCTTTACACGTGTGGTCAAAGTCACAGCAACCCTAAGTTTGTGAATAGATGGGCTGGGACCCCAAACCTCTCTTTTATTTGCAAATTTTAACTGGGCATTTCATTTAGGAGTTATTAGCGCAGGGCAGTTTGGGGGGTTTTGCTGTGTA
The DNA here is from genome assembly GCA_013389945.1 of Fregata magnificens. Taxonomy (NCBI): domain Eukaryota; kingdom Metazoa; phylum Chordata; class Aves; order Suliformes; family Fregatidae; genus Fregata; species Fregata magnificens. Next base: position 197,753 of record WAAD01002664.1, read on the forward strand.
GCAGAAATGTCTGAGCATCAGATTAATTTGGTATGGGCACAGGAAGGTTGAGAAGAGAGCAGTTCCTTGTAACACCCTGTCCTTCCATTCTCTTTTGTGTCATTCCACCAAACTACCCATCTGCATGTGGCTAGCTGCAGTCTGGTAGAGAAGCAATTACTTAGGTTCTTTTTCTTGTAATTTGACATAAATTAGTACCATAGCCCCTGATGGTAAATCTGGGCAACTGTAGACATTGCAACCAACAACAAGACACAGTTCAGGCTACAAATGCAAAGAGTGGAAGCCATTCAATATCAAATTGCCACAGACTTTAATAAGGACAAGCAAAGAGCTAGAGTCAAGAGGCTGTAACAGGAGAATAGCTGGGCACACTGATACTTGTCATGGCTCTCCTACTTAGCTGGCTCTTGAGAAATGGGTCACCAAATGCTGTGAAGACTGCTGCAGCTACCAATGCTAGTAAATAGCTGAAGTCCATTTAATTCTGGCCAGCTTAGGGGAGTTAAAAATTCCATCACATCATGCCACGGCTTCCTCTTTGTGCTGCAGAGGCACTCCATAAATCCACATGACTCTCTCCCTCTTATCTGAATCACAATGCAGTTATTAAACAAATTGTAAGTCTATTTCATATCCTTTTTAATACTTGGAAAACTGCACAATATAAGGCTTAATAAAAGCTGAATGCTCTAAAACTTCTCTTAGAACTGAAAATATGACTACATCAAAAGACTTTACAAGGGCAGGATTTTAATGGCTGAATAATACGCTGGAACGGAGCAGTAATTTCTTCTCGAATGCTGGGATGAATTATTTATGCTTTGACAACATTATGTGTCTCTAAAGCAGCTTTTAGTTATTCGCCTATTTGAGGACACAGCTGATCCTGCTGCCCGCTCTTGTAATTACATTAACCTCTTGACACTACATGACAAGCTTTTCCTGTGAACTGCGATCAATAGCCCATAACTGCTACCTATTTAATAGGGCCATGGTTACACTTCAGTTCAGATATAATTAGCTCTTTTCCCCCTTCCTCTTTTAACAAAGCATGGAAAAAAACCCCATGTTGTTTAAATTAAAAAAANTTGGTACAGGTGGGCAAGGCTGCGACCTGATACAGTTGAAGTACATGCTGATAATGAGATAAACTAGGTTCATTTCCGCTCTGTTTTCACCTAGCTTTAATAGAAGCATAGCATTTTGTTGCATACCATTGGAGCTACTTTGTCTCAGGGATATATTTACATTCAGAT
>WAAD01002664.1:199048-226309 GCA_013389945.1 Fregata magnificens
TATGCAGGGTTTGAAATGAAGAAGTTTGACTAATTGTGTTAACACTTTTAAACAAACAATGCTTTCTTGCAGCTAATCTTTTTGCTGTTTGGGCTGTATTACGGACTATCTGAACAGACTAATGAATACTATATGAAGGATAAAGGTTGATCTTTGCCTTGATATAACAGAAATTAGCTGTCCAGTAGCCTGTAAAACAGCTTTCCATTCCTTGATCTGTAGATAGATGGCCATGCTCATGCCATTGGCCCAAACAACATTGCCCTAGTTGTAATTTAAAAGTTTATATTCTCTACTCCAAGTAATTATTTGCATTTTCATGTGTTAGTTTGCAAAATGGCCTTTGGGAACTAAAGAGGTTTTGTGGGTTTTTTGATTCTTTGTTTTTTAGTTGGGGGGTTGAGTACTTTATGCCTCTGCTCATTTTAAAAGGACAGGATAAGGGCTTGTAATTAAGTTTAATAACTCTTTCTAATAGGCTGTTTGTTTGCAAGAGTTGTATCCTTTCACTCAAGATCCAAAGAAATCAGGTCTATGAGGCTCTTTCCAGCTCCTTTAAGGGATCTCCACCCAGGTCTGCACCAAGAACAATTAATGCTACCAAAACATTACAAAGTAATATGGGTAGTAAAAGAACCTAGATGGTTTCTCTCATCAGAAACATGTCTTTTTAGATCTATGAACACTTCAGGTTGGGTGTCTCTATGGCTTTTTAGCAACCTCACTTGAATTTCCAGTCTTTTGGGGTTAGATACTTAAATTCATTTAAGATCTGGGTCTTGGGTCTTGCTTCCCCTTCTCTGAAATTACTGGAAAATATTCTTTACTTGCTTGACTTCACTGGCAGGAAATGGTCTTTTGTGAGCACACCTGTTGTGACAGTTTTTTTTAAAATGCAAAAATTACAGACTATCTTCTAGATATAGTCTCTATAGATATATCTATCTAATAGATACTAGATAGACTAGTCTACTCTAGACTAATCTTCAGCTTATAAGTAGTTATTCTCTAAAGAAAATACATTCACCTGTAAAAATAGTAGCTTTTGTTTACTTGTGTTTGTACCTTTTACTTAGAAGATGCTACAGATTGTAGACATTGCTGAGGCTATAGGAGGTCTCACGAACCTGATAATGCCTTGCTCTTACTGAAACAGAACTTCCACAGCTCTGTGACATTGATTCTCTGGAGTAAGGGTGAAGTTTGATTAACAATGTGTATTCCCAGGAAGGCTTACCTTTGCTTAGTAAATATTTTCTTTCCTATTTCAAGACTATAACAAAGCCACAGTTTTACCCCACCCTCAAAAGCTCAGAATAGAATAATAGATATGAAAGCATATTTGTATTATAAAAACTTCCTTAGCAGTGTGTGCAGTTACTATCTGGACACATTTTTCTGCAGCATAGATGGATTACCAGAATCGTTAATACCACTCTAAATTAGAGTAATAACCCTGTTTGAGATGGTAACTAGATGCTCCTGGGGGATAGCACTGAAGTAATCAACCATAAGGCATAGGTTCCAAGGAAGCTCTGAAACGCCTTCCCATTTCTCCCAAGAGACAAAAGACAAGAAAGAGAAGAGCTGAATTAGCAGTTAATAATGTATAATGAGTTAGAAGTTTGAAGTTTATGATGATTCATAATTATTATAAGAAACCAGTTTGTCGATTCATGAATTCAAGACAAGCTTGTTTTCCTGCCTGCTGTCTATTGCCACTCACTGTAGTTGTGAGGTGGTGTACTGCCTTTCAACAGAGCTTCATTTTTGGAGACATTTTTTCTTTCCTACAGCATGTCTGTCAAGTAAGCAAAGGGTTTGGCTAGGTTTTCTGTTCCTCCTCCTTAAATTAAAAAAATAAAAAAATAAAAAAGGAGGCCAGTCAGATTTTCAAAGATATTTTTGGTAACAGCATTTCCCTCTCACAGATTTGTTGATCCCGGTAGCTGACAAGGTCTGTTAAAGCAAGTTCTTATAAAACTGCTGTCCTAAGAAAAATGAAGGATTATCTGCTTCTCTGCAGAAGGCAGACATCCTCTTTTTATGTCTGCTGAGTGCGTTGGAGGTTCTCAAACTTGAACCTCTTGTACCCTTGACAGTCTTGAAAATAGAGTGAAGGAGACATAAGAAGGAGACAGAGGTAAAGCACCTGAGGGGAGGGCGGGGAAAGGAGGAGGAAGGTGGCTGGTTCTCAGAGCAGGGCAGAAGTGAACACTGCAGCTGCAGAATGGATCGGTCTGCCTGGGACACTGACATTTGGGAATGCATCAAATAAAGTCATTTAGCAGCTTACTAAATTCCAGTTAGCAACCCCTCCACCCCAGTGATAATTTTCTTACTATTTTTATAGGTTAGTTCGATTAAGGTGTCAGAAGATCTCGGTCTTTCTTTGAGGCTCCCCTTGTGTTATTTAAACACGTCAGTTACAGTTTCTCTACCAAAGATATTCTCATCTATTTATAAAAAAGGGAATGTTTCATTATCCCGTTTACAAAATAGGAATTGAGGCACAGTGGGAGGTAGTTATTTTATTAAAGGTCACCCAGACAGTATGTGACAAAGCCAGGAACAGAAGTCAGATCTTTAGGATCACAAACCTGCTCCTTAATCACATGGATATCTTTCCTCCTGCATTTTTACTGTTTGAAATGGGCTGAGAAACCCTTTATGACTGTGGATTTGTTTAATGGTATTACCAGATTAATGCTAGTCAGCTGGCTGGAATTTTCACTAGCAAGTCATATCACTATGTATGCATTTAATATGAGATAACCTTTCATCTTCCTGCTGGCAAATATTTTATTTCAGAGATACTAAGCTGACTAAACTTACAGCTTGCATGAGTGATACGGAATTTGAAGTTAAACAGCAGGCTGTTTGTTATATTTATAACTGATAGCAAAAGGGATTTCAGTTCATAATTAAAAATAAAAAAATCAACAGCTTGTCAGCATTAAAGCAAAGGAAGTCTGCATTGGGAAATGCATAGCATAGCTAAAGAATTTATGCACCTACTTATTTTCTTGCACACCCATGTGATTAATCTATGTGCTATCAGCTGGGCTTCTAAGAAAGGATTTCCTCAGCTCTGTATTGCACAGAGCAAGGCAGGTCCTGAAATGAGTTGAGAGCTGCTTCAGTTTTCCTGGGCTTTTCTTTTTTGCTCCAGTAACTGGCAGATTCTGGATTGTTATGAGCAGGGTGTTTCTCATCCTGCCAGGCCTTTTCCTAGAGCCCCTGCCAATTTGACCTCATAGTGGGGTACACTGGTCTTTTAAGGCTGAATGAGGTGAGAATGTGGTTGGGAGTGAGAATGTGGTTTCAATTACTATCTTTAAGCAGATTTGACATGTTCATCTGACATGGGGAAGTGGAAATGAAAATCAAACCTGGAATCACCTGTATGGCAATGCAAAGCACTCCCACTAGGCTGGCAAGACAGAAGATTGCAGGACACATCTTGAACATAGGCATGACTCCATTAAAGCCAATATTACCTTAGTTCAGGAGCTTCTTTGCCAGAGGACACTGGTTCATTCTTTTCTCAGTCAGGGGTGGGGTGGGGGGGGTGGGGTGTCAGGCACTTTCTAAAAGCACCTAAATAAATAAGGTCTTTGAATGTTTCACTGAGGTAACACTGGAAGCCATAGAAAAAGATATTTTTCCCCCTTGTATGGCAATCTACCCATTTGCCTATACATTATTTAACAACAGTTACCTAAGAATGGCAAGAAAGTGATATGTCATGTCCCCTTTGAGATGTTACAGGAATAGTATTCTATTACAGCATATAGTATCCGTAATGGCTTGAGAGATACGTTCTCCGTATCCAGTGTCCATTTTAAACAGGGAAGGAGAACAATGGTAATATTATCACACTTTCCATACACTGGGGCTCAGGATACAGCTGGGCTGCTTCTCTTGAAAGAAAAGCCTTGAATCCGACAGAACAATTTGCTTCCAAATTTGTTTTTCTATTGCATTATTCCAGAAAGAATTGTTGCTCTAAAACAGGATTTCAAGCACTGCAGAGCAGCTATCTGCAGCAAGCAAGCTATGAAGTCCACCAGCTTGCTGAGGTAAGAACAACACAGGCATCCTGAAGAGAAAACATTTGGAAACCTGGGCCCTGCATCTAGAAATAAGTTTGAGCTGCCTTCCTTTATCCAGAGCAGGGTTCACCCCTGCTCCTATGTCCCAGGCAGGAAGCAAGGTCAAAGGGAGAGAGCTGGAGGATCCCTGCAATATCACCGAGGTCAAACTAACTGCTGAGCATCTCTGTGCTTCTTGGCATGATGGTGCTTGGCTGGGCATCTCCTATGGTTAGAAAGCTCCCTGTGGGACTCCTTGTCCAGACTTCCAGTAGGATTTTTCTCCCATCTATTTCTCCTCACGCTTCTCATACAAATTAAGTAGATCAAATTATTATTCCCCAGCCTTATCCTTTCATACCTCACAAGCCTTCTCACCTGGTTGTTGTCTAACACTGTGTAGTCCAGCTTAACCTCCCACAGAAGAAAGTATGTAAATCTCCAGGAATAGTATCTTTCCAATGTCTGGTGGTGGTTTTTCCTTTTTTTTTTTTTTTTTTTTCCCTTTTCACAGTGTTTGGATATAGTCTTTGATTATTCTTAAAGCTCATTCATATTTTAAAATGATTTGATTAAATGTTTCATGAATTTTGCTTGCACTTTAGGTAACTATTTCCGTACCTAGCAGTGCCTATGAGGCTGTTTGTTCACTTCGTATTCAGCCCTGCAGTCAAGGGAATTGACTTCTATACTGCTCTGCATGGTTCTACGGCACAGATTGCCACAAAGTGTATGGTATTATTTTTACGTCTTAACTAGCTGAACATAACCCTCCTAATCAGATTCCTGTGTGAATGATCATGTATAGAAAGTTAAGGTTTGCTTTCCTAAGTATTTGGAGAAAATCTTATAAAACTCGGTTTCAATGGTATTTGTAGAAAGCAAAGGTATCATGGATGCTAATGCTAAAGCTTTGTGTTTAAATTTGAATGAATGTTCTTACAAGATTTCTTTATTTCTTGAGTGTTTTTTGTGTTATCCACCCCACTCCACTTTTGTCTATGGACAAAATCTGATTTATGTTGTGAAAATTATCAATTCCACAGGTAGATTTGACTCTTGAGCTGAAAATAAAATGAAATATACTGTGGAAAAATGCAAACTAATATATATGAGAACAAAACCTGTCTACGGCATGCTCCAAACTGGGAGGGATAAAGCAAGAAATGATGTAGTAAAAAGACTTGCGATTGATTGCAGATCAAAGCTAATTTCATGAAAACAATGTGATGTAACAGGAAAAAAGGCTAACACAGTTTGGAGCTGCATTCATTGGAATGTGTCCTGGGGCAAATAAACCATAGACTGGGTCTTGCTTTAACTCCTTGGGTTTTTAATGCCATCTATTTTTCCACAGATTAGCTGCCCTCAGTCTTTCATAGTGGAATCTTGGGGCCTTGATATCTCCACATGCATCCTCATGTACTTGTGTTCGGGATATCTTGTAAAGATATCAGTGACCTGAAAAATACTGATAACAGAGAAATGAAGTGGACTGGAAGGACTGCTGTATAGAGGTAAACATAAGGTGTTCTGGTAAATATCATATGCTAGCAGGATACCAGCTAAGGAGCAAAATAATGCAAAATAATGTAATTGATGTATGTAGAAGAAAAACAAGGATTCAGCTGCACCACAGAAGCTATGATATAATTAGGAGCAGTAGAATGAACATAAAAAGAAAACACTGATTTGAATATTAGAGAAAATATTCTGGACTACCTTTAGCCTTTCAAATAACATCCCAGGTAAGGTTGTGGGGGATTCTTGAAAATGGATCCTATAGGTATTAATTAAAGAACCAATAAACTTGCAATAGACGGCAATCTTATCTCTCCTGGAGGGATTGCCCAAACGATCTGTGCAATGTTTTTTGTCTCTACCACCTCTGACTTATGCAAATGAAAAAAGCAGTAGCAATGCCTCCAACACAGGTGGTAACCTGGCCGTCGGTGGAACATCGAGTCAACCAACCCTGTGGATGCCAACTGGAAAAGGGCAAAGGAAAGAGGCATCTGGAGGGGAGAAGAGCAGAAGGTACAAATGCGGTGCTCTTCTAAGAGGTGTGACAAGGAAAGAGAGAGCAAAGTGGAGCAGAGGCTTTTACAAAGGAAGGAGTAATGAGAGGAAAAGTGACAGAAACCTGCTTGGGAGTAAATGAGCAAATGTGCACTCCCGTAGCGGCCCCCACCGACGCTGCCTGGAAGCCCCTGGGTAGTGGGCACAGGGGGCTGAGCCCTGTCAACCCTCCCTCCCTCCACCCACGCCCCACGGCTCCTGCTCCTCTCCGCTCTCTCGTTTAACCCATCCCTTCTAGCAGAAGTGAAGCACAGATTCAGGAGACCTTTTTCTATTCTTAGTCAGCCTGCTGCTGCCAAGCTTGACCCTGGGAAATGCATTGCCAATACAGTTTCCACAGGGCTGGGGCGGTGGGGTTGGGCTGTCCAGGGTGTCCCATCCTGGGGAGCCAAGCCGGGGGCCCTGCCATGGCCCCCAGGTGCTCACCCGAGCCTGGCAGCCGCTCCCCTGCAAGCCCAGTGGCCCCACAGCAGCCTCACCCTGCCAGGGCAGCGCTGGCTGGGCTGCGGCAGGCAGCAACAGAAAGACTGATTTGACAGGAAAAAGTGGGAGAACTTGATGGAATTGAGAGAAATTTTTTCTACCCCAAATAAACAAAGCTGAAGGCAGAATGTTTCCAGTCAGAAAGGTGATGGTGAGTGCCCTGGGCAGGGCTGCCCGGGCTGGCCATGGTGGCTGGCCCATGCCTGAGGCGCAGCAACGCACTGCGGGCCCGGCCCAGTGGTGAGGGGACCCAGTGCCTCCTGCAGCGCTATGTTCTTTTCTGTGAGCTGTATTTTAACTACCAGTGGGTGAATTTCTTTGGTTTGGGGTTAAAAAGCACAGTGAGCACTGTTAAAAAGCTGTTGGGGGGTAGGAGGGTGCTTCCCTCCAAAACACATTGCCTGCCCTTTTGGAAGTGTCTGTCCACACCATCGACAGGGTGCAAAACACAAAGGAAAGGTAAGCAGTGATTTCATTTGCACAAAACATCTTTTTTTTTTTTTTTTTTTCCTCCCAAGCCTAGTTTTTTTTTTTTATTATTATTATTATTTTTGTTAAACAATAATGGCTGTTTGGGAGGTTGTATTAATGCCACAAAACTGACCCAACTCATGGAAATCTCACAGCAGCCCTATAGCAAAACAAACTGCAGCACTCATGAGCAAATGGTGTTCAGCAAAGTTCTTGTGTACTATTCCTTCCTATATTTCAGCTATTTTTGGTAAGTGGGTGCATGGGCTGCCGTGGAGGAACAATGGACACCCATACCCCTCTCGGGCTGCCTGTCTGCCTTTGCCAGGGTGCCAGGTCTTCCCCAGCACTGGGTGCCTCTCCTCAGGCTGGGGGGACTTGCTCATGTTTATATTCCTCCTAGGATTTGATGAGATCAGTGTTGAGAATGAAGAGCTATTTTACAGACATGCATGCAAAACATATCCATGGATATACGTGTGCATGTATTTGAGGGAGTCAAGCTGAGAGGAGTGAGGATAAAAGGTGTTTTCTGAGTGTGTAACAGTAAATCCAACAAGTATATTCCCAAATGTTATGTTAAGTAAAAATCAACAGCTAAAGTAGTCATTGTATCAACTGCTGGTTGATATGCGCTTCAGGCTTTAGTATTCCCAATATCATTGTAAAGGAAAATGTCTGTTTAGCTAGAAAATGCATGCAGCAGCTAAGGTGGCTACTCTGAATCCCCGCCTGTGAGTTGCATGTTCGCTTCTGTCTCAGCAAACGCAGAAAGCTGCAAGATGTCTGTCTCGTAACATGCAGCAAATCTTTTTCCTGTTTAGAACTGAGATTTTTCTCTCCCTTAAGAAACACCAGGTCCGACTCCTGGCTTGCACATTGCAGGAACCCCAGTGACTCGGGAAGGGATTGCTGTTTGCATGTGCAGATGAGCCTGCTCATGTAAATGACTTGAGACTGCAAGAGGATAAGCATCATTTTGTGTAACAAACAAGTGGTTCATTTTGCGAAATGATGAGTCCGTGTTTTCTTATCTGTTCAAGACTGTATTTTTTGCAAAAATCTATGTGATTTAATCTAATTTTAACAATATGTAAAGGAATTTAAAATGTAGCGCTCACCATTGACTGTTTGGAAGTGCACAGAAAATTGCTTCTGTTGGTTTACTGCTTGATTAACATTGTAGGTATTCTCCTTAATTTTTTCAATTTTTTAATGGTCTATTTAATCTATTTTTACTTATGTGCAAGTAACTTAAGGGTTATGCTACTTTCCTGTACCGGAGCTCCTGTTAACTGGATGAATAATGCAAAACTGCTACCACTAATGCAACANTTTTTTTTTTTTTTTTTTTTTTTTCCCTGCACAATTTTCTTCTAAGAGATGGACTTCTCTTGATATTGCTTTCCCTTGTAATCACATTGGCAAGTGTTTGAAGGTGTGATGGGAAGGCTTTTAAACATGTGAACGCTGCAATTGACTATTAGTGTCAGTAGTGGAAGTGCTTCTCAGGTCATGCAATGATAGATCAGCGGTAGTACAAGGCAACTTTTCTGACCAGGCAGCAACTAATTAATGTTACTTGTACAATGAGAAATGACTATCCACAGCAACTGATAGGAATCAACCCATAATGTTAAATCAAAGACTTGCTTGGCAAATTCCCAGAATTGAAGATCACACTCTACAGATATTTTGCAACAAAAAAGAAGATTCAATTTCTCGGATAAATGACCTTTGTGGGTTATTCATCGAGCTCTCATCAGAGTGGGTGCTCTAGTTTTCCTCTCTTGATTTTCCCCAGAAGAAATATGCTTTGTTTTTCCATACCTGATTGCTATATTCCTTTAGAGGATATTTATTGTTAAGCCACAGCCTCTGTTAGGTCCTTTGCTGCCTGAGCTTAGTCAGAACTCTGTGCCTCAGACATGCAATAAAGCCCAGTAGCAGAGGAAATAACAGTGCAGTTAACCTCCTTAACATTGATAATAAATAAGTGCTAATAAGATATGTATCAGGGTAGCAATTGCCCTGACATAATGAAATGCACTGGTTTAAATAAGCGGTAGCTGGTGTCATTGTGCTTTTCAGTAAGGAACCTATGCAGGCACTAAATTTTCTGGGTAATTTATGTGTCAGATTTTCTAGGCAGCTCAGCTGCTGTTAAGGCATTTAGTCCAAGTGGCCCAGTTTTCATAAATTCTTGACACCAAGCAAAACCCTTTGTTTTTACAGGTGCCTATCTCAGATCCGAGCCATTTCTTTAAAAATATTACCCCAGTTGGGGGTGCTGAGCATTCTTGGAAATCTGGTCTCTGTCTCCTCCGTCTTTTTTTAAACTACATTTCACTGGATTAAAGCCAGCTCGATTGAGAATTTTGCTTTCCAGTCGCTACCGTGACTCTTGATTGAACACGGTATCTCTGCTATCAATTTACATCCCTGCAAATCAAACAGCTCTCTTCATCTCACCCTACTGACAAGCTATCATGACAACTCCGTGGTGAATGTAGACACTCTGGAATTGGAGGGGAGGTTTGCTTTATTGTAAAGCAATTCTTCAGGGTGGCTTAGTGACATGTTTTGAAGGAAAGACTAAGGTTCTCTTTGCAGCGGGCCTAAACCAGGAAAATGCAAAAAAAAAATGTATGCCCTGTTCCCCATCTCAAATACATTTAACTGTCTCGCAGCATGGGCACTGCTTAGAACAACTCGTGTGCTGCAATTTAATCTCAATACCTACCAAAAAAAAAATGGTAGTATTGAATAACCAGGAGATGTTTATACGTACCAATATTAATTAGACAATCATAGTTTATAAAAGGCACATGAGGATATGATTTGTGAATTGTAACTAAGTCTGAGTGATTGTGCTAATTTATTATGGTTTGGAAACAGAAATGTAAATTTGTAAGCTTTGTGCCTCATTATTATTTTTTTTTACTCCACAGTTCCCCTGACACTTATTGTGTTACTAAAGACAAGAATAATAATACCAGAAAATGGTCGTGTTTTATCTCTGTAATATTGCTGGCAAATTGAGACAGCATGGTAGCAAAATCATAAAGGAAGTTTTCTCTGAAGTGCCCACGTCTTTGGTTTATGGAACTTGTCAGATTATCATCATTGCTTGGTTGCAAAAAAACATCTGTTCCTGCTTTTGAGAAATATTTGTAGCAGTTTTACAGCAGGATTTAATTACTGGCAGTGAATGGTGGTTGGGTGCCATACAGTACTAACAGATTTTTATCTATACTCCTTTATATCTATGAAGTGTAAATGACAAATAGGAACACTATTTAACTGTGACTTTAGTAACAAAGGCTGTTTGCTGAAGGACTATGTGGTGAGAGAGTTCAAACGATGGGCAATACTCGAAGGATTTGGTTTCAGAGTTGCTCAGAGTGATGTGATTTGCTGCTTCTTGAGCTCTGTATCAGAATGCAGCTCGCTAAATCCTAAAACTGCATTAGCCACAGGAGAATCTCTAATATGAATTTGGACTGAATCTGAGATACTGGGAACCTTCTGAGCAGCTGCAGTTATTGTTGCTTATGCTTTTTTAAAGTGCTGGTCACTGTTGGCTCTGAATGCTATGCTTTTGATGGAACTTTGTTTTAATAAATGATTTTATTAGGTTTTAGTCATCCATCTGCTGTTTGGGAAACATCTTCTGAGACATCTATATTATTGTGAAGATTCAATCTGACTTTTATAGTGTCCAGAAAGGGGGGCATCTCACTTATGTAGAAATATCAATGCATAAATAAGACTGATGGCATTTAATGGTAACAATTGCTCTGGTAATTAGAGAAGCAGAATACCTGAGGCAGCAGTAATGCCAGCTTTGGCTCCTTCCCTTTTCTCCAAAAGCTTACACCATGCGTATTTTTGAAAGCCTGCTTTCTTCCTGTTCTACTAGAAAAATAAGCCTTTTCCCACATCTGATGACTTCCCTCACTTGAGTTGTCCGTGAATTCTCTGAACTCTTCATCCTTGTCAATTATATTAGCTCTGGAGAGAGAACCAACAGCAGGTCCTGAATTCTGTTACACGGTGTGCGTCTTCAGCTGAATAGCAAAGAGGGTGGCTTTACAGGCATAAAGCCAAGGGTTGTCACAGATGTTAGTGAAGTTCCAGTTTGGCCTGGGGAATCTTTCTACTGCGGCTCCCTGTTCTGCTCACACCCTTTTTGTACAGTATTTGCATGAGAAGGTAAGAGCCCAGCTTGGCTGGTAGGGGCAGGCCTGGGAATTTGTGGAGAAACTCTTCAGTGCTTATATATAGGACATTATATATGGAAATCATGATGTTATTATAGCTTATAAGAAACATTTATATTAGGGTGGCACCCACATGCTCTACTCTACATTTATGCATGCAAATAAGTGACAACTTTTCTCAGTTTGCAACTGAGAAACTTTTTTTTTTCTTTAATTTGAGTCCTCATTCTGTTCCTGCAATGGTCTAGCTGTGGCAAAGGTTCAGACTGTGGTATTTGAAAATAGTTTCAAGTGCCTTCGATGTTTTTTAGCAATACTGACATGCCTGCACAGGCAAACAGACATAGTCTGGACTCTCTTTATACCAGCAAAAAAGTGCATTTGCCATTTTATCTTGTGTATGGTTCTAGGATTGAAACAACCTATAGCCCTAGGGATATTTTGCATTGTGTTTGTATGGGGCTTTTCTCAGGACAGAAACTTAGAACCCCAGCAGATACTGTTAAGCAAAAGCCTCGTGTGTCAACCTTTATTTTCTTTAAAAATTCTTGGAATTCAAAAAACAGCCATCCTGCCCTTGCCCTTGCTTTTGGCTGCTAACGCTTTGCAGAAGCTTTGGTGATGGATTGGTTTGTCTAGGTGTTTGTTACACACTGACGTCCAATAGCGTATGCAGGGTTAATGCTATGAGTTTCAGAGAGACTGAGAAATCCTCCTTCAGCTTTCTCCTGAGCCCTACGAACTCATTTCACATCTCATTCATTAGACAAACTAGCTGTTCTGAAAACAGCATGCAAAACACTCCAGATTACTCTGATGCAAAAGTTTAGTAGCCTGTTCCCCCAAGGAGTGCCAATAACTCAACCTTTAAACCTCAAAGAAAACCTGATTTTGAGGATCCAATTTACGAAGGCTTGAAAATGAATGTAGGGTAGTATTTGTGAAGAACTGTAACCTAAAGACAACATGCATTTTGTTAGTTTAAGATGGCAGGCCTGCCCCCTCACCTGTAATCTCTGAAGATTACTGGCTCCTACTACACTCACAACACTGACAATGCACTGTTCATAGTGTACTGGCCTGGGGCAGATTTATAACAACTCACATTTCTTCTCAAGGTATATAATTTCATTGCTCTAACACAGGCAGTGTTTATAATAGCAAAGGATGACGTTTTTGCTCTATCTCAAATGAGTGACAATTCTTGTATATTCTCTCTCTCTCTCTCTCTGGCCTGTTGCTATCAATTCTAAAGTGATTTTCAGTCTTGCATATATCTATTTGAAAAGTTAAATGAGATATTTCCTTGTATGGATGTAGGTGACTGATGAGGAGGTTTACTAAGATGGTGTTCAGTGTAAACACCCTGAATTTAAATAGTTATACAAAATGTGAGGCACTGTCAATCTACAAAGTTGACTGGAAATTTTTTGATAGCATATTTTCCTACTTGGTCTCTGGAACTTCACTCTGGAATTAATTAGGAAATTCCTAGTTTCAGAAGTAGGAGGAGACCTTCTTTAACATGTACCTGGTGTCATGCTGATGTAGGTCAGAGCACCCAAACTGGCAATTTTGGCCTAAAGATTACCACTTCATTTTGAGTGATACTGCATGTGAAAAGATTTGTACATGGGGAAATGTAGAGGAAACATATTCAAATGTAAAGAATTCAAGGACCTAAGTGACTGAGAAACTAAACCATTCCTCTGGTAATGTCTTCTAATGACTTAATTAGCTTCTCTATTTAAAAATATGCATTTTAGTTCTAGTCTGAATTAACTGAATTACTAATTTCTAGCTGTTGCATTTCACTATGGCTTTTTTTTTTTTTCTTCCTACTGTTATTACCACTAGATCTTTTTTTTCCTGTAGGTGCTAGCTCAGGTATGTCCATGCATGCTTCGAACTCATACCTGTTTGTAGTGCAGACAAACATTGTTTCCTCTCTGAAGAAGTACTAATCTCAGTAAGCAAACCCAGTAAAAAGCAGGAGAGGATCCAGGTGCAGAGAGGTTAGTGACAGCACAGGTATATCTGAAAAAGCCTGGAGCTAAACCAAGCTCCATGCTCTCACCCTGAGAGCTCTAGGCATTGCTTTTGCCCAAGTCATTTTGATCTGTTCCTAACATAGCTGTCCTTTACAGATGAGATTATCCTCTGTGAAACCCTGCACAGTAAAAGACTCTTTTCAATACCCATAACAACATAGATTTAGGAAAATGCCAGTAGTAATAGATTTTATCCTGCATTCTCTAAATGGGCCAAACTCTCCCATTGATTTTAATAGCTCTTTTGCCTGAATAATTGTTATGTGAGCAGGCCATGATTGAAATGGCCTAATCCCCATTTACAGGAAATATGTATGAAATAGTATAGAAATACCCAGCAGATGCGGCCAAGTGATCATTTTGTGTGTGGTAAAAAGAGTTCGAGTGTGGTGGAAAGTAATTTTAGCTTTAAAGGTAAAGCTACCACACTGAATTCCTTGCCTCTCCTTTTCATTTCCTTCCACTATTGTCTCAGCTGCTTTTTACAGGTCTTTTTCCTCCTTTTCTTATCAAGTTCTTTTAGGGACTTGGAAGCTGAATGGTGGTTCTGCCTACACCTCTGTCCAGCTCAGATTATGATTCTGAGCTGGTCAAAAGTAGTTACACAAATTCCTGAATACACTAAGCAATTTCCTCTTCTAATTAGAAAAAATACCCCAAAAAACAAACTCACCAAGAATCTCGGGTCCCCTTAGTCCCACTCAAAGCCCTTGTCTTCTCCAACAGACTGAAAGAAAGAGATCTAAAAAATATTGTAAGTNATCTAAAGTTCTTGACCAAAGTGACAGATAACATTAGCAGATGTCTGTAGTATTCAACAGACTCATCCTGCACTTGCAAGAACTAGACATATTGGTAAAAATGTCTCCCTGGTTCTGTGATACAAGATGGCACTTGTATCAATCAAGGAAGCACTTAGCCAACTGAAGATAATGCTGTAGCTGAAGGATTTTTCCCCTGAAATTCCTGCTGCAGAAAAAAGTACATTAAGATAAATATTCCAGTGTCAGATGCACACAAGGAGGTCTCTGTGTTGAACAATGTCATTAGATTAAAAAAAATAGAAACACACGGGGCAGTCTACCCACTGTTACTCCAGTGTAAATCTAATATCCTTCACCTGGTTGTACAGAGAACCATTCCAGCTTTTTACCAAGGCACATGACAGGAGAGTTTGCCTACTGACTTCTTAGTTTTACTTAGAAAGGATTTTTTTTTTTTTATGGCTATATACTTATTGCAACAAACTTTTTGTGTGAGCAGAATGAGAGCTCCTTTATTCCCTTGAAAACTATGATCTGAAGTTAGGGGACTCAAATTCCAAGCTACTGATTTGCATGAGTCCAGGTATAACATAGATACTTTGGTGTGTGACCTGTGTGTGAACCTGAAGGAGAGAAAGGGAGGAGGGGGAGAAATGCGCAAGAGAGATGGTTAAGGGAGGAGATGATCATGTAAATGGAGTAACCTTGCTTAATCATCATGAGAGAGCAAATTCTCCAGGGGCCAAAGGATTACCATGTCTACAAAGGTCCAATAAAGGGGAAGGCTGAGCTACTCATAGTGTCATCATAGCTGTAATTCTCAAGCCATAATAAAACCCTAGTATGTTATTAATTCAGCTGTTCTGGTTGCTGTAGAGATGATATTCAAGTACTGCCATTAATTCATCTTTTTACCCACTAATATATTATTTTCTACAGGGATTCATTGTTTTAACCCTCAAAGTGAATTAGTCTGTGGCATATTTCAAAGGTTTCCACCCAATTAAATCAGTCCAAGGACATCCACATTGCATCAGAGCCACTAGCATTACATTAGTAAAGATAAAAACTCCAGTCAAGAGGGTAGGATATCTTTAATGGGACTTTATCACTGAGACTTGAAGTTATATATATGAGAAGCAAAATGTGCTTGGCTATTCCCACAGAGATCATGCACTCTAAAATAGTCTTAAAATACACAATCACTAACAGTGGTGTTTGTCACACTCATTGCTCATTAGTTTACACCAGAAAATTACTTCTGAATAAATACTGATTTGCCACAGAAAATATATAAAGCAGTAACATGTAACTAAAAATGATCATCAAACTCCAGCATTGCTGGGACTTGTTTTTTACACTTGTGAGTGACGAAGCGTTTTTAGCTAAAAAGAAAATGAGCACGCATAGTGCTGATAGAGAGAATGGGAAAAAGCAAAGGGGAATGATGATATAACACGAGAAATAACTGAGCAGGAGCTAAGCAGCTTTGGTGGACCTGTGCTTGTCTGGGGTCTCGGCACCATGTTCTGCAGAATATAGCGCCTATATTGTTCATGTTTTTGCATTATCTACCATATCCAGGCTTCCTGCTACTCTCGATTGTGGAGACCTGTCTGAGTACAGCCCTACTAAAATTTTGTTCCCTGAACAGCAGGCTGGAGAAGTTTGCAGATAGAAATAGCCATCCCAGATCAAACCCTCTTCTCCCCTGTGCTCTGGGTGGAGTAAGAACAACTGTGTGCTTAATTTTTGCTTATTATTACTTGCAGAAACTGGGATGAGAGTAGGTGTGAGCTTTGTATACCTACACTATTTGGATGTTTGCCCCCAAATTCTTAGTATACCTGTCTGTCAGTCTCCTACAGTTCAAATACTTACCACTAGTGGTGGTTTATGCAGAATACTACCTATTCTTATTGTCACAGTTTCTTGTAGAAATTAAGGAGAAACATTTCAGAATATAATTTGTTTTCATGGTATTAGTACCTGTTTTTATGACACTGCCATTTACAAGGGTCTGACACTGCTCAGATGCAGAATTCACTGGTATCAGAGAACAACAATGCAGAGTATAAAGAGAGGACAGATTTTTACTAGGTATTATACCACACTAGGGAAGGCATTTAAAACACAAATAGACAACATGTAGCACATGTACTATTAAGCTTTTACAGGGCATTATTCCACTCAAGGGATGCTTGCGGTGTGAAAAGAGAGAAAAACAACACAGGACACAGAGAGCAAGACAGATCTTTATAGGGAATTATCCCACACCAGGGAGGCTGCTATTGTGAACAGAGGAAAGAAAAACAAGGCAGGAGATAAAGAAGAGAGATTTCACTGGCTTTAATGTTTGCCTCTGTGTGATCTAAAGCAAAACTGGTAGCACTGGACGAAGAATGCACACTGAAAAGCTCATCCTAAGATCTCATTCTGTTTTCCTGTTTGCTAATTGCGAAGGTTGAACTTGGCAATTTTTTCACCCACAGAACTTGTTCTGTGGATATTTTTTGTCTCAATCTATAGGATAAAATGGCCAGTGAGACACTAGTGAATGTACTGAGAACAGCTCTTTTCAGAACTGAAGTTTTTCAAATTCTGTGAAATAGAGCTGTACAAAAAATAAAGTTCAGTGGGATTTTGCTGAAAAAGGGAGTTCAAGGAGAACAAAAATAGTTACTGAGTTAGGGTCAAAATAGGCAAATGGTTTCAGACAAAAGAAAGTACAATTTCAAAATGCCACTTTTGTTGTGAATTTAGATGTGAATAAGAAAGTGTGTTCTCTTAAATGTCTTAAAATCAAAAATTTTATTTTAAGCTTGACACAAAATATTTAGATCTTAAATGGAATTTTTTATTTTGTTGGTGAGAACCTCATAAGCTACAATTCTAATTTTGAGTCATTCTGAATTAATTTTTTTTTAAAACTTGTTCAGACACCAGCTACAATCATGCAATTATTTCAGTACTGACATTAGTAAAGCCTCATTCCTTATGGAATTCCACAGTTTCCCATACAAGTATCTTATGTTGCTCTTCCTTTGGTATCTGAGAAGCATGAATAGTTCCAACGGCTGGGCATTTATAAAGTTTCTGTGCGTTCCCTGGTGTCTGATAAGAGATACCATGATGTAGCCTTTCTCAGAATTAGGTCTCATGACATCCTTCTTTGCTCAATTTGACTGAAATCTGCAGGAAATGCTCCTTTGAGATATCTTTCTGCTATAACAAATTTAGTTGAAGTGAGATGACTGTCATAAAAGCTACAACAGGGAACAGAGCAGACACAGCATGTTCCTACAGCCCTTTCTCCCAGAGCAAACCAGATAAAGGCTGCTCGTTGAGTCAGCTTCACGGGGTAGCATTCCCTATACGCTGCTCTCCAGTGGTCCATCGCACGGTCTGTAGGGAGATGCAGGTGTCTTAGGAGCCCTGTCAGAAAAGAGGTTGTCTGCCAGCGGTGACATAGGCCTGGCAAATAGGGTCACTGATCCACTGCCACAAAACCCAGAGTGACAAATAGCCTGCCCTGCATTCCTAACAGCTGCTGCATCCTCTTTTATGCATATAGAGCTGTATCTCTCTTAGCTGTAAAACAGGGCTATTGGCTTGCTATATGCCACACTGCATGCCACAAGTACAGCTGTAATATTGATTATAAGATGCTCAGATATTATAGGAAAGAAGGTGATATAAACTGCTTTATACAATATAGTAGACAATGTGAATGTTTTAATAGGCTTTCCAGGTCATTCTGTAGCATTTAATAAGCTACTATGTCCTTGTGAGTCTACAATTAAAAAACCCCAACAAAACAACAGGACCATAACCAAACAATCCAACCATATAAAAAGCAGAGCTCAGTTTCTCCTATTAAATTCTGTGGTCTAACAAATAAATGTTTTGATGCAATGTCATGGCTGATAAACTCTAGGAAGCTTTGTCAAAGAAAGGGTGATTGCGGAAACGACAGTTTTCTGAAAAAGAGGAGGAAAAAAATCAAGTATGTGAAAGTCACAAGGATAGGAATAGTTGACAGTTAAAGTAAGATCAAAACAAAGGGAAGAGATACAGAAGGTGACTTTTTCAAAGAAGTTGGACAAAGCCCTCAATAGTTAAGAGAATAGTAGCAATAGGATAAAGAAATACTAAGGAGTGTGGAAATGAGAAGGAAACCCAGAATGTGGAAAGCATCCATTGGGTGGGGAAAGAACAATTGTTATGATTTATGGGCTTTGGCTGGCACAAACTCACCAGTATGCAGTTGCTAGTTTCTAAGACTCCTGTGATTCAGTAACTTGTTTGCTTTTTTTTCTTGGGTTTTGGGGGAAAAAGCCTCAAACCACCACAACTGCACTTTGAACAGTGTGGCTGATCAAAGGGAATTGGAATATACTATATATAGAAATGAACCGAGAATTATATTTCAGTATTTATTTTTATTAACATAGCATCCCTCTGCCCGAGTGTTTATATGCTGCTAATCAAGAATGTTTCTGTTCAGGGCATGTTAATGTGCATACATATCATTTGTTCTGCTCTAAATGGATCTTGTTTGCCTTTAAGTATTTTTTTTTTTCTTTTTTTCTTCTCCTGTGATTCATGCATGGATTCCAGGAGAAAGACATATAATCTCTCTTCATTCATACAGGCCAGTACAACTTCCTAAAGCAGGCTAGTCCTGAGAGGTCATCAGCTAAGAGAATATGCCATTGTCCTAGCTAATAAAATTAGGGGAAACAAGGAGCTGCATCTTGCATTATACCTTGTAAGTGGTACAATTTAAGCTTTGCCAGGATTTTTCTGGGGTCAAAGTCCAAGGGACTGCTACTGACAAAGAGAAGTCTTCCTTAGCCATGCCTGGTACTGCTCAGGGCCTGGGTGAGGACAATTAGAGCATTCCCACCTGACTCGGAGCTGCTACAGGGCAGACCCTGCCTCTGACACTGGTAAACCCAAACTGCTGAGTGCTTTAGCTGGAGTTCTGGAATGATACAAAATGAATTAATTGCAGAGCCTTCTCCTAACTGTTCTGTTACTGACTACTCAGTGTAAATAGATATTTGCCAAATTTTGTAACGGAGTAAATTACTCTTTTGAGTAGACACATCTGCAGTGGGATTACTGACAAAAGAACCTACATTAATGCTCTCATGGTCATGCTCTGTGAATTACATTTGCCCATGGGAATGCTAGAGGGATCTGGCAGCCTTGTTTGCCTTCATCCATGTGCTTTCATCTTGAGACAGCGAGAGGCTGTCAGCAACCTCTGGGGGTGGCTGGAGGCAAACAGAGGAAAGACACTGGAAAAGTCATGGTGGTGAAAGCCCTCACAGTTTTCTTCAGCTGTTGCACAAAAGTGCTTTAAGCTGGAAGGTGTGTTTGCTAGTGACAGTGAGATGTGTACAAAAGCTTTTGCCACTATGTGGTCATATCTTCTGTTGGTGTGTAACTTGTGCATTCAGCAATTGGTATTACTGCTGTCCTCAGATCCATGGTCTTTGTGCCTAACACAGCTACATAGACTCAAATATATTAGGCATAACTGTAAAAAGTCTGAAAGTCATGGCCCTAACAACCTTATTTTACCAAGAAAGATCCTTCATGGTTATGAAAAAATATTTCTGACCCAAGTCACGATGTGACTGAAGGATACCTGATGTCTAGCAGCATCTTTCTGGGTCTGCAACTGGCACAACCAAGTTTTGGTTGTGTGAACTATTCACTGTAATGGGTGATACATTCACTAAAGTGTTGTAAATTGTTGATCTGCCATGTCCTCTTTCTTTGGTGAAGCAGATACATGTAGTCTTTCACTCAAGATAACTTCATTCCTTCCTTAAGAGAGAGGGTGGAAGCTGCCCAGCCTCCCTCCCCTATTGCGACTTGCCCAGAAGAAACTGGTACAGTGTACCTTTAGAAGCAGAAATTGTGATCCTTGTGACTGACCAGTACACCCCTGAAATGGAAGAAGGCTCAGAGGAGATGGGCCAGAGCAATGTGCCTGTGAAGCTCAGGGAATAATGCAGGAAATGACTGACCACAGCTGTTGCAATGAGGTGACTTTATCTCAGCACTAAAGGGGTCTGGAGGGTGGCCTTTGTTTTAGATAAACTCCCTGAGTTCATTAAAAGAGTGTAAATGTCTCCTTGAGTTAGGCAGACCAGCATGGGGGGACTGAATATGTTGCTCATCCCAACGGATAGCATAAAAACTGAAGAGAGCAATGCATTTGAGCTGGCTTCAACCCACGTATTCTTTCCTGGTGACGGGGGATGTCCAGCATTGTGACAGTGAGCATATTCTAGAGACCGGTAATGGGAATCACATTAGGATTGTGATTGAACTGTGTATTGCAATTGCTATATATATTGCCAAGTGTAATTTATGTTTGCATTGTGTTATTCAATGTACTTTTTTTATCACTCTGCTAAATCAGAAATCCTGTGTAACATCAGCTATCTTTAAATAAGTAAATTTGATATTAACCATTACACCCTCCAAGTATGGAACATCTAAAAGAACCTGTTCAAAGAATGTTGGACTCTGGTACCACCAGAGAAATGGGAAGTGGAAGAGACCCTCAGACTCTATGGTACACTGTGGCACACAATAATTACCCCTCCTATTATATTATACTTCCTAACAGGTGTTATCTGTGTCCAGACTAGGTTGAGCTGTGTGATTTTTTTTTTTTTTTGTGTGTGTGTGGTTTATTTAGCAAATACAGGATTTAGGCTTCTGGCTCTCACAATGGTGGTGGGAGACAGAAGAAAGAACTCACTTTAATATCTGAATTATCTGGTTGTATCTTTCAGTTTGTGGCTTACTGGGTATTTGCATGTTCTTTTACTAGTGATTACAATCATTTTTCTGCTCTGGTAGGAAGGTATTTTTTTGCATTGTTTTATTTTCCTGATTTTTTCTTTTCCCTTCATTTCTGCTTACTGCTGGGCTCACAAATAAATCTCCCTAAATAGCAAATGAGCACCTGAAAGTAACCTGTGTGCAAGGAAGAATAGGACTAGGCTGTGTGCACCCTCCCTTCACTCCTCCCCTGGATTCAGTGGAGAGGGGGTCTGCATCGCTTTATAGCACCAGTTCTCAGTATATCTGTTCAAGTGGAAGATCTGTGAGCTGAAAGCAAGAGACCATCTAATATTTCTTTTCATTTCCAGATTTCCTGTGCTTACAAATGTCAGTTACAAGGTTTGTGTAAATTACAAGGATGATGAACTTGGAGTAGCTACAGTATGTTTAAATCGTCTGTACAGGGATAATAAGGAGATTGTGAAAATCTGCTCTAGGAAGTCTCAGAGACATTTCCAGATAATTAATGCAATGTGTGGAAACCTGAAATCAGCACTGGTGGGGTTTTTTTATAAGCTAGTAATTTAGGAGTGCATTACAGGAGCACATTAAATTAACCATTATTAGATGAGGAAATGTTAAGATTATTGAGATAATAAAAACCAATTAGTGTAGGTTTTTTGTGTATAACATGGGTCTCATATAGAAAACCTATTATATAGGAGGGACTACAAATATTTGGGGGATATTTCAGGTAGAAGCCAGGGATTAAGGGTCTTGAGCTTTTTTGCAGCAGGAAAAGAGTGCTTTATGAACATTATATTCTTTGAAACAGAGTGATGTGATGCTAAGGATTGAAAAAGCAGCTACCCCAAGAGGATTTCAGGTAGTGTGTAAGAAGTTTGTCCATTAGTCTTAAATCCTTTGGGAG
This sequence comes from Fregata magnificens, assembly GCA_013389945.1. Classification (NCBI taxonomy): domain Eukaryota; kingdom Metazoa; phylum Chordata; class Aves; order Suliformes; family Fregatidae; genus Fregata; species Fregata magnificens. The sequence continues at coordinate 220,958 of WAAD01002664.1, forward strand.
TAAGTTGTGGCAGCTTGAAGAAGAATATAAATTTGTTTATTTGCTCACGTAATGATGGAAACAACTTGTCTGTTTTCCCGTGTTAGAAATGTTTAGATATTCCTGGAAGGTTAATGCATCTGATTTTCTTCTGGTTAAGCAGTAGATTAGAACTATTTACATTGACATTAAAAGGTTGACATCACTGTAAGGATACTGGAAATGAGATGAGAATCACTCCCAGTTGGTATCTCAATAAAGGATAACATGATTCTGTGAAACTATTTACAGTGAGCAGTGGAAGATGCCTTTAATATCAAGGCAATGCATTGTCATAGCTGTACCAAGCTTCTCAGACAGCTTGTATTCTCATATTGTTTTAATTTTGCTCCTGTGGCTGTGACAAATGATTAGAAGTTTATCACCACTTCAGGCAGAAATTATACAAGGTCAATACTTTCCCCATCATAACTTTATGACATCAGACACCCTTATAATCCTTGCATCACACTAATTTAGCTGTTTCCTGGGCCGTTATCTGAGTCACTGCTATTAATTCTTGTTGGTTAGTTTGTTGCTGTGTCCAAACCCATTTTTTCAGATTAGCCTCAAACTGGAGCCAATTAAGGGAACCTTCATGACAAGTATGTTTCCCATCTGGTAGTTTATTCAAATGATCTCTCTTCATTTACTAATCCCAAATGCCAGTTCTTCATATGACAAATTCTTGTCCTTCAGAATGACTTCCATCCCACAAAGCATAGCTGTCAACCTAAATTTCACTTGGTTCTTCCATGTGATAGAACTCTTGGAGATGCTGTGTCTAGCCAGCATAGTATGGGCTTCACTCACCTACTTCAGGAAGAAGTAGAAGTGGTGTTTGTTTTGACATGACCTATGGGATCAAAATATGCTAACTTCAGCTTTGCACGGAAATGCGTAATTGTACTGCCTTTGTATGTGTCAGGTTGCCTGTCTGTTGTTGAGTCAGAGGCATTACTATAGCATGTCTCACGTAACTGTTGTTGGAAATGGTGACCTTTTTTCAAAGAGAAAAGTAAATTCCCGGTCCCCATACAGTGTCTGTCTGCTGTTTTCTATCTTCCCTGGACTAGAAGTTGTCATTTTGAAATACCTTCTTTGGAAAGATTATAAGCAATATCTGTTGGTTTGGTTTTTTTCAAACTTTCACAGGTTTTGTGTATGTCAGGGCCCTGAGTGCACCAATAAGCTTTAATTATCCTGTCCATCCCCCGTTTGTGCATCCAGGAGCCTTCAATCCTGGCCTGAGCTGGAAGAGGAGAGTAGAGTGGTGACAGCAGCAGTCCAGCCATCATCAGGTGAAAGTAAGGCAACAGGTCTGGACTGTGGTCAGTGTGGGGAAGTCTAAATGACAGCAGCTCAGGCACAGGAATGGGAACAGTTACACCTGTGACATAGCTCAGACCAGGACTGCGGGCCTAGGCCTGAGTTTAAATTATATTCCTGGATGATGGGCAGAGGGCGTGGGTGCAGGTCCTGCGCAAGGCTGGCCGGGGCAGGTAGGATCTATTGGTGCACTCAGGGCCTTGACTGTATGTAGTTAAAGTGCACGTTCTGTGGGGCTTTATATGCTAAAAGGGCATCTCTGTCAGCGCTAAAGGCAGTCCAGGCAGGTGTGTTTCTGAGTTCCAGTTTTTGCAGTGTCCAGTTTTGTCTTTTACTTTCAGCCAGATCATTTCCAAACATGAATGTGATAGTTCAGGAAAAACCTGTGAGTTTCACCTGGTTTTATCTGGGAGAAAATTATTCAGTACAAAACCATTAATCAGTCTTTGTTTTATTTAAAATTTGGACCAAATTCTCTTGAATGTACTAATCTTATGTCCACTTTTGAGCAAACCAGGTCTGATCTTCATTCTTGTAACAAAACCTGAAATGAGGCCAAGGCTCTCAGCATTTGATTTCATTGCCGACATCTCGCAGTGCACCATTACGTATCTGTGTATAGAATATCTATAGTAGTCATTAACGTGGGCTCATTACAGCCTGCCATCTGTAGTGGTGACAAAATGAGCTACATTATTGCCTCAAAATGCTGTGATCTTGAAACGATTTTGCCCTGCATCTTCCTCAAAGCATGTGCAAAGCAGTAAGGAAAATTAACTACAAGGAACTTTTCTTTCTTTGCGTTTTCCGTTCTGTTCCTTTCACTCATTCCAAAACTTGCTGTAGTTTTACATTCCCCTCCAGGTAAATATAGGGAGATGTGCTGATCCCTGTCTCTTCATAATATTATTTTATTTGGAGTTTGTCTTATTTTTTGCTTTTGGGGTTTTTTTTGGCCATGGGTGACAGATTTTATTGCCATCCTTTTTTAAGTGATGCTAAATGTTGCTCAGACTTTGAGTGAAGGGTGTACTATGTGCCGTTGGGTCAATACCACTCACAAGAGAAAATATGTTGTAAGCCCCTGCTCAGACACAAAACAATGCATTTGTTCAGAAAGGGAGAAGACATGAAAGAAAGCTAGGGTAAGGATAGAGACAGTTTCTGGGCATAAACGGGTAACCTGATCTTGTAAGATTATGGAAGATTAGTGTTCTATCAAGGAGCAGAAAATTCCTTTTGGGAGAATAAAACCAATGGATTAAGCACAGAGGTACCTGTCCCTGGTTGTGCATAGCAACAGTGTTAAGGTTTTGCTTAACAGGGGAATTATACAAAGAGGCAGCTTACATTTTCTTAAGTCTTCCATATTTGGCAGCATTGCAAGCCTCAACAAAATCCTGGATACCTCAGAGAAGTTTACATCCCTGTTGGTCTGGGGGAGTGCCTCACTCTCTGTCATCGTTTTACAAAGTTTTTTTACAAAAGTTTTAAATGCAAGATTTTTCTAAGCATTCTTCAGAAATGATGAGAGAAGGAAACCCCAGAAAACTTACCAGACCTATTAGTGTCCCAACGTCTCTCTCCTTCCATCTTCCTCCTTTCTTTCTGGGGGGGGGCAGAAATTCCTAAATTTCTTGTTGCTTCTGTTCTAGACTTTTTTTCTTTCTTTCTTTTTTTTTTTTTTTTTTAGGAGTCAAGTGCTCATTTTTGTCCTCTTCCCACTGCTGTACTGTCCTGTTTGCTTTCTCTCCAAGAAGATGCCTCTCAGTTGTGGCAGCACTGCTACTTTTCTTGAAAACTGCTCTGCACTTTGCTACCTCACTGACATTTCTGCCTTAGAGCTGACTGCTAACCATAAGTTCAATACCCAAAGTTTTTGATGGTGGCATCATTACCACAATGACTTTGATTTGGTAAGGTTGACTTTTATTTGTTATTATTTACATGAGAAATAACTGAGGCTTTAGGAATGCTTCTAGTAGTTACTTCTGAAGACAACTAGAGTTACCTTCCTTGGAGTTCTTGCTTCTCTCTGTTAATCACAAGCAACTTTTTCAGAAGACGAAAGAAATTAAAAGGGACATGAAAAGCTAACTCAGAACTAATTTTGAACCTTTTAAGTAAAGCTTAAAGAGGGATTTACTTTAAAAATCCCACCACCCCCCCCCGTCCTCTGGCAGGATTATAATGACAACTGGAATGTATTTGTCAGTATAGTTAGTGGGGGGTGGCAAAGGCGAAGATAAGGCTTGTGTGCTTGTGGGAAAGCACTGCAATCTCATAGATATGGTGGGAGATGAGACAATTTTCTAAACTTCAAAACAAGCTAAATGTGGAGCTTCCATATGACACTGGTTCTTTGTGCTTCTAACAGAAGTGAGGGGTAGCCCCTAGGCAGAGTAGTAACCAAATCCACTGACTTTTACTGTAGTCTGGATAATCTTTGTTGATTGACCATATGCTTTTAAAATTTGTGTCTTTTGACTGTATTGGAATGTCATTAAACCTGTTTCATTGTCTTGAATCTAGAGACAGCTAATGGCTGAATTGTTATGGGGGGGATGCAATATGCTTTTAAGACAAATACATGCAACCATGCTGTCAATCTGTCCATCTTTTAGTTCTCAGTAGCTTTGGAATTCACTGGACATCTTCAGCCAAATTTGATAGAGGGATATTAGTTTCAAAGGTGTTACGCAGTGCATATTGGTGGCCCAGAAGAGGCTAGAGTGCATGTCCTCCCCTGAAGCGGAACGATTATAACTTGGCATCTTTGCCATTCCAGAAAGCAACAACCAGCTGGACAGTCATCACACATGCACTTAAGTTTGACAGCAGCACTACTAATCACTCTGTCTTAAAAAGCCGTCTGTAACATCTTCAGTTTGTAAGGGTATGTGGTTCTGGGAACTGAGAGAAGTCAGGAGTGATATGGAAAGTGCATGGAGGAGCCAAGGAGCTGTTAAAGGATGGAGGACACAAATGAGTAGGACACTTGCTTTACTTAGTTGTGATACCCACAGGACAATTTACTTAGCTTTTTTACTTTCATTTGTTAAAAAAATGTGAAAAATTGCTTAAGGAATTCTTATAACCCAGAAAGGGTCTGCCATGATCTAAGAAGAAAGTAGTGCACTGCAAATGTCCATACTGGATAGTAACATCTTTAACAGCAAAGGCAGACTTTGAACTGAATAAATTGCAGTAAAACCTAAAAGGAGGGATTAAATAGAGGATTACAGTATATAATTGAGATGAAACGAACATTCCCTCCTAAATTGGATAGTACAAGTGTGAAAACTGCTTATGGGGCTATTGATGCTTAGCCTGCTACAAATGCAAGTGTACAACAGAAAACTTTTCAGTACAATGGTGAATGGTCTCAGTTGTGACAGGACACTTACTTTTTTAGGTTAAGTTGCCATAACTACAGAATGCCCAGAAACCCAAGGTCTAGGGTTGTCTTTCCTTATAAGTCTGTATTGAGGCTGGCAAATTTTATACAAAACCAGGTTCTTGCACGTTTGATTTAGTTCTTTGTGAAATGGTAAACTGACGCCAAAGAAGACAGATGTCCAGGAGGCTGAAGTGGTATTCATCTCTGTTCCCAGGCTTCCTGTGGCTGGGGGAAACTTTAGCTGGGTTGAGGGATGCATGTTACAGGAAATTATTCACAAACCTGCTGAACTGGTAGTAACATCTCCTTCAGTGACACAGAACCATTTATTCCTCCTGCCCACAAAATAAGGGGTTTCTAGACAAATGCGCAATATGTGACCCTCATATCCATCAAAACTGGAAAAGCAGGAAGATGATGGGGAGGCAGCAAGTAAGTTCCCCTGTGCTGCCTGGTTTTGGAAGAGAGAAGAGCACTGGCTTGCAAAGCGAGCACTGAAATCTTGCCTCTACCACAGACCTTGTGAATGTTTTGAGCAAGTTATACTGACTCTTTGTGCTTCCTGTTAGTACAGTAGAGATTATGCCACTGCTTTACCTCAGGAG
>WAAD01002665.1:1279-45744 GCA_013389945.1 Fregata magnificens
GCTGTAGTAAAAATAGGGAGAATAAAAATGTTTCTTTCCTTTCATTAACTAGTTCTAAAGTTCTGTACATACAAAAAGAAAGCTTAACTGAAATATAGCAAAATAGGATGGTCAGTTTTGCAGCTTAAGCAAGCAACAGCCACAAGATACATTGTCAAGCCTTTTTGTCAGGGTCCATGTTTTCTGCGTCCACGTCATCCAGCTTAATGGGTACCTGATCCTAATTTAATATGCTGCAAAAGATAAAGTCTTTTATTCAATGAAGAGATATAGCCAGGATAGCTAAAAGCTGTACGTTTTTTTCTAGTTTAACACCATATGGATTGTAAATGGGTGTGTACAAGAACCAACTGAGAATTAAGAGTTCCAAGGATTATTTTCTTGTTTACAGTTAGAGCTATATAATAAGCAAGAAGACCAACTCATTTAAGACTTGTAAATCAGCATAAATCAGGACACCCACAGTTCAGTCTTACATCACCATTATGTGTGTATATAAAAGTCTTACTTAGCATATGTTTTTCCACTATTTCATTATTTTGTTGCCCATGTTAGTATCCCTGGTCATGTACTTACTAATGCTCCTCAGTAGCAGTTTTAGTGTAGAGCCTTTTGTTCAGTCATAGAGATTGTTCTTTTTGTTACTCAGTTTTGTACGTATTGAGTTCTAGTGCATTACTGTTGTAGCTTGCCATTTTTCAGCCATGGTGTTGGTACTAGTGCAAAGGCAAGCACAAGTCTGGTGGTAGCGTTACCAGCTATCCTAATTTTTGTGACAGCAGAGTGTTGACCTTGGACTAGAATATCTCTCAATATGCAGGCACTGTGCAAATACTTGACTACAGTTTACACAATGTACTGTACTGTAATGCAGGAGCATGAAAAAGGAGTCTGGGACCATTGCAGTTGGTGCCATACAGACACAGATTTGGGGCAATTAATCCTACTAGATTAAAGCTGCCAGGTGTACACATTTTTCTAATCCTGTAGATTACGGTATCTGCAGGACCCTGTTCAGTTCTTTGCTGCCCTTGGATAACTACTGAATAATCTCTTCCTTCCCATTTGTCTTGCCAGGCAAGCAGGTAAGGATCATCAACCTTAGCTTTATATTGTGATATTTGAATCACAGATCAGGATTTCTAGAGGAAGTTTTTTTAAGGCAGGTCCCAGATCGAACCAGTATCTCTCCTAGACTCTAGCTATTGCTCTAGAAGAGCATGGGTTACCTGTATTTTCCATGTTATATTTGCCAGCCTGCCATGGAGGTCTTGGCTACGCCCGGCCATTTCAAATGGCACTGTGTGCTTAGTTTTAGCCAAGTTGAATCAAGGCTTATGTGCCCACTTTAGGATGAGCTGACTCTGAAATTATTAGATTTCACTGACTGTACTGAGTAGACTTCCATGGACCATGCTGGAAACGTAGATACAGGTATTTATATGAAGTTGAAATACACACATGGCAGTTCTGTTTTCCAGTACTGGCATGTTCCTTGCAAGGAGCAAACAGAGGGCATCCCTAACGGGATCTCCCAGTGATGGGAAGTTTGGATAATTTTAAGGGAGCCTGAGTCACTGGCATACAGACATTATGTTACTCTCTGAGCAGTGGAATTCACTGTGAGATGTGGGTTAAGTGTGCATCCAAATCACATTTGGGCTTTAATTTATGTGACTGTATGGTCACACACTTTTCTGAGAGGAGTCATAGGTACAGGAATGTTCAGAGAAAGCATTAATCCCATCGCGTTTTCATCCAGCTGGTTACCTTGAAAAGATCGTTGTTTCCATGAGCCCAACTCTGCATTAGTTCAGAGCTTCACCTATATTAAAGTATTAGGAGTACAGCCCCATCACTGAACACTGAGATACTTTTCCCACATTCAGATACCCATAAACTTAATGAGAATAAGAGGTCTCCCCCCAGAACCATAGGGGATGGTGGTGTCCCAAGGAGGCAGACTGCATTTACTTAAATTTATTAGTAGATGATGTTGCAGCAGCGAGTACCACCTTTTAGAAATGCCGTCTTCTCAGAAAATGGAGCAGAGTCAAATGTATTTCACAGAACTAGGTACATGAACCAAGCTTAAATCACAGAACAGATAATTACATTGCCCTAGGAAATCAACTAGCTGTTCTGTTATGCCCAGCTTTGGGCTCTAAATCTTCCTGTAGCATCCAATTGCCATGGTAGCTAGGCTTCAGATGTGCTTGCTCTGACCTCTGTTCTTTACCTGCTTTCAGGTGTTTTGTGAAGCTTAAAATAACAAATGTGTTCAGGTCCTGATAGTGGAAGGATGCCAGGTGAGGCATAAATTATTAACTTTTGTAAGGTAGAGATTTGCATGAATTATCTGAAATTAAACATGAATTTGTACTGATACTGCAGTTCTCAAATGTCTCTTGAGGATTTTACTGATTATTCCTCTCCTATTTTGTTTAATTCCATAAAATCCAATGTGATTGAGGGTGGAAAGGAGGCTACTTTCATTTTCTTTTTTTATTTATTTACTTTCAATCTAAACTTAAGAAAGGAGCTTTACTTGAATTTGAAATCATTACAGTGAATTTCTGCTGGCACAATAAAGGACAGACTTGATCCCAGTACTCCATAGATAATCATGCCAGCTGCTTGCCATTTCACATGTATGAACAGTTTATCCAGTCTCCTTTAAATCCTATATATCTGGCATCAGGGATCCAACTGTTTTGTATTTCATCTCTTGCATCCATCTGTGTTGTCTTCTCTTGACCTTTTAAATTTGTAAGCTCTTCTGAGCAAGGATCATATCGTTACATTTGGATAGTGATTCTCACCATAGGTCTAGAATCTCTAAGCATTCCTATAACACAAATAATTATGGAAGAAACCAGCAATCCAAGCCCAAATGAAAAGGCACATGTAAATAACATAGCTGGATCTTGATAGTTAAATTAACTATAAAATGAGAAGAGACGCTAGATAGCTGCACAGAAGACAGGAGAAGCCCTCTGAAGAAAATGTATATCTTCTGCTAGAAATAATTCAACTCAGCCACTTTGGTCAACCTGAAAATATCAGAAAAAAATGAGGGTTTTGTTTTCTAAATCAAAGTGAGAAGAACTGTCAACTAGCGTTGTTAAACCAAACTGTAAGCACCCAGTGAAATCCTTCAAGTCAGCCTGCTAGACTGCACCAAATAACTTCTGGTGGAGAACAAAACAGTTAATATATTCAGACAGCTTACCGTTAGGACGAGAGGAAATGGCCTCAAGCTGCGTCAGGGGAGGTTTAGACTGTACATCAGGAAGAATTTCTTTACCGAAAGAGTGGTTAGGCATTGGAACAGGCTGCCCAGAGAGGTGGTGGAGTCGTCAGCCCTGGAGGCGTTCAAAAAAGGTGTAGACGTGGCACTCCAGGGCCTAGTTTAGGAGTCATGGTGGTGTTAGTTGATGGTTGGACTTGATGATCTTAGAGGTCTTTTCCAACCTTAATGATTCTATGATTATGTAGGATAGAGCTGGAAAGAAGTGTCTTGTCTAAACTTCAGTTAGACAAATGTTATTGTTAAGGTGGCCGTAATGCATCCCTGTGAATTTCTGACTCCACACCATGAAGCTGTGTGTTGGATTGCAAAAACAGGTAGCCAAGCTTGTCTGTAACAAAATCATAGAATAGTTTGGGTTGGAAGGGACCTTTAAAGCTCATCTAGTCCAACCCCCCTGCAATGACAAGGAACATCTTCAACTAGATTGGGTTGCTCAGAGCCCCAACCAACCTGACCTTGGATGTTTCCAGGGATGGGGCATCTATCACCTCTCTGGACAACCTGTTCCAGTGTTTCACCACTGTCATGGTAAAAAATGTCTTGTCTGAATCTACCCTCTTTTAGTTTAAAACCATGACCCCTTGTCCTATTGCTACAGGCCCTACTAAAAAGTTTGTCCTCACCTTTCTTGTAAGCCCCCACTAAGTACTGAAAGGCTCTAATCGGGTCTCCCCAAAGCCTTCTCTTCTCCAGGCTGAACAACCCCGACTCTCTCAGCCTTTCCTCATAGGAGAGGTGTTCCATCCCTCTGATCACAAAATAGTTGTGCCTTTGGTCCCGAATGTATTTTGAGTGCTTCTGATCCTTTTGGAATGAAATCCTAAGTACTCCAAGTCCTACCTTGTTCATAGCGTGACGCACCTCTTCTGCCCCTGAACAAAGAGCTGTTTCTGATCAAATCCCATGGGGTTTTGCATCTATTAATCTGCATGTCAGAAGTTAAACAAGACTATTGGAAATGTGAAAAGAAAGAAAACAATGTAAATGTTTACAATAAAGCAGTCTCTGTGCATGTCTGTCTGGTACAAGGAGATCCAACTACTTCAGACCCCTCCAAGCATCTCGTCATAGGTCATGGTAGCCAATCTGGCTTTGAAAAGCAAGTTACATAGCAGAAGTAGGCAGTGAAAGCACAACTGTTCTGCTTCCTTCTCCGTTTCACAAGCCAGAAGTCTTCAGCCCTTGGACTGCTTGCTTTACGTATGTCTAAAATTGTGCCCACAATGTTGATAGAGGTGTCTGAATTCTTCTGTCATTGCAGAGACCAGCATGTGAGTGTAGAAGGCATTCCCATAAGCTACGCTGCAACCATCTCACAAAGAAAATCACTTGTAGGATCAATACATTGCTTCAGTATTGCATCTTTACACATACATTTCTACCCTTTTTATCCTTCTCTTTGTTTTCCCCCTTTCATTCACTTTTCTGTTTTGCCATAGGAAAATAATTGAAAGGGGGCAAAAACACGAATGCAAAATAGTTTTTTTTCAGTTTTTGATTAAGAAAGCAAATCAAAAACTGAAGGAAGAATAGGGGGAAGCCTTTGGAAGTGATTCTAATAATAATAATAATACCATAGGGAAAACTGGCATTATACAACCCCATCTGTTAAAAGGCAGGAAAGAGATCTTGGAGTTCTGATACGTAGTTTTAGGAAAACATCTTTTCATGTTCAGTAACAGTCAAAGAGCAATTGAACATTAGGAGTTGTTAGAAAAGGAATAGAGAATGTACAAAAAACATCTGCGTGCCACTGCGTGTGTGCATGTGCATCCACACACTGAACGCAAGCAAAGCTATGTTTGTCCCATCCCAAAATGGATATGTTGGATCTAGAGAATATGAAGATGAGTAAAAAGGATAACCAAGGGAACAAAATGACTCCCAACACAGGATCAATAGCTGGACCAGGAAGCTTCAGTCTAGAAAAGAGGTGGCTGAAGAAGGATGTGACAGAGGTCTTTAAAATCTGCAGTACTGTGTCCAGTTCTGAGCTCCCCAGTACAAGTAAGGTACAGACTCGTTGAAGCAAGTCTGCAAAGGGCCACAAAGTGACTGGTCCATCTTTCCTATGAGGAGAGGCTGAGGGAGCTGGGACTGTTCAGCCTGGAGAAGAGAAGGCTCGGGGGGAACTTACCAATGTGTATAAATACCTGGGGCTGGGGAATGAAGAAGGTGGTGTCAGACTCTTCTCAGTAGTGCCCAGTGACAGGATGAGGCAATGGGCACAAACTGAAACACAGGAAATTCAGGCTGAACACAATTTTTTTTTTTTTTTTTTAACTACTGTGAGGGTAGTCAAATTTGGAGACGGGTTGCCCAGAGAAGCTTTGAAGTCTTCATCCATGGAGATGTACAAAACGCAGCTGGACAACACCTGCTCTAGGTGACCGTGCTTGAGCAGGAGGGTTGGACTAGGTGGTCTCAAAAGGCCCCTTCTATCCTAAGCTATTCTGTGAAAAAACCTGAGTAATACGGAAAAAAGTGAATGAGAAAGGATGCTTTTTTTTCTCTTAATGAACAGATGGTATCAAAAGGAAATTAGCAAGAGAAAGGTTTGAAACGAATAAAAGGAAGTGCTTTTTACACAGTGCATAATTGAACTGTGGAGCTCCTTATCATAGTGTTTTGTGGATGCTAAATAGCAATTAGATAAATGCATGGAAGAAACATTCATCAAGGTCAGTTAAACACGGTATTACCCACAGTTCTTGAATTTCCTGAACCTACAAGTCATTGGAAACTGAGAGAATACAACAGAGAAATATTAATATATTCTTACCCTTTTCCTCACTCTTCTTTTGACTTTTGTTACTGGTCACAGTTGAAGACATGACACAATACGGCTGTTCTTGCATAGTTGGTCGTATGTTTAGAAGTATAATGCATGTGCACTTTGTGATCCATTTCATTGCAAATGCTCTATGAAAAAAGAAAATATGCCTTGAACAGATAAATCATTTGCATAGAGGGCAGATATGATGAGCAAGAAATTTCCATTCTCATGTCTGCTTTTGATAAATGCTGTATTTTAAGATTTTTTTAAAATCGATACTTAATACTGAAAGCTATTTAAGCACAAGTGAAAAAGTAATATGCTTTTCAGAGTCTTCCTGTAATTCTGAGGTATACAAGTATAAATAAAATTACTTAAATGACTTAGAGTCAAATGGGAATTAGGAAATCTGTTCCTTCTGCAAAACACAGGAGTATAGCTGGAGTCTGAAGAGTTTTCCATACTTAAAAGGCAAATCATACAGTTTTAGGAAAATCTGGAGCATATGCTGAAGAAATTGTTCATCATAACTAATTCTTAGGCAAAATAGTGAAGAACTTGATTTGCACGAGCCAGAAAACTGACAATCTCTGTAATGGACTAAAATTGAGGAGACTGAGCCCTGGGGGTTATTTTTGGTATTGATTATGATAAATAAAGCAAATCAAAAAGCAGCTATGGTCTGGACTTGCAGTGCAGGGAAGGAAAAGTCCGGATAAGAGGGTTTTCTTATTTCTTTTTTGGCTGAAGTCCTGTATATTCGAACTGAGAAGAAAGAACAAGTGGAAGTGACAGGATTTTGTACAAAGAATCTGTACAGGGTTGAAAATGTTGAAAAATTAGACAGCGTGGGGATTAATTGAAGTCTGGGCAAGAAAGTTCTCTCTTGAAGATGAGAGCAGCTGAAGCTGCCTTTGAACTGATGTCAGTGGGACACTGTGATTAAATACATCTTGTTTTTAAAGTGCTGCTGGTCCCTGTGGAGCAGTGATGAGGAACCCAGATCAATTATATGTCGGTATTGGTTTAAGACTGCTTTTTTCCTGCTGTTGCCTGCATTGCAAGCCTTTGGTATGAGATGGTAAAAAGGAGGAACTCCAGGTTACTAACCTGGAAAGGCTGTTGGTTTTGTTTGGATAGGAAAAGCCCCATGGAATATCACATCTATTTCTTCCTCTAAGTTCATTTAGGATAGTCCAGCTTTTTTTTTTTTGCCCCCTTTTTTGTTTTTCCACATCTGCCCTGAGTGAGTACTGACCTGCTGTGGTCGGCAGCTGAGTCTGGTGCATGCTGTGCCTTCAAGCCGCCATGAGCTTCATCTGGAGAGCTGAATGCAGCTGTAAATGTTCTAAGTCCCTATGTCTATAGTTTGATTGCTTTGATAATATTCTTCTGTCATGTGTGATGACAATTAAAGAACATTTAAAGCATCAGACACAAAAGAAACATGAAGGAGTGGTGCTGGGTGCAGGGAAAAAAAAAATGCTTTCATTTAAATAGCAAGATCTTAGGGGGAACTGAGTGCTTAAAAGGCTTTTAAGAGGAGGAACCTGCGTGATTAAAATGGCTTTTATGCAGAATTTGTGTCTGTAGAGCTGACACCACCCACTGAGTCAAGCAGGACTTTGACAAATCTCTCAATTGTTCTCTTTGACCTTAAAGTTTGTGCCTCAGGGTAAGCACAATATTACGCCTGTTTTTCTAGTTTTAAACAACACTGAAACTTAAATCAGGACTCCGAGAGCAGGTGACCCTCTCGGTTTGTGACTGGCTCAATCTGATGGATTTACTCCGAGGAAATACAAAATGTGCCCTTCAAGAAATTGGGACATCACGCAGAGTCACACCAGCCACATCACAGCAGTTGTCTGCTACTGATAAAACTTTTCCAAGAAGAAGGAGGGCCAAAGGCTATGTCCTTCCAGGGTGCCAGGCTGCAAACCAGGGGCTGACGTCCCTTCCTTGAGCGCTGCTTGTTTCCGTAGGCTGTTCTGTGATTTCCCTCGGAGAACTCTCTACTGGATGACTAAGTGAAAGTCCACCATTACTCCAGGGGCTAGAGCAAGGAGATGGCCAGAACCCCCCTGTGTGGCATGGTCCACCAAGCTGTTGGACTCGTTGGTAATTAGAGCTCACAAAAGCAGCTAATTTTGATGACTGATTGATAGTAATTACCTTTAGGATATAATCCCTCCTGTCTCTGACTATTCAAATACTCGCCTGAAAAGTTGAGAGAGAAAAGAGGAGAAATCCCCTCTTGGAAACTGCTTCCATATCCATTATTCTTAGTCCATTGGCTGCTAATTATTCACTGTGTGTGAGCTCACATTATCATACATTGCAGAAAAGGTGGCATGAAAGATGTTGTAGACAGCATAACACAAAGAGCTTTGAAAAACCACTTCTAGTCCATAACAGTCAAGTCAAGCCTACACTCCAGTGAGTCAATTGCCTCTCACACAGTTTGGACAGACTTTTCTAAAACTCAGCATATAGTGATTTTGTTCTCTTTAATCATTCTTCCGTGGGGGGACTTGCTATGAAAGCAAACCCTGGCCGTGCTGACAAATGGAATGGAGGATGTTAGGGTTTTCTTCCTTTCCTGAAAGAAGTCAAAACTATAGATATATTTGTACATGTATATTTAGTTCAGGTTTGTTTTCAGAACAATGTTTTCAACTGGTGGAGCTGTCCTGTTCAGCAGATTAACTATAGTGTATGGAAATAATATATGTTACAGGAAAAAACCCAGAGTGACACAGCGGTACATGAGAGGCTGCCCTGGAAGGAATAGTTTCCCCCTGAAGGCGGTACAGCTCATTCTGGGATTCTACTATAGCCATGTGCTCTGTGGTCTCTCAGTATGTAAGAGAGACCCCTGTCAAAAGGAAAATACTGTTTGGAGGTCACATGGTCCGAGAGACATGAAAAATGATGTGCTACTTTTAGGGGGAGTGACTTACTGGCTCAGCACAGGGGCCAAATAAAAAGGGCTTATTTACTTCTGTTTCTTCCTAAAGGATGAGGAGAGGACACTTGTGTTGTGGCTCAGGACACCTATTTCAAATCTTACTCATAGTGACTTCCCGTGTGATGTTTTCTCTAGCAACAAAACCAGTTTAGCCTTTTCTTTCCATTGTCCCAAGGGCTCGTTCTCACCTGTGTGTGATACTGTGCTGCCACTTCAGCTGAGCCACTGTTAGATTGTGTGTGATGAAATCATCCGAATTAACACAAAGCACAATAAAAAAATCCAGGACTCTTCCAAATGAAGAAATGGTGACAGGAGAATGGATAAAGAAATGGGATGAGGGAATTTAACTCGGAGAGGGTGAGGAACATAGTTAAAGTACTTGTAGTCGAAAGGAAGATATGCCTTGTTAGCATTTAAATCCACATAAATCAATTCCTGTGCACTGCTTAGAGCCCCCGAAAAGCTGTGACACGAGTGGAGAAGGTTCCCTGTGTGACAAGGAAGGCAGGTACCCACTGAGCAGTACTATGGGAGGAAAGGGAGACCCCAGGGCTCCTCCTCCCCCAGCCCCTGGGGGATGTCTCTCCACTTTGGAAGCATGTAGCTATTCCTGGCTACACATTGCTTAGCTATAATAAGGATGCATCGGCTCTTGCCATACAGCAGCCTGCAAACATCTGCTGTCCGTTGCGCCCAGTCCCCGAAGAGCACCAATGCTGGAGTTCTCCCTGTTAGTGCAAACGTAATTGAATGCAGCAATGTGGTGCTTCCCTCCTCTAAAGACAACTGAGTTCTCGCTTTCCAAATAGGTCCAGTCCTTTCTCCGTTATCCTGCTGCCTTCTAAGGGCTTTCTGGCAGTGGCTGAAATGCTTTGCAGAAATTCCATCATAGGCTGAAGGTGGTTTAGAAGATTGGCTCCCATTCAGCTTGACACTTAGTCATTTAGTTTTAATAATCAAATAATCCAGTGGGACAACTCAGAGGCCTTTAATGAGGTGGATTAAACTTCTTGGAAACAAGGGTTGTAATAGCCATTAAAAGCCATTAGGCTTCTCTATTTGCCTCAGGCATGCTAGCAAAGTTATAGGAGACTGCTCTGGAGTTTGAATTTGGAAAGCTGTTTTCTAGGAGACATGCACATATGAAGAAAGGTAAGCAAAATGCCACAGAATCAGTTACAAAAGGAGGAAAAAGACAGAAAACGAGCAACCCAAAGAACTCAGAGAGAGCTCTTGGGTTAAATTCTGGCCTCAAGAAGCCTGTTTTGCATAAGCAACTCAATTTCTGTTTTGTGGAAGAAGAGACTTGATGTGTTTTTTGTGAATTAGAGGCAATAAAACAGCCGCAATAGAAGAAAATGGCAACAGCAAGAAAAATTAATCAACAGTAAACCTGACGTCTTATTCTAGCATCATTATCTTTTTCTCCTAAAAATAGGAGAAAATATGCCTAGGACACTTCATGTGACCTCAAAGTTTGGCTTCATCTAAAAGAGATCACCATTTAGAAACTAGGTGATGGTGTGTATAATGCTGATCCTTGATGAATCTGTTGCTGAGTCCCTGAGTTATACAATTCAGGGCAATTTCTATGATGTCTCATCATAGACTGGGTAGATCGATAGACTGGAACAAACGTGTTTAATGCAACACAGTGATCACCCATCACTTTGCTTTCTTACAGTGTTAACTTTGCTTTATTCTAAGTGCAAACTGAATCCATGGGGGCATCTCTTGGACACCCAAAATAATGCACTGGAACAACTTGTTCTTTGGCCAGTGGAAGGGTTGAAGGACTGAAGAGACTGGTCTGTTATGGAGTAGTCACTCAGCTGAATTTTCTTGTGCTTGCTAAAGTGCAAATAGTGACAGTGTTTGTTTTGGTTTTGTGGGTTTTTTTTCCTAAAGGTAGGGAGTTCATAAAAATTTCTGGTGCAGCTTCTCTGTTTAATGATTCTTGCTCTCACACTACAGCTGTTCTAATCAGCAGAGAAATTAATAAGGTCTCCCTTCTTGATTAAAGATTCATTTCCATGAAATATACATTCATATAATTTCTTTGAGACCTCCCTGGTCCACCACGTAGAGTTGAAACTGGCCAATAGCTTCAGCAGTTATACTGCGAAGAATGGACAGATGGATGAAAAGTGATAACGTAAACCTTCCAGCTTCATCATAACATCACTAGAAGTGTTGTTAGCTTTGATGTCTGTCAAATAAATTATACTAGCTAATTTCTTCCCTACTAACCCCAAAATAAGGCCTATTAGGAGCTTGGATTTTATACAAATTAAATTTATGAACCTGACATGGTGACTTGTTGAAAAATGCTGTTTTATCATTTTTTGATCCAGGGAGAAAACCTTCATCTTTGCTGGGAAGTATTAGCCCTCACTTCTCGCCTGGACTGAACAAACTATTTTGTTACACCTTTTTTTTATTGTTAATGTTAAATCAACGTTGTCTGCAGTTTCACCTTCTGAGGCTGCCCTGTCCGCTGTCCTTCAATGTCCTTTTGAAGAGCATGGGACAAATTTGGCCGGCAGTTCCATGGATGTAAATGTAAAATACCTGTGATAAAGTCTGGACCTATCCCCTGAACATCCTGGTCTGCAATTTATTGCAAGCAACTTGAGCAGTCTGAGCCGAATGAAGGTTTTAAAGTCCTGCTATGCAGCTTGAGGAGCCCCTCAACTTTATAGCCAGCCCAAACAGGGCAAAGAGCTACACTCTGCTGGGAGCGTAGCCGAGTTCAATCAAGGTGCAACAGTTATAACAGCTCTACCCAGCTTTGCAATTCTGGCTCCAAGCATTCCGATAAATTACTATTTCCAAAGCCTTGATGGCTTGTGATTTCACGTCTCTCACAGAGGATCCATTTTTTCCAAGCTTCAGCATCTGCAGAGAGCCTGAGTGGCTGTATGTGAGACAAGGAGGCAGAGAATGATCCCTCCGGCTAAGGCAGGGATACAGTTAAGGGCACAATAATCTCTTTCTCTCCATGAAGTGACGGAAAAACTCCATAATGGAGCAGACGTTCCCTGAACTGTACAGATGTCACATTAACGCCGTACCCAGGTGTACAATGGACGCTAATTGAGGCAATTGAGCAAAAGATTGGTGCATTGCAAAAGATGTCAGTCCGGCACGCGGAACCCAGGTGTTCTGTGGGAACTAATTAGATCAGGGAGTGAAGGCGAGATGAGGCTTTGACAGGGGAGGCAGGAGGCTTGGGAGGGAGAAAAAGCAAAAGAAATAAATAATTAAATTAAGGAGTTTGGTACAGCAAGGAGCAGGGATAGTGCTGAAAAAAAATGCACAGCGTGTGGCTTTGGGGCAGTCACTAGGATTTGATGAAAACCCCGCGATGACATGGAGGGAGGGCTGTTCCTCAGTGAGGCTCCCCGATGCTGTTGGTGCTACTACGGCAGGTTCTCGGTGGCAGCATTTGCAAGTTAATTCCTTCCAGCAGAGCCTGGGCATGCAGTCTCGGGGGGGCGGGGGGGAGGACTAGGGAGGGCCAAGGATATGTACTCTACAATCCCCATCGCCCCCAGCTGAAACCTTTCATGAGAAGATAGAGAGCAGTAACAGCCCTGCTTTTCTGATAGAGGTGGGTTTCTAAAATGTTCCTTATGTCCCTGTTTTGAGGTTACTTTCCCCCATGTATAAGCCAGTCTGAAGGCTGCTCTGAGGTGCTGCTGGAGTACAGACCTTTGTCCGTGGGGGCTGTGGGGAGCTGGGTGTACCAAAGGCTCTTTCCACCTCCGGTGCCAGCTTGAGACACGTGGAGCGGCAGTCAGCAGCTCTCTTTCTTTCTCCCTTGATTACAAAGGGGGACCAAAACCCCTAACATAGGTCAGATGTCTCAATTTTAGACTTGCCAACTTAAGGTGAGATACGTCCTGACCCAGGGGTGACGTATTTCTAATCAGATAAGTTTAGCAACCTGAAAGTTTTGCTGCATCAGGGTACCATTGCTATAGGATGCTGTAACATCTGCCTGGTGAATTTGTTTGCAGTCCGTGGGGTTACCCACTATAATTTTCAGCTGTTTGCAGCCTGAGTGTTCGCTTTGTGCATATTAAGCTATTTTACTGCTTGTTCTTACCGACGTAACATAACACTGATGTGAAAATTGTGTCAGGTCTGAGTTTCCCATGGAATTTGGCTTGTTTTGCCACCATCTGTCTGTATTACTGACTTTCAAAACTGTAGGCTGTGAGATAAAGAGTGATAGTTTTATCAAGCCACCTCTCTGGTGTTTAGCTTTTTCCAGGCAAACTGATGAAAACACGTGTTGAATCCTAGTTATATCTTAGAAGCAGAGAGTAAACCCTAAAGTAATCAAGTAATAGCTATTCTGTATGCCCTACTAACACCTAATGAAGTGCTTTAGACCTCTATGTGCTGGCTCTTGTACGGCTCTTTATCTTCTGCAAAGAAGAAGATTCAAAAAAATCCAAAAGGCAGGGGGAGGAGTGCTTTATTTCTCTGAACAGTGGTTTCTTTAAGAAAAAAAGGGTCTGTAGAGGGTATGATGACACCCTCTTTTTGAATTGGACCTTTAAGTGATTTCTGACACCTAAATATCGAGAAATACATTGGACTTCTCATTCATTGTAGATGTCTGATAGTGCTAGAAAGACCGCAGACCTGTGAAGTGCTCTGGGCTCGGTATTTTTAGTTTATAGAAGACCCTGGCAAAGGTGAGTTTTGCACTGTTTTATACATGAGTGGTCTCTAGAAGGTAGGATTTCTAACGTGCTTTGTTGTTCAGGGAGACACAAAATTGTTTCTGCTGTTTCCAGCGTGTAATATATTGACCCTTTATCTAATTCACAGTAACTTTCATGACAGTGTCTCGGATCTTTAGGTCACTCCTTGGATTTCCGTTTTTCCTGTATAATTTTCTCTTGTCATTATTTAGATTCTGTAAACTCAAAATTAGAGCCTCTAGTTTTAAAAGATCATTTAGGTACATTAACTCAGGGAAAAAAAAAAAACCCACCACACAACACTTTGGCATTGAGCAAGGTCCTAACTGCCGTGCAATCACATTGAACTGAATCTGTCCTAAAGTTTGTTCTCCCCAGGCAGAATGGGCACGGCAAACCATTTCACTGAATGGCTCCGCCGGGAGTAGTTATATGCTACATTTTTTCTGCAGCATGCAAAGTTCCCTGCCGTCCCTTCAGCTGTGTTGATACAACTATGTGCGGGGTTGCAGTTTAAACCAGGTCTCTGCAATTATCTGGGTTAAAACAAACAACACAACCTTGTTCTCTGATTTATTTTATCATTTTTGTACATTTTTGCCTTGCCCACCATCACCATAGGCTCTGTTGTGCTGGTACGGCAGAGGGGCAGGGAGGGGTGCAGGCAGGATTGAATGGCTGGGAAGGGAAGGGGCAATGAGAAAGTCTTTAGAGAAGGAAAGTGAAGCAGTGTGTGTAGTTTCATCCTTGCTTGCTGTGCTCTTTGCTTTCTTGATAGGCAAGAGTGGTCACATCAGTAACAGCCAGTTCGCTTTGAAAGGGAAAAAAGATGGACTGTGACCCCAAGTTAGAAGGGAAGGACCAGCACAGGAATGCTGTATAGCGCATGTATTTTCCTGGCACAGATGATGGATTCCTTTTTAATACCCCCAGCACTTTGTAATTCGAACTGCTGCCTGCTATTTATTTTACTTTAATCTGTGTCATTTCTCTGTGTTTTTTATCTTCCTTCCCACTGCCCCTCACGTTATGTATTTCTTGCCAGGCTCCTGTAACATTAGGGGGTCTTTTCAAGAAGGGAGGACTGGGTTTGTAGGGAGGGAAAAGTTCAATAAATTATCCATGCAATTTGTAACTGTCAGAGTACAAAATAGAAAGTACTTAAAAAAAAATAAAGCGAATGTTTGCATTTACATTCCATACTGGGAACTTATATTTTAAACTAAAACTAAAGCCTTTATCTGAACTGTCAGTGTTATAGATGGTGCCTTTATACATATAAAGATTTGCATAGTTTTTATCAAAGTGAGGCACTTAGCTGATTTACCGTTCCAGCCTTTTATTTAGGAAGAGGGAAAAGATAATATTTTAAAAGAATATGAAAAATGGGTCACCTTTATTCAGGCTAGTCCATCAATCTGTCTTGCATTAGTTCACTTCGGACACAGGAGCCCTTTTTGGTGGTTGTTCAGGATATACTGTCTGCAAGACGGATTCTGGGTCTGGTCTGCCATCTTGATTTTCAAACTCCGTCTATAAAGTGTCACTCCTCCCATGCTCTTATGGCGCCAGAAGTCCTGCACATTGTGGTGAATGTACTGGGGATTAATTTAGGAATCACCAGTTGGAGCAATGAGGGTTGGGTTGGATTGGTTTTTTGAGGCCTTGCATTAAGTTCAGGATTGCATCTTCAGATCTCCTTGAGATCAGCTGTAACCTACCGATCACTCTGTGTCGTGTGACCATGCTCCACAGATGGTGCAAATCTACAGTGGTTCTCCCAAAGTGCGAGTTCATCAGAGCCTAACTCAGTCTGTCAGAGCTACCTTTCACTGCCCAGCACTGGGTAAGTCGTGTGACTACCCAGTTCAGGGAGCAAGTCAACAAAAACCTGATCCATTGCTTTTATTATATTGGATTTCTTAGGGCTGAACTCACTGAACTGATTTACTCAGCGAGCTCAGGAACACGAGGGCTGGTGCAAGTGGGGCAGGGTGTCTGTTTGTGGCAGTCCCAATTTAGCTTATCCTGCCATGGAGCAGGACCTTTGGACTATCTCAGACTGTTGACACAGAAGATTTTAGCACTAAAAGTGCCCATTTCAGTCCCTGGTGTCTGGCGTGTGGTGATTTGTGTAACAATCTTAACCAGGGAAATGACATCAAGGAGTATTCAGTCCAGTGCACTAAAGCATAATAGAATTGGATAGCAGGAAGTTTAGGTCAAATAAATTCAAATGGAAAAGAATGAATTCTGTCAAGGTGTTTAAGCACATTGTAAGCTTACCAAAGAAGGTGGTAAATTCACAGTGGAGCATTTACGCCGAGACTGGATGTCTTACTTAACGATAAGCTATAGTTCAGCCACCAGCAAGTTATTGGGCTTGATAGTGTTCAGTTAGGAAGAAAGAAAGAATAATTCCCTCTGCCACGGTGGGTGAAATCCTGTGGCCTGTGTTAAACAGAAGGTCGTGCTTGCAGAGGGCTATGATCAATTCTCTTTTGAGATCTATGAATCCCTGCTGGTAGGTGTTTTAAGGTTGCCATTTGCTATATGTTTTACTGAATATGTGAAGGGAAGTCCCAGACCTCCTGTATGTGAAATTGGTTGCAGTTGTATTAATCTCTCAAAAATTATCTACCCTATGAACACATACACCTCAATACAAACAGTAACAAACTGCAGTGTCATCTAGGGACTCCTAAGTTGCTAGAGCCCTAGAACTTGTGTTATAGTATCTGTGGGTTATATCCTATTTCCAAGAAGGCAGTGGAAATTGGACACAGGCTCTTTTGTACCCCATTACCCGAATGTGCTCTACAGCCTCAGTATTAGGGAGCCTGGATTCCCATCTGGGCGAATCCGATGACCGAACAAGATGGGTCCAACTCCTCTAAGTGGAGCAGAGAAGAACCCACAGTAGGTGAGATGTGTCTGAAAGCAGTGGGAATGTATGTCCATGGGAAGTCCAACTCTGGAATCCTCTCTAGAGAGCAGGCACTAATTTTTCTTAATTTTTTTTTTTTCCCCCCAAAAAAAAGTGGCAGTTTTCACCCTTTTGGCTGATACTCTGCATTACATTACTCAGTTAGGAATGGGAGTTCAAACTCCACCTAGCTGAGTTGGTGGAGTTTATCCGAAGCACCAGGCTCTCCACAAGCATCAGATAACATCCATCCTTTCTGATGAAGGTCCAGCTCTCTGCCACAGGGAAACAAAAACAAAACCCAAAACCCCAAACAAAAACCCAAAAAACAACCCACCCATGATCTTCTCCATTATAAAATTAATCTCTCCACTCTCTTCAGTCTTCATTGAAGTCTACGCTCTTCCTGAAGCCTCCCCAGAAGTTCAATGTGAAGCTAGAATCAGGGTTCAAAAATTCTTCCATCTGCTAAGTTCGTCTGCTACAATTGTCCCCAGATTTCACTGGTGCGTTGAAAGAAATACTAACCCTGTGAGTACGTTCTTCTTGCTCTCTGTCTAGACCATACCGACGGCTTCCTATGAGCACTGGTAACATTGGAGGGTCTTCTAGTCAGTGTATTGCCCACAGAAATGTGACAGAAGTGTTATGGGCTCCCATGTCCTTCGGTCCCTTTGTATATAAAGCCCTGACAGCTGGATTCAGCTTATTCATGTAAAAATCTTGGATTTATTTTTTGAAGATGAAAATATCTCTCTCTCAGTTGCAGAGAAGAGTTTACAATCTCTATCTGAGAGGAAGGCTGCAAATCACAACACAAAGATTTTGTTTTCTTTAGGAATATTGTGATTCTTAAACTTGACCTCACAATTTTTGGGGTGGGGAAGGGCGGACCGGCATTGTTATCTTGCCTCTCTCAAATGTCTATACCTCCTGCTATTTACTGCTGCTGTGGAGAAAAGTGAGTTTTACTACTTGTCGTGATTATGTGAATCCAATGCAATGGAAATTACGATGTGTTATGGCAGCTCTGGGCATAGGGCTGCAGTTCTAATGTGGGCAAAATCCCCCACTGCTGTCTATTCCTAAGCAGCAAGCATCTCATCCATTTTCCTCGTTTCCTCTCTTTGATGTTCTTACTGAAATTAATCACTTGACAGCAGCCAAGGCTTGCTACTGGCCTCCTGTGACTTAGCTATCTATCATGGATTTTATTTAATATAATAGTACAAAACCTTCTTGCATTCAAATCTGTTTTGATGTTTGTTTAGGAAGTTCATGAGTTACTATCTCCCTCCTCCCACCAGCTCAAGCCACGCAGAGCTTAGGAATGGCTGGTAGTCAGTCCACAGCCACGGTGGCCATCTGAAGTGCTTGTGGCCGTTGGTATTAAACTAAGCTTGTCCTGCTCCTTAAGCCCAGGTTGCCCCCTTCTTATCTCCTTCTGGAGGTAAAGGAGAATCTCTTTGACAGCTTTGCACAGAGCCTGTGAGACAAACCAAGGCCATAGCAATTCTGTCATGCAATGCACATTTTGGTCTGGGAATAGTTATCTCTTCTGCGTGTTTGTTAGGCTGTGATCACTCTGAAACAAAAACCCAGGCACAGACCCAAAACAAGTCTGGAGTGTAACATTCCGCTGAAAGACAGGGCTGTTTTTCAGGGAAATGGGTAGGGAACCGAGGTGCATGTTAACAGCCTTGAAAGCCAGGAATTTAGTCAAAGTTAGTCATTCACTGGAGAAATAGGCATGTGGTCTTGAAACAGATGTCAGACAGGAGCACAAGGAGCCCATTTGACTGTCTTGGACTAGATACTCGCACACCGAAGCTAGGTGAGATGAGCTGCAACCTGCATGATCGACCCAAGTTCACACAGTAAATGCATGTCTTGTTGGAGGAACCTGAAGGTCCTTGCCAGTGCCTGACCAAGAAGGTCATTGTCTCCTTCCCTGTCCCACAGAAATCGGTGGGATTTTAAACTACTCTGATAACTGAACTAGCGAATGAAGACCGTCTGGGGATTTGTCTCAAAATCGTGCTACAGCTCCAAAACAAATCACTGCAGCCACTGTGAAACAAAATTTGGCAATTTTTTTCTTCTTTTCTTACAGGAATGTAGCAAAGGACCATGTTGCTACTAGAGAAAGGCCCAGAGCAAAAAACCAGACCAGTGCTCTATAATGTGCAATTGTCAGTGCTCCCATTTCAAGACCATAATCTGTCTGCTCCATCCAATAATACCATGATGCAAAGAAGTATATGTGTTTCCCCTCCTTAGCAAATGGCTTCCCAAGCCTGTTGCTTAACGATTTAAATAATACCCGAGCATTAATCCTGTGGTGTTGAGACACAAATTATTTTTATTATTTTAGTTTTATATTTATTATTTTATTATTGTAAAGGTAAATTACATTTCCGTCGTTTTCTGAAAGTGTTTTAATAGGAAGTACTTATTAGAACAGATGAAGTGGATCGTTAGTGGGGTCAGTAACTGGGAAAAATAACATTTAAAATACTTATAAGTGGTTTTACCAAAACATTTCCATAATTTCTCTTAACAGAGAGCAAATCTCTTCAGTCAGCTGATGGAATGGCAGTTTGGCACTAATTAATTCTTCGTGAGAGCTTTGTCACTGGTTAAAGAGAGAAGACTACCTGGTCCAGGAGTTCTGGAAGTTAGGACCAGAGCTCTGAAATGATGAAAGGTAGAAAGAATGGCATAGTTTTTAAGAGAACAGAGATGATATTTGAAGAATCAAGTTTCTCACTTTTGATTCAGATTGACTGTGTCCTTTTGGGTAGATAATTTAGGCTTACCTAATGGAGACAACCAAGGCAGACTGTAGTCATCCTCTTGTAGTCAGTGGAGACAGGTGCCTTCAAAGGAAGTGGGGTCACTAATGCTGCTTTTGGAACTCCCCGTCTTTTTTCGTTAACATTGTAAGGAGTCTAAGTTGAACTGGGAAGGAAGAGAAAACACCCCAAATGTTGTAATCATATATACAGCATATGCTGATAAAAATATAAAAGCTTTTTTAATTGTTTTGATATCAAAAGCCGCTAGAATTAGTCATTAATTTCTGCTCCTGAATTTTTATCTGCGAAAAAAAAAAATCCAGAAAAAAATAGAAATTTCTAAAAAACAGCCATGGAAAGAAAGCTGAACTGGAAATAATATATTGGTCTCATTGGTGTATATTTATTTACTTAATTTTCAAGATCTCACATCTGTTTTATTGGCTGAAATATCGGCACCATATTTTTCTATCAAAGATGTTTCATTTCTTCTGGAGCATTATCTCTGCTGCAGCTGGTGTGGCAGACAGAAATGGATAAATTGATTCTTGAGTTTTCTTCCATGACACACCACCTTAAAAATTAACACGTATTGACTGAATTACTGGACTGCGTTGAATATCCAGAGTACTTGAGTTCACGTACCTGTTGAGTCCAAAGGCAGAGCAAACAAAAATAACCCTTATGAAATCTAGTATTTTACATAAGAAGCATGGTTCTCCTGTTCTTTCATATTGCCAATGTCTGAAACTGGATCCCGTATTTTTTCTTCATTTAAAGAAGGGCCGTACTCACAGGTGTTTTAAATACCATTATGAGAGTAGTACTGATAACACCTCAATAATTCCCTAAAATAAACACAAAACTTTTAGCGATTTAGTGAGTGGATTCTTCTGCATTGGAGAAAGACTGTTACCCCAAAGCCACAGTTACATATGTCTACATCATCAATTCTGGTTTGAGTCCTTAGGGAGATTCTATGTTACGCTGCAAAAACAGAGGGTTGTAATTAAGAACATCCACAGCAAAGTGTTAATAGTGGTGAGAGCTGAGGAGGGACTGTTAAAATCACACAACAGGAGCTATATTTTTTAGTCTAAGCCAAGACTCCATTATTGTCTGTTAGATTTCTCCCAGGAAAAACTACCAAGAGACTAGCAGAGCCACATATGAGGATATTTGCTTCCTTCACCTGCTGGGTCAACACCATGTTGGTACACCACCAGTGGGGTCTTACTGAAAGGAAACCACCTCTGTTAAATTCAGCCAAAGCCGAAGACTCTCATCTAGTAATTTAATCTCCTATCAACCTTGTAATTCGATTTCATTATGTATTGTATAATGCAGTGATTTGATCATTCTGAGTCTATTGATTTACTGATTTAATTTTAATTGTGACCTCAATTTGACCATCGCGTTGTTCAGTCTTTAATTATCCTGGTAAAAATATAGTATATTAGCTCACTAATAGGCACTCTTAAGTGAACATTTTCTTGCTCATCCTTTTAAATAAATCCATTAGAAGTATACAGAACTGGTTTATTCTGTCTGCCTGCAATGTGGGTCACGCGTTCTGAAGATACAATTAACCTCAAGCGAGAAATTTGCAAGCCACTAAGTTATTGCATTGAAAAGTAAAACCAAGGTCTTTTCACCTTATTATGTAAGACACTATAAAGCCTTCAGCTTCTTGCTGGAGAAAGAATTCCGGAGCAGAGATGAAAAGATAGGATGAAATGAACAGAAATGCTGAAGTTTGGGGTTTTCTTTCTCCTCTCTTTTCCATTAGGATATCACTCAGGGAATACAGTACCACCAAGGGCCCATCTGGTGGCACTGTTAGCTGAAGTCTTTATTCCACAAAGAGAAGGAGAAATCTTACACAAGAAAAAGAGAAGAAGGAAAAGGACAGTTCTCGCTAATGGAGCTATTCATGTTGCAGTGGTCAAGTGACATGGTCAAGCCTCATTTTATGTGCCTGTACCGTCACAGTCTCCTCAGTCCCATTCTCAGGATTTCTGCAGGTGGAAGTATCTGATTTTTTAGTCCTTTTCTTTTTTTTTTTCAGTTACAGCAAATACCAGAGAATAGAAATATGTGCCTTGTTAAATAAATGCCCAAATATGTCTACATCTACAGATCTGTGTGTGTGTGTGTACGTGTCTACTTTTTTTCCTGTAGGGTCAGAAATTTGGTAACACTGAGCCCGGTAAACTTATTAACAATCTTAGACAGGAATTCAGAAATTTGAAATGCAGATATGCTAAACACATAGATGTATGGAGGAAATCTTTTGTTTATTAGTTCCTATTTTATACCTTAAAAAGCATTCAATGTGCTCCTATTTGGAACTGCTTGTAAAGACACCCTTGTTCTTTCACAATGCGTTAATGAAGACTTAATACATCCCCTTTCCTTGGACTAAATACACCCCTTTAAAGCCATTGAGATTACAGAATTTTTAGTGGCATGACTTGGGGTCACTGATGGAGAGATTCAGGTGCCTAAACCTAGATGTCCAGGGCCATTTTAGATGCCATAGGGTATCCAAGACACCTGTGCTGTGCTGCACAAGACACAGGAAATCTGGGGCACCCAGGTCCCGTTGGAGAATGTGTGCGCACCGGGTGGGAAACTGCATGGGGTTATCTCTTCCCAAGTGTTACAAGACCTTTGTAAACTCAGGATGCCTCAGTCCTCTAGGGAACGAATGCAAAGGCTGCTCACATCAGTGTCTACATGTGGCACTGGGGTAAGAGCTCCTTCCACCTTCCCCTCCTGGGTGTCTTCTCCTGTCACTTGTTTGGTGCTGCCTTTGGCATTCTTAGAACCTTTGCATGAGCTAGTTTACCTCACTAAAATTGCAGCAAGCGTCTTGGGGGAGGGAAGAGTGGGTAGTTTTCTGCTATTTTAATTAATTAAACTGGTACAGCACAGGTCCAGAATCAGTTCAAGGGAGGCGGTGAGAGAGGGACAAGGAAGAGGATGGTGACCTCCTCTTCTGGCAGCAGAAATCCATTATGGCATTTTCCTGCATTTGAATCAGCACCTCTTGTGGCTCCCCGTGGAGGGCTTTGGCACTCTCTCCACCAGGCCAGCTGTCTGTTTTCAGGCCCAAAGCCAGCAGCTCTCCCCCAGATTTGATGTGGGAGGATATTTGGCACCTCCCTCAGCGTGGCGTATACCCTGAGCAGAGCTGCGCACCTAACTTTGTGGTGCTAGGTGAGTCATGCGGCTTTTGAAGATAGAGTTTAGCTGCTCTAATTAGACAAGTATTCCATGCCTAAAAATGCAAGTTGGTACCTCGGGCATTTCTGAAAGCAACGGCAAACTGGGCACCTGACTTCAGATGAACAGTTGGGAAAGTCTTGCTATAGCCTCCAACCCCTTGTTCAGAAAGAGATGTGATAGTTCAGCCCAGGGCTACCTACTTACCCCTCTTAGGTAATTTAGATGCTTACCCCTTAAAATGCTTCTGGTTAAGTTAGTAGGGATAGATTTCATTTGCGGTTGCTGTGAAAGTTTCATTGAGTTTAGGTACCCTTCTTAATCAAGCCATTAACTTTTAAAGAAACAGTAGAGAAGACTACAATGTAGCAGCAATAAAAATAATTAGGGTTGGAAATGGGTCTTTGTTGCTGTCTGGGAATTTGCAGAGGAAATCTGAGTTTTGACATACACTGTTACTGTCATGCTGCATTGATATTCAGACTGATGGTTGCTCAATGAATCTCTCTCTCTTTTTTCCAGTATAATGTGAGACAAATCTACACAAGATGAGAATATCTACGTGTTCAAAATGCAGCCTTTCAACCTGATACAGTAAGAAAGGAAGTTTGTAATGGAAAATTAATTCATACTGGAAAGTGTAGTCAATAGACAATTACTGAGATACAGCTTGTGTTTATTGCTTGAGGAATTTTCCACAAGATTTATAACAACTAAAAGCAATTACCTTTACATGTAAAGAAGTCTAAAAAGATGAAACTTAATTACTGTAGAAGCCTTCAAACATTCTTTATCTCATGTAAATAATCACCAACCAGACAGTAATTAAAAAAAAATTAGATGTGAAAGGCAGCATGTTATCCATGTCAAAAAAGATTACAGAAAGATCCCCACATTGTCCACGATTCTTGTTCTGTTAGTTTTACAGACATGTGGTACTACTGGTTTACTCCAGAGGTAAGAGGTGAAAATCACATATAATGTTTGTGAAATTGAAGTCAGGTAGGCACAAATTTTTGAAAAGTATTCAGGTGCACTGCTGCCTCTTCCATCCTCTATGCCCACTCTTTAGACCCCACTAATAATCTCAAAAACATGGGAGTTGCATTCTTCATGTGGAGACTTTTGAAGGAACTTCCCTGGGTGCATTAATTCCCATTTGTGGGAATGGAAAAAACGATTTGAGTGTTGACCCAAGGCAGAATCAATGGCCTGCTCAGAGCTCTGCCTGGTAAGAAATTCCTAATGGCATCAAAATGGGATTCTCATACCAGGGACCACTCTTTAGCTCCTTTTGCCTGACCCAGCAGGTGTGTTTGTGATCATTGAAAATACATCCTTGGGACAAGTTATAGCAAGATATAGTGAAGCCAATTTGCTAACTTGGAAAGTGAGATACTGAATGTATGGCATGAATACATTTTAGAAATGTCAAAGTTAAAGGATTTGTAAAGACACAAAAGCAAACCAGCCAGATACAACTGGGAGTCCCAACACCAAATACAGAAGATGATTCAGAGTATGAAGACCACCTTAGCATAGCAGGAGACCAAAGGCATTGGCCAAGTGGGTTAGTACTGAAGAATGGAAAGGTGAATCCTCTTTCTTCAGATGCTTGGGTTGTTTGTTGTCCATACACCCAGAACCAAACCCCTGCTGGGTTTATCTCTGGAAAGAGGTTTTCCATAGAGTTTGTGTCTGGGGTTCACTGGGGTTTGGGTTCAAATTTTGGGAGAATGAGGGAGAATGGGTTCTTTCAATTTCTTTTTTTTTTTTTTTCATTACACTATGGCACACATACTGAACAGATCTCAGTTCTGTAACCGACGGGCCATGGGCATTAGTGCTATCTTTGTCTTTCTTTTTTCCTCTGTGATACGCAATAGTTTATACTCTCAAGAACTGAAATGCCTAACTCTGAGGTGTGAGATCAGGATAACATACAGGAGACATATGTAGAATATGAAAAGTCAGATAGGATAAAGTAATGGCTCCTCTTTTCCCTTTAAATTCTGTGAAATTCAACCTGTGTACTTTGGTCTTTCGGTTAAGTTATTTTTAATATTTTTTTTATTTTTTGAATAAAAATAGTTAATGTTTTTATAATATTTTCCTCTTTGTCCCAAAATCAGAATGAAACATCCAAAATGGGGGATGTGAAAATTCTTATCTCTTTCTGATTGCAATGACCATAATTAACTTTTAGATATCAATTCTGTTTTCTTTTTCCTTATTTTTTCTTTTTTTTTTAAAGACGACCAATACTTGAATAAGTGTTTAATGCCTCATGCATTAGATGAAGAAGATCTCCAGTCTGAAACCCTGTGAATACATTGTGGGGATTGCAGGGGAATTTTGATTCCATGCACAGGTGCAGAGAAGAGAAGCGATGAGAATTGCAGTACATTTTCACCCCAGAGTGAAAGGAAGCTGCAAATTGGTTATAGAGAGAGAAGTGTGTGTGAGTAGAAAGTTTCCTCTGATCTTCCCTCTGCAAATTACTTTTGAGATTAAAAGAGTAATTAGAAAGAAAAAAAAAAAGACACAAGAAGATTTATTGGTCAGTGAGCCTAGAGCTCCAGGTTTGTGCTGCTTTTGTTGGAGCTGCAGCAATCTTTTGGTTTATTTGAGATGCTGGGAAGGCATCTTTAGCAACTGCACTGAAGCAGAAGGTAGTGCTGAAGTGACCCAGGAGAGGGAGAAATGTGCTCAGGGAACGTGCAAGCTCCTGTGATTGCCTTCGCAGCAGCATGTCACTGGGCTCAGTGGGGTGAGTCTTCCTTTGCAGGACCCAGACAGCATCCCCAGGGCTCCCTCTCTGAATGAGGGAGGTGTCCTCTCTGTCCCTTCCATGCTTGGGCTTCCTGAATAAGGGTAGTAGTAGCGGTATTTAGCATCTGAAAGACAGACAGACAAACACGCTCCTGTTGCAACCCCTTCCTGAGCTTCAAATCTGAAAGCAAAATGTAGTGATGTGCAATTACAGGATATAGGTTAGCACGGGAAGATTTTTCTCTTTTAACTAGTCGGGTGTAATCGGGGACAGTGCCACAGCTGGAGGGCCAGCAGTAGGGCAAGACCCCATGTGAAAGGGTAGAGCTGTCCTATCGTGGTCCGTCTGCTCCTTTTTCATGTGCAAGGGGGGAATCAGGACTTGATGGCAGAACAGATTTGGTCCTTTGTGCGCGGCTTTGGCACAAAAGGCAAAACGTATGCGTGGGCTATTATACACAGACCTCCTGGGTGACTTCTCAGCACTTGATTACATTTTAATTATTTTTGTAATGTGAAAGTGAGCCTACTCTCCTGAGAGGAAAGAACTGTTTCTATTAATCTAACAGGTTATAGCAGAGGATCAGCAATTAGCTGTGTGCTTTTTATTATGCTATAATTATTAATAATGAGGGGCCCCCAGGACCCTCATTTTCCATAGCAAATCCCATTCGATCGAGCAGTCAGATGGTTCGTTTTGGTCTAGGTTTGACAGATGGATCAAATGTGGTGTGAGCTGCATTGAACTGAGCGGAGCCTGGGCAGGTATCTCTAGCTGATGTATCCCGTGTAACGTGGCAGCACCAACAGCGCCCGTTCCGGGCACTACACAAATAGGTTCAGAGAAAGTTCCCTGCAAAACACAACTCACAACCCGATCAAGGAGCTACCTTCCTTCATTTCTGTTGTTATTATTAGCAGCACAGATGGACTCTCCAGCAGTTAAAGCTACCTTTACTGCCATTCAGCTGGCAGATGGAGAGCATTTGGGAGTTGTATCATAAATGCTGGGTCTGTTATTCTCTAGTCATCTGCAAACAGCCAGTCGTGGAGTTGGGAGTGTGATATGTGCTCCTGTACATATTACAGCACTGTGTTTCAAGCTACCTATGACTTGCCTGAAGTTTATTCAACATCACGTTTTCCAGGCCAGATGTCTACAGCCATGTTTCAGAAGAAACTTAGGGAGAACTATTTTTTAAATATTCCCTTTTTACACAGACAAAGCCCATTCTTACCACTGTTTTACTGAAAACCCATCATTACTCAGAATTTCTCCAAGAGAGGCTGAAGTGCTGGTGGGCAAGTAACTGTGGTATCAGAAATTGTATATGTTGGGTCTGTAAAATCTCACATGTGCAAAAGAGTTTTTGGGAACCACATTTGGGAAAACCCTTATCTGGCTAGAGCGTGCCCCGTGGCTGGCTTTCCCTTTGGTGCTGTCCTTCAGAGGGACAGTGCCTGCTCCTTCGCGGGACAGCTGAGGCTGAGAAGTAATTTTCCCTGCCATGACTGTTGCTCGGTGTGAAAATTTAGTTTGCGGGAAAGAAAAAGCACGTATGACCAGATAGCATAAACATACAGAAAAGGCTGTGAACTAATACCTCAGTTCTAGCTTAGCTAAATTTTTCAGATCTTGATGCTGCAGCCTGATTATTCTTCTAAGAGTGTTTTTGGGGATTGTTTCTGGACCTAGTAACTTCCAAGTGAAACAGAGTATAGTTAACAACTACAATTTTATTAAGGAGTCCTGCTTCTATTTGATAGCTTCTGCTAGGAAAAGAGCTTTACAAGATTAGTGTCCATCTGAGCAATTAAGTAGCAGGGTCCCCTAATCTCTGAAGTCATACACAAAACAAACAGAGTAGTAGATGTTGCTTCTCTGGGATCATAACAATTATTTATTGCTTTTAATAAGTCTGAGTTTGCTTGGATCTGTCAGGATATCCTTTTGTACTAGTGTCAACGGGAGTAATTCTAACAGTCAGTGGAGCTGATAAGGTGAAATCAGAATTATGACCAATGTGTTTTTTATTTTCTTACATGATGAAGAAAAAAGAGAGCCTGGAAAAACTCTGGGGAACTTCAAGCCCTGTGGTTTTCTAGCTCTTTCATAAAACTCTGTTGTTTTAAAGTTTCAAATTTATAAAGCTTCTCTCACTTTTCCACGTCTAGCAAAGCAGTTTTATAGTGAACTTGCACTTTTCAAAGTATTGCAAGACAGAAGACCACTCACTTTGATCTTCTTTCATGGTTTTGTTTTGATTTTCATCACCTGTAACATAGGTCAGGGCGCAGCTATGGTCAAGAGGGTGGGAAGGACCTAGCAAGGCTGTTTTTCCTCTGGCACGAGTTAGACTGGGTGCCCCTAAGAAGATGGACTATAAGGTCTTACATCAATTAATTTATCATAATTTGCTGCATTTGGTCAGGAGGGGCGTTTCTAGCATGAGAGTCCCAGTATAGGGGCAGTCACTCCAATAATTGCTGGAAGTGTGAGTAGGAAGAAGTGTGATCTGAATGATGGAGAGGGTCATGAATACATGTTTTGGAAACTAATGATCTTCCCTCCATGGTTTCAAGCAGGCAGGGGGACTCCAGCTTTGTGGGTTTTTGCCCTGGGCAGTTGCACCACTATCTATATTCAGTTTTCCTT
The DNA here is from genome assembly GCA_013389945.1 of Fregata magnificens. NCBI lineage: Eukaryota > Metazoa > Chordata > Aves > Suliformes > Fregatidae > Fregata > Fregata magnificens. The sequence goes on from WAAD01002665.1 coordinate 29,441, forward strand.
GATCAAGATGCTTGGTCACCTCACCTGTTTGGGCAGGAAAAGTGCTTGCAGTTAAGTTTAGGCTTGAATATGTTTGCCTCCCGGAGCCACTTGATGGCAGTCATTAGTGTAACAAAATTGCATGTACATCCCCCATATGTGTTTGCATGTGTTTATAATGTACATAGATAGTAGAAATCACTTCTTAGGATCAACAACAGTCTATTCGCTGCTTCATTGTGCTTAGTGTGGTAACTTTTATACACAATGATTTTCTATGTCTTTTCCTAGATTTCTGTAGCCTTTACAAAGCATTCGCCAGCTTCTCAAAGCTCTTCACCAAAAGCCAATTCCTCATCAGTCATCACACGCTCTGGATGAAGCCAGACTGTTCCTGAAGTAAAGTTTGAAAACATATTTTCACAGCCATCATGATAAATTTTATTCACGATACAGCCTTCGAAAGTTGTAAGTTTTACTTGTATGACCCTTGGATAATACTAGAATGTAGTGTACATCCTCCCAGGCAAAATGTGTTCTCCTGGAAACCGTGTGTGCAGAAATAGAGATCCATTATGCACTGGCACAGGCTTCTAAGAATAATCAATAAGGGACAGAAACATCAGGTCATCAGGGAGAGGGGATTTCTCACTGAATAACCATTCTAGCTCTGGCCTCTCAGTCCTGAATCTCAAGGGAAAGCTATTCTACACCTCACTCCCTCCAAAAAACCCCACCCTAAATCCTTCAAAAGATGAGTCTGTGAACTGGAATTCAAAACTGCATTAGATACTGCAAATCCTGGACTCAGGAGAGACGCTGGCTTAAGGTATGTTTCAGCTTCCTCCTCCCTCCCCTTGCCACCTCCTACCTTTCCCAGAGGTGATCACCCAGCTCTGCTCTCCCCATAGGAGATAAGCACCTCATCACTTTTTTCCCTACGAACACTTATTTTTCCTTTACGGAGACCAGCAACATTTTCTCTTGGATGATTTAACTAATTATCATATCAAGTTCAGCTCAGAGCAATTGTTCTCAACCTGAATTTAACACTGACAATTGCTGCTTCTCTTTCAGACCAAAAGAAGAGCTTGTGTGTCAGAAAGCTTGGCTATTTCTCCATCTATAGCAGGTATTACTTTTCCCTAAGCCCTCACTAGCCCTTAGAAACACACAAGAGCTCTAGGACCGTTCTTCCCATGTTTCGTGCCCTGAGGATTACGGCAAGCGTTTTAAATGCAATTATTTGATACTGCGATTTCAAATGAATAAATTACCTTTCCCTGTTCGAGTCCGAGCCAAATCTTGATGAAGGGAACAAAGACCTTTGTTCCAAGGTGGCTCTGCTGACCCTATCGGGAGTGCTGGGCTGCAGGGCTGTGAGGTTGAACAGTTAAATAGTGCCTGGGGGGAAGCAGGCAGTAGATGTGACTCACTCCAGTCTGAGGACTAGACTGGCCTTTGTATTTGCACAGAGAGGGAACTTACTGCCCATGCTGCAAATGTTCTCTTTCCACCGCAGACTTTCCATGTATCAATTGCAGTGGGAAGGATATTTTTAGGTTTTTTGATTAAAGGCAAATGATGGTAAATATAGATCTGCAGAGGGTCAGGTGAAGGAACCCGAGAAGCCCCCGTAATCGGTGAAAATGGAGGACACTGAATTGGTTACTCCTCAGGCCATCAAAGGAGAAAGATTAGCCCATTGTCCCTCCTGTGAACCCCACCAAAGGGAGACGACCAAATAAATTCTCCCCAAAAAGCTTTCAGGCTAAAGGGTACAGGACCCTGTGTTGCCTGTGTTGCCCATAAGGGTACAGGTCCTATTACAGAGTGTGCAGAGAAGAGAATTTGAGATGCAGAGAACTAAAATTTGTGGTGACATGTTTTAAGAGGATTATGGGCATGATTTACTAATGGGATGTTTAGGGAAAGGACCAAAGGTGGAGAAACAAAGGTTCAAGGGAGACTGGGAAGAACAAAACGTGGGAATATAAAAGGAAAAGGGGATAAAAGGGGCCAGTCAAGTGCAGACAGGTGACTGACCAGCACCCTTGCCCTGTGCTTGTCCTCTGTCCTTAACAAACGCTATTTCTGACTGTGTTTTGTACGGGCACACTCTCTGAGGATGCGTGTGTGACACTAGCCAACTTCAGACTGGACTAGCCAGCAGCAGGATACGAGGCCTGGGTACAGACCCTGGTGCAGGACCACGAGTCTCAGGGGCTCGAGGGTCCAGGTGTCAGCAGTTGGCTGGGGACGGGGGACCGCAGCAGCCCAGCTCTCTGGGGCTGCGGTGGCAGAAAGTCCCCTGTGTCCCATAGCTCACTGAGTCAGCAACCTCTCAGCAACTTAATTTCTCAGTAGTAGTTCCCTCCTTGCTTTTTTAAGGAAGAAAAATTACGGAGGAGAGACACTTCTGGAAAAACAATGTCTTTCAGGCTGAATGGCTTTATTAACTGTGAGACGGCCTCTCTGAAACTGTACCCCTATGTCCCACCCATCCTGGAGAGGAATTTGCCTCCGCATTTGAAGTTTACTGAAAGGTTTATGTGAGGATGTGTGCTGTGATTTCCGTCAAGTTTAATGGTGTTTAAAATATAAGTGTTCCAATAGCAAGACGCTGCTCAGTGAATTTTATGCTGAGGGTTTCTATTAAATCCCTATAAACAGAAGTATCTTCAATCTCTGTAACTGTCTTTCATGTCCTCGGCTTAAATAGCAGCGAGATTAAAAATGCTGTAGAACTGAAGAACTGAAAAAATCCGTGTGGGCTCATTTAGTTGTCTGGGCAGAGGGCTGGTCCAAGCTCCCTGAAGGGACTTGGAAAATTCAGCTCGAGCCCCTTCTGATGTAAAGTTGGGCAAGCTCATAGACGCTAGTTGCACAGAAGACTTTTGACACTGAACTGTCATGAATGCAGATACTTAAATTTGCAGAAGCCTCACCTCCATGGGAAGTTTTTGAGAGTTCCCCAGTGCCTGAAGTTTTCCTTCTGGCCCTGTTCAGGAGTGAGTGATGTGGTGTCTGAGCTGTGTCGGGAGTCACCAGTGGTGTTCCTCCACCAGCACAGCCTGCGATGGTTGTCGTTTGCATCCTTGCTGTATAACTCAGCATACCAGGCAGTATCCTGGGCACATAAATAACATTTGGAGAATGGACTTGAACTCATTGACATGACCTAAGCTGACACTGGGCATCATGACGTAGCAGAAAAATTTGATTCGGGAATGTCTGTGGGACTCATAGATGAAAAAGATTTTTGTTTGTTCTTTTTTTTTTTAATTAATATTTCTACAAAAAATAACTTATAATTCTCTAGCAAGGATGCAGGTTTACAAAGTACCTTGTTTATAGTCTCTTTTTTCACTCTTTGGGAAATTCCCTGTTTCAGAGGATTCTGACCTGTATTAACAAAGGGTTAATAGAACTGAAGCCAGCTCTACCTAAGACAAGCAATTTTGATGTTTTTTGAGATTCTGATTGTGCATTCAGGGTTCTTCAGAAAGAGCTGCCCAAAGTCAACACCTAGGTACTGATTTGTAGATACACAGCTACGATTAATTTTAAATGGGAAGCTAAGTCATGATTCTGATGTCTCCATTTAGACACAAACCCAAACATTTAAAAAATGCTGAACACAAACCAGCTTGTATAAAAATCAGCAATCAGCAGCTCTGAAAATCCGTCACTTCTCTCTCTACAGTGCCACGCTCTTCTTTCCCCTGCTCTGCTTTTTTTTCAGACAGGAAAAGTAAATTGCACGTATTAGGACACCATCACATATGTACCTCATGAAAGCCTACAAATATAGACTATAGAAGCAGATAAAGGGAACAGGAAAATTTCAGGCAATTGTGCAGTAGAAGGATAGTCCAGAGTAATCGACTGACCACGCTGCCTCACATACCTGAGCCGCACGCATGCACGTAAGGTACAACGCGCTCCAGAACAGCTGGGATTTATAATAAAATCTCAGAAACCTTATTCCGTATGTTAGATAAGATGGCAAGAGAGGTGGGTATGTCAGGAGCCTGTAACACTATGGAGTTTGCCAGTTTAAATTCTGAGCTGGCCATAGGGAGTGGGGTCATACCCCCAGGTAGGAAGGAAGGAAAAAGGGAACGAGGGAAGGAAGGAGTTTCTGGCAGTTTTATCAAAGGAAAGTTCTTTTCTGTAAATCTGATGCCTGGTTCAGCTCTAAGAGCATGAAGAAGAGGCACCAACCAGTCAGCAGAAAGATCTGGATATCACAAGTGCCCATAATCCTGTAGCTCTGTCATGCAGGACTGCCGTTGCTAGGGACGGGCTGTGGGCTGAGTTTGCACAGTCCCAGGATGGAGGCGTGCCCAACCTGCTCTGTTTGAGCTCTTCTTGACCTTCCTGCAGCTTTTACTTGGTTTAGCTGTAAGTACAATTGTTCTAGCTGGTGTTTATGGCTAATATGTTTTATATGTCTTTGTGTGGTGCCACCATGGTTTTATCACTCTAACATGTTAGGAAATAGAGGTGTGGACACAGGGTATGGCATTGGATGGGCTGGCACTGGAGACCCCACGTCTATAAACAACTCACCAACGGTTAAGGACATGCAGATCTGCAAATGGACAAAGATGGTTTTAGGGGTAACAAAAAGAACAAATAAATAATATTTAACATATGGAAAAGGTAGCATATATAGTAAATTCAGATGTAACGTGGAGCTGCAAAGCAATGAAGAAAGAGAAAGTTGTAAAAGTGTGCTAGAAAGCATAAAATGACCCCAAGTGGAGCCTAGGCTGAGGAAGAAGAAACCATCTACATGAACATTGTATTCCTCCCAGCGAAGGACTCCAGCCCCTGATGACTCGCCGTAACACCCTCCCACCACCACCACCACCAGAGAGGAACCACCACCCCTGGGACCCAAAGCAGCAGGAGAAAGGTGAGTGCGACAGCAGGAAAAAGGGTAAAAAACTAAGAAGTGTACATATAACAATTTTGACTTTATTATTAGTATATTGTTATTATGAAAACTTTTTCTGTATAGAATATTATTTCTCCTTCTGTAATAGTTAGATCTGGACTAATAATGATTCTAAGGTTAGACCTTTAAGATTTCAGTTATACTAACAACAAACTCCTGGCTTTATATATAAGGTGTGCTTCCTGTTTGCACATAAGCAAGATTTTGACCTAACATGCCCTGGCCAGCCCCTCCTGATCCTCCCCACACCTGCCAAATTTCTGAAGTCACTGGGAATGCTGGAAAAAAAAAGGTATTTGGTGTTTTGGAATGACTGACAAAGTATGGAGGAGCACCTACATGGCTGTATCTTGCTGAGAAAATCCAAGCATCATCTTCTTGTTACTACTAAATGCAGCCCTGGTTGAGTTTGAGTTTCATGTCCATTTGTCTAGTTTCTCTTTTTTATTGCACTTTGTCTCGTCATCTTTGGTTCTCCTCTTTACTAATTTTTCCAGTTGACAATTAAATGGCAGGTGGTGTGGACCATTAGACTCAGATACGCGTCATCTGTTTTTAGCTAAACTGCAGACAAACAACTTAAAGCTTACAGTTCAGGACTTCTCAGTTCTCAAAACGCAGGTATTTGTTCCTTGATTGTATTCCAAGTCTTCACAGATATGTATCATCTCCTTTATTCCCCTTTTAGTGTAGTCAGAGCAGATAAAATGGAAGGTGACTTGTAGCCATGTTGTTCATCTCTCCAACCAAGGCAAATGTTCCCTTCACCAGTGGTACCTCAGCTGTGGTTTGCAGATGAAAAATGACCCAGGAGATGGTCCCTAACTGATCTTCGAAATCATACTAACCCATACTATTCCTTGTATATGATTTTGAGATAAAAATTCTGATACTAAGAAGATGTGATGTTGCAGGAAAATTTTTGAGCCTTAAGAGTAATCCACTGATTTGGAAGCTTTGGTAAAGCTGCCAGTGCCTTGTCACATCCTGTGTGCTGTTACACAAATGAGAGCTACTCCTTTGCAATCCCTTCTCTGTGGTATAATTCAGAAAACATTTAAGATGGGTGATAATTGTTATTTGAAATTATTTCAAAAAGCTGTTTTAATGGGAAAAAGATGGACTTAATAATTTTCCACAAGGAGCACTAGGTTTTTCAAAGATGCCAAGTTGTCAGGTTGTGTGTGTGTGTTTATGTGTGTGTGTGTCCTTCACGTGTCTGTGTGCATTTTTTTTTAATCCTTTCCTCATTATCTAATTTTTTGGGGCAGTAGGGAGAGGAGAGGAGAGAAGAAGATATCCTACTGTAAACATCATCCATTTGAGAGAAGATGTAAAATAAAAAAAATAATAGAAAAGCTAGAATCTTTCAAAAATTACTGAAACAGTTTAAAAAATGTTTATTTTCCCTTTTCTTATCTTTAGTTTAAAATAATTTGTGACTAAGTTTATTCTATTTATCCCAAATGGTAAACATGGGGTCATACCTGTTGGAAAGAAAACAAACCCCAGGGATCTAATCTGATGGCTAATCCGATTAGGTCAGCCAAGCTTTATCTAAAAACTCTGTGCCTTCAGAACATGCAGTGATTTCACCATTACTCAGAGTCTGGATTAATTTCATCCATTTCTGTTTCTCCTGGGAATTTAGCAATGCCCTTTGTAGCAAGGCTGTTTTCATCTCAGTGGTGTTGCTATATACATATTGGCCTTTGATAATACAATCTTGTTTCCTGGATGGTCTGCATCCATTTGAAGGGGGCATTCTGATCTAATTACAGACTGTGACCGTACCTACCCTGGGTGGTTATGTCCAAAACCGCAAGCTTCCCTCGTTTCTCCCAAACTAAAACAGATTGTTTTTCAAGTTTACAAGTTGAGGTGCTGTTCCCAGTTGTAAAGCCTAATTTGCAGTTATCTTTTTGTCAGGAGCTAGCTGGTGCCCCACTCTGAGCCGGGGTAAGGAGAGGCAGCGCCTCTGCAGCACTCCCCCCGAAGGTATGGAAGGCTTCTGCTGGTCTCTGGGAGCCACGCAAAATGTGGCATTTCCCTCTTGGGGGGGCAGGGGGGGGAAAGGAAAAATCAATATATAGAAATTAATGTGCCTTTGTGAAGATTCAAAACAGATGGGGAAAAGGTCAAGGATTCTTTGTTGCTAAGTGCGTTTCTATGACAACTGCAATGTGTATGTTATGAGCGAGCAATCATTTGTTCCAGCTGCTGGATCATTAAAGGGGCAGCATTTCCTGCAGCACTGGGAATGTTATTCATGGCTTGTTTACGTTTTCTTCACCCCTCTTTAAACCAAGGTTCAACAGGTAAGACTCGGTGAGTATGTGAAAGCTTCAGTCAATCGCAGCACGCTACGCCATAGGTCTGGATGAGTCTGGATTGCCTAGTGCGTGCCTTAGAGGATGCTGGGGGAGCTTAGTAAGGAGATTAGGTAGATTAATTTAGATTCAATCATGCAATTGAATCTGTACACTCATGATGAGGTATTTTATGATTCTGTGACGCTAGGCTGTGTTGGATGTGTTTCTGTAGAATTTATGGCATGACTTGAGACACGCATGTGACTTTTCTCTCCACTCATCTGTAATACGGGAATAATAGTATGTACAAAGACTTATAAAATATTTGGATGTCACCTTAGAAAAGGTTAATTAACTGGAATGGTGGTAGAAAACTACTCCTTTCTTCACATATTGAAATAAGAGGACAAAGCTGTCACCGTGGCCTTGTTGTCCATTGCTCTAGCAGCATGGGGATCTGGCCCAAGAAGCACAGGTTTTATTGTTCCTAGGAGTCAAATTTGTGAAACCTTTCTGTTCACCTCATTTTACTTACCTTTTTTCGTAATGCTTTCATTAAAAAAAAAAAACCAAACAACAAAACAACACTAGATTAGGGTCGATACAAGGTCAATATCCATGGCCAGTGACATTGAAGAACACGTTGGGTAATATTTCTGTTCTGTGAACTGTGTATCTGGAAAAAGTGACCACTTCAGTGTCTCTGAGCCAATCAGTCACTTCTGGTGGCACGTGCACCCCTCTGTCTTCTCTGCACTGACTGACAGCCAGAAAATGCCTCTCAACTTTCAATATGGCAACTCGTTGGCTTCTGGCTGCTTGTGCAGTTTGCCATTCTTCAATAAGGATCTTTTTTTTTTTTTTTTTTTTTGCATATATCAGTGTAATAGAAAACATCAACTTCTACTTATTGATTAAAAGAAAAGGGAAAAAAAACCAGTCCACTGGGACACAGAATCTCTAGACTGTTATGTTCTTTTTGATCTTGCCTAGGAATTAAAATGTCTTCCACTGTTCATGGCTTTATACGATTTTCTTTGGAAAACTCAGTATGCAAACCCATTACTACTAAGAAATGAAACTTAAGGGTGATGAATGTGGGGGAAAAGCTTTATGCAAGGAGCATTAGGAAACTCTGAACTTGCATGTTGGTAGACATGACAGTCCAGTTGCCATCAAAAGACTTGTAGTAGGAGAGAGAGAAATTTTTCTGTTGCCATGACTTGCTTTGGCCAAGCAGCAGAGTTAGTGTTATTCAGGTGGGAAGTGGAAGTTGCAATAGAACCAGGCCTTCAGTATCAGAAAGCCGGGTCATAATATAGGCTTGGCTAACAAGCCTATATTTTGTCTGTCTTCTGACATATAGTCTTTCTCTTCTGCACAGATTTTTTTGTCCTCACACTTTCTTTGTTGCAGCTGGTGGAAGAAGAACAAAGCAAAGCGGCTGCTCTGTGTTTTGGATCCTGTCCATCTTGCCTCGCTTCACCATATGGAGTGACAATGGACTCCGCTATTCAGATATTGTTTTGTTCTTTGAGAAACACGGAGAGGGAGGTATTTATTAAATTCAGTTGAGAGCGGTAGGAACAAGGCTAAATATCCTGGAAACTGAGCATCCCTCAGTGATTTAGCATCTATGTGGTTGACTGTCTTTCTGGAACACTGGGCTCAGCTGCCCTCTGCATCACAGCTCTTTATGCCTCTGTTTAGGCTTTTCACAGCCAGCCGTAATGCAATTTTCTCCACGCCACCTCATACAATTTTGCATGGTGAAAGAAGAGTTTATTCCCCACTTTGCAGCCACAGCCTGGTGAAACAATTAATTACCTTAGTGGTTTCAGCTTGGCGTCTGTGCTTGTAGCTACAAAGATCTGGACTCACATCTGCTCCAAACTGAGTACAGACAGGGCAGCTTAACAGCACAATGTTGGACTGAAATGTCTCGAGGGTCGTTTCTGTACTGGGTCACTTGCATTTGGAGAATGGGAACTAGGAGATGTGGGAAAAGAAATGTGGTGGGGGGCATGTCTGCTGAGAGTGAAGCTGAGGGGGAAATGGAACATGTTGTACAACGGTACAGAGATGGGATGAAAACTGATGCACTGGTATCTCGGTGCATCTCAGATCAGCTATCTCAGATTAACTACCCAAGAGGAATGGCAGAGAAAAGGCAGCTGGAGGAAATGAGACTAAAACATCAGCTTTGGAAAAAAAAAGCAGAATCGGGAGAGTCCTCCAGACCATGCTGATTTCCAGAGCCTTGAAGTTGAATCCAAGTTCCTGGGTCTTGTCATCTGCTTTCAGAAAAAAAAGTCTTGTTTTCATGTGGCTGTATCCAAAAAGATAAGATGCCAGTTTATTACTTCTGCCAGTTATTCCTCTACCTAAAGTATCTTATGTGGCACAGTCCTGTGAAAGAAGCCAATCATGCCCCATTTTGGAGTTACTGAATCTGATGGTTGGCTTCCTCTAAAAATCTTGGAAGCGCTTTTAATTTTCCTTTGTTCCTTGTACAAACAGTAATCACACAAAACCTTGATTAGAGTATGTAAACTCTAATATCTATATATTAGATTTTATTATTATATTATCTATATATTAGGATATTATATATCCTTACTATAATATCCAAATGCCTGACAGGTAGTGACCTCCTTCACCACTTTGTGCCTTAGGGTGGAGAAGAGCTAGGCAAAAAATCATATTTATATTCTTCCCAGTGTAGCCTAGATACATTTCAGCTAGCTGGATATGAGTTGCTTGAGCCACATGCAATCTACCCGTACTCCTGTAGCAGAGTTCTCAAGGTGCTAAGCCTTAAGATGTACACACATGGAGGACAGGATAATGGGGATAACCTTCTCTGAAACCTTACTCTTCATGGTAAAGAGTTAAGGCTCAAAAAATGTTCATTTTCACTGTCTTACTGAATGCCCCGTTACAACCAGTTCTGAAAATGCAGCTGTTGCCCAGGAACTGCTGATATTCACACACGCTCTCTCGCCCCATCGCATTTCAATGTTGGAGCGGCTCCCGTTGTCAGTCTGACCTGACCAAACACGAGCTGTAAAACTATTTCCTGATCTGCTGTTCTCACTTCCACAGACTTTTACAGGCCTGGGTTTGCCAAGGGGTAGAAAAGACTTTCCAGAGCCCTGTGGTGTCCTCCTTGCTGCCTGGCTTCCTCCTCCCTCCCGAGCTGGTCAGGGATTTGGGCTCTCATCTTCCCATGCATCAGTGGTTCTCGGTGTCTTTTGTGTGACTATATGTGTGTAGTGCACCACATTGCAGATGCAATGTTGCTTGCAGATTGACACATTGGTGAGTCCTTTAGGAGAAAGTTTCCTTAGTGAAACTTATCTTCATCTAAAAGGCTATTAGCTATGAAGAGAGCAGGAAAATAAAACACTAGTTAGAGCAGTAATCAACATGTCTGAGGATGGAGCTAAGTATTGTGCTCACAAATGTGAATATTAATAAGCGTTTGCAAGGAAACGTCAGTGATTTTTGCAAGGCATATGCTGTAAAATGAAAATTTATTCAGTTAAAAAAAAAAGAAACATGACAAAAAAAACCCAAAACAAAACCTCAAGAAATATTAATCAAAACATAGTATAATTCTAAATTATTTATTAATTTATTTATTTTGCTTTTTTTACCCACTGCAAAACCTCAGGGGCTCAGATAGATAGAAAGATAGATAGATAGATAGATAGAAAGATCTGTTAAGAGTCAAAGCCAAAAGAGCTGAACCTACCAACCCATGAAGGAGACACCCTTGCCTCTCCCCTGCAAGTTCCCTGGATGGCTCCAGTAGTTTCCAAAACAATTACAAAAATTCATTAGGGCAGAGGAGTTACAAGAGCAAGCAGTAATTAATCCTCAAATGAGAGCTAACTGGATCACAGTTCTTAGGGCTTTCACGAGTGGCACTGCCATAAGGTGGTGGCTGAGATCCTGGGGATGTCAGGAGGAATGGCAGCTCTTTACCAGGCTAATGCCAGGGCATCTACCCCTCCATCAGACTAGGAAGCTGTATCTGCAACACTGAAGGACAGCCCTGCCACTGGAAAAAGTGCCCAGCGGTGGGTGCAGGGGTACTGGGAGCAGTGTCAAGCTCCCAAAGTGTTAGGCAGCTCTTTTAGAAACCCCCAAAGCAACTTGCCTAAGGATTGAACCAAGAGGTTGGGAAACTGCAAGCTGCCAGCTCGACTGGAAGGTAACCTAAGGCAGCGTACTCTAAATGTCATGAACACCATTCATGTTATTTGCCCTTAATCAGTTTTTGTTCATTTAAAAAAAAAAAAAACAAAAGAAATATCAGAGCTGAAAAGATTTACAATATTTATTTCGTTAATTGCTTAAAATTTTTATTGATATTCAGCTCCAGGGTGCGCCTTTCCTGATTTACTGCATATCATAGTTGTGAAATACTTTTCTTAAATTCAATAACTTCAAAATAGCTCTCTAATGACAGGGTGTTTTCACTGCAATCAGTAATAAAATTCTCCTTAATTTAGGGGAATTGATAAGCAAACACTCCGTGTGTTTCCAATTCTTTCCTTGCAGAATTTTCTAATTCTAGTTCCAAGTTTGTCTTTTTAAAAAAAAAAAAAAAAAAAAAAATATTGCTGTAAGAAGCCTAAGTAAAGTTTCTCTGTTTTAGGATTTCTAGCAGAGAATTCAAGTAGGAGGAAGCTCAAAACAGCAGGTAGGAAAGAATCCGTCTTAAATGAAGGATGATATCCCACTCTTCAAAATTAAAACCGGAAGTTGTTTACTTTTGAGGAGCTAATAATTTTTGCATTTATCCAAACACTTCTTTTTTCAAGACATTATGAAGGTTAATTGTGCATTTCTGAGCTCGAATGTGCTATAGAAGTGCAGGCTGTCATTGATAGGTGTTAACCATTTAGCCTGAGTCTTTCAATTATTTAGAGAGAGTAATTACTTACAAAAGTACTGTAATCATAATTCTTACCTACCTCTGCTGATGTCAGTATGAATTTCAGCTAAGAGAGTTTTTACTCCGTGTGTTATTTCCTTTGTCTCACAATTATCGGTTTGTTTCACATTAAGTTCAATGCATCTGCAAGTCACTAGGAAAAAGCCCAAGTGCAGTGACGGATCCCACAGATATTTTCCTCAGAAAAGTCAATCTTTGTGAGTCAAAAGTAAAATAAGCTAATGCCATGGCGGGTCTCTGGTTTATTTTGCAGGCTGAACCTCTGAGGGATATAAATATGAAAAGAAGGAGTTTGCGCTGATAGTACTGCTGATTTCAGTAATGGGCTTTCAAGAGTGTGTGTGAGTATTTGCAGAGAAGGGGTAAATACATTTGCTACAAATTCAATGACAAGAAAGAAGAGGGAAAATGTTGGACACACAAAGACTAAGTGCTGTTCACACTGAAGGAGTTAAGAGTTAAAGTACTCTGGGGTAAGAACGTGTCTGTGAAGATCTGAGAAAGGAAATAAAGAATAATAAAGCACTATGAATTGGCATACAGCTGGCCTGGAAGGAAGATAGTATAGGCAAGTACTAAACCTCTTAAGAAAGGAACCTAAAAAAGCTCACCTACTACCTTTGTTTCCACAAACTTACATGATAGCTCATGATTTTAACTGGTATGTGTTAAAGACAGTATTTCTTTTAGAGTAATGAAAGAATGGCAAAAATACCCGTTCATGTTATTACAATATTGGACACCTGAGCTACTGATAGAAAAATTTATTGTGAGGAATATAAAGATTGATCTTAACAAGTCTTGGCAGTAAAACAGCTTTTGTCAAGAAAATATGATGGTTTTCGTAATTGTTATTTTTCTGCATTCTGCATCAGAATGTTACAATAGATTTGACAATTGCTAAGGTTACATTCCCATGTTAAGAGTCAGCACGCAAACCGATATTAATAGGCGTAATGATTTTCAATGCTTAAAAAGTCAATATAATATGGCTCTTTCCCTGACAAAGTAAAACACATTTTGGAGACACCAGTGATACTAAGCCACGCAGCTCACCATCTGACTGTCAGGAGAGTGGGCTCTCTATTAACTGCTGTTTAAATATCTTCAACATGTTTAAAGAGAGAGCTGATGAACCATTCAGGATCCTTTGATTTTCTGTGTAGAACAGGAGCTAATGATTTCTCAAGTGTCAGTGGCTGAAGTCTTACAAGTTTAATGGGATGCATGCTATGTAATTTTTTGCAGGCTTGATAAATTCAGGGGAAATGTTATCGCCAGAGATTTGTCGCTACAGTCACTGGGAGGATGCAGGTGGTTGCTCAGTAGGCAGGAGGAGGTGGTCTACCACCACTGGTATGACCAGGAGTTTTGGCAAGAGGGAGGTGGAGCTGAGCTAAGAGAGTGAGAGGTAATTTCACTGAACAACCTCCTTGCAGTAAGAGCCCTACTTGGAGACCTTCAAATGTGAAGGAAACTTTAGGAGAGTGTGGGACAGAAGGTTAAGGACTTTTAGCAGGTTAAGTAGCAAACAGGTCTTTGGGGGTTTTGTAGAAAATGCACGCTCTTGACTTGATGGGCACCTTGATCCCTTGAAAAGTCCGTATCATACCTCATTGCATCTTTGTGTGTATAAAGGCGTGTGTCTCCCACATGCAACGCTCAGCTTTTGAGCGTTAGCAACCTTGTCATCTCCTGAAGCATTCTCAGCCTGCAACTCTAGCTGAAAGCAGCTCTAAAACAAATCAAGTATCTTAAGTGAGCAGAGGTTTCACTACGTGAAGGAGAACAAAAGTTACCTGCGAGGCTCTCCCCTGTCTCATAAGTTAGGGCATGTTTTCCATCTCTCACTCTCTCATAACGCTCCAGGGTGAAATCCTACCCTTTCTGAAGCAAATGGGCATTTCACTTTGATTCCACTCAGCCAGAATTTAACCTTTTTGCTCTGTGTTGCCTTTTGTCAGGTCGGTTCCCTTTCTTCCAGTCCTATCACAGCAAAAGCTGTACATTAAACTCAGTTAACTTAATTGCAAATAAAGGATAGTTTAAGGATTCCAGTTTCACATTATTGTTTTGATGCAAGGAAGCCCCAGCTGAGATTTATACTCCTTACCAGAGTATAACGTGAAAGGGTAAATAAGATGGCTGCGGTTTTGGGGGCTGAACGTTCAGAAGCAGACTCTCATTCATGGCCGGTGCCTTGCAGGTGGGTCTTCAAGGCAAGAGCTATTAGTGTGAAGGGACATGACTATTTCTGGGCATAGTTTAGATCCCCATTTGGTGCAAAATGGCTTTTCACTGTGCTCAGTGAAACTCTATATGTTTTAAATTAGCTTGGGCTTTGTCCCTATTTACATTACCTTTGAACAATATTATGGGGAACTCCAAGAATTTAATTGGACTTCTGTTATTTTCTGCACGGACATGTACCGTTTCATTTTTAGCTAGAAAAAAAAGAGGATCCTAAAATTACAAATCAGAATAAATATTTCTGTTCCTACTGTCTAAATGAATGTCTTTTCCCTGGTGGTTTAGTAACCCTTGTACAAGGTGATCCGTTTTATTGACCTCTCTAAGAATACTTGCGTGAGTAAAGCCTCCTTATAGCAGACTGAAGCTCTGAACTGTGGTCTATGTAAATAACTTGTTGCCAGCACTCACAGTTTTATCTTGGATATCAGTGCTGGGTTAATTTTAAATGCCCCAAGTTCATGGATAATGCAGTGACTCAAGAATTCTATTTTTCTTTGAAAATCAAGTACAAAAATCAGACAGTCAGAAAGCAAAAGCAAAAGCCTGACCCTTACCTAGGGCCTCAGAGGAAACACAGCTGCAGATGCAGGTTTAACCCAAACCAAGGCACTGGTGAGTTAAGAGGGCTGCTGAGTGCATTAGTAGATTAAAGGTGCCTATCAGGGTTGTTTTCTGAAAGATCAGAGTTTTACAGTACAACCATTTTCCAATATACTTGGCATCATTGTGATAACCCGTCAAAAAGTCCCATTGTACCACAAGTACAAAGGATTAAGCTTATGTTTTTTATGCCTTAGGCTTTTTCAACTCCTGTAACTGGTCATGTTGGGTTTTGTTATGATCTTGCAATCTCTGTGTGTTCCTTGGGTTTTGATTTTTTTTTTTCCTGATGTTTTAGTTGGGAATATTGTAATACTTTTAGAGTTTACTCAGCTGAAAAAAATGCGAGCACAGCTTTGGCTTATTTTTTCAACACAGGATATCATTACTGTGTGTTAAAAAGTGTGCAGGCAAATTGATGTGCCCAGCTATTTCACTTCTGCTATGCGCATAAGCTACTAACAGCAAAAACGTTACTCTTGTTATTGCTTGCTTTAGGAGGAAACAGAGTCAGCTTACATTAGCCTATTAAAGCGGCTGATAGCTAATTCTGACGTCTGCAGAACTCTTCAAAGAACAACTAGCAGTTCACTGATGTGCTAATACAAGCAAATAGATAACACCTTCTGTGATTTTAGATACAGCTGGAAGGCACGATTAACCAACTGTGTCCTCTTTAAGTGTCTGGTGCCCCAACCCTGACTTGGAGAAATAGCTTAGGACTTGATTATGCACTGAATGGAATTCAATAACTGAGGCATTACTAACAAAATGAGATGCTAGGTAAGTGTGAAAATACTATGCCATCTTACTGCTCTTTCCCGATTTTAAGAAATATGATTTAGAAGTATTTTCCTATAATAAGCCCACAATTTGAATAAGCATTTTGCTTCTCCCATCTCTGGATTCTGTTATTTATTTGTTGTATTACAGCAATGCAGGGGCAAGGTGAACTTTCTATAGACACACACAAAAATACAAAGCAGTTTGAAATATGGATGTACTTCATTCTATTGCATGTTGTAGAAACACAGACCTTTGAATAAGCTGGCACACAACGACATCTGCCCTTTGAAATGAAAAGTTACCATCAGCTTCATGTGGTCAGCTGGCAAAAGCGTATCAGACAAGAGACAATGAGCAAAAAGATGTGTTCAAAGGGAGAGTCACTGATGTGGAAATAAGAAGGGAGTTCCAGCTGTTTGGACACATCTGCTGGGTAAAAGAT
>WAAD01002665.1:50762-106171 GCA_013389945.1 Fregata magnificens
TTATTTTTTTTAATAAATTCCTTTGGAAACTTTTTATATATATTCTACAAAAATAAAATTCAGCTATACATTTTTTTTTTTTTAACTTTTAAAACCAAGAGGTTCTGGTTTCTAAAAGACAAAAAATATTCTAATTCCAAAAAAACCCTCCTATATTTTCTAAAAATAGCTTAATAAAGTCCATCTTTGGAGAAAAAACAAGATATATGAATAAAAAAAAAAATAAATGGAATAGATGGTAAAATACATGCTTTACCTTTTTGTGTTTCTGAAAAAATCTTGGTATTTCACAGGACTAGCTTTGCACAGGATCTGGAATAACTTTGATCAACCAACCTCAAAAGATTATTCGTTTGGCTAGGATATTAAAGCTTCCTGAAACATTGTTCCCAGAAATCATGGTTAAAAAATCAGCGTAACACTTTCTGCAATAAGATGAAGTTCCACTGGAATCAAAATGTGTCTTTACATTATGAGAACACTGTTTCAGAGAAACTGCAAGGAAGGAGTTGGGTGAAGGGATGAAGCTCTGACAATATTTTGGCATCTTTTTTAGACATTTTAGAGTGAAATGTTTTGAGCGTGTTTTTGAAAGAACTGTTCAAAGCTATGCTTCTTCCACTATATTATAATTTTTAAAAAAAGTTGAAATCTAAACATTTCAAAACATTAAAAAATATGATTTTGAAGAGATCTTTCTAATGCTTCAGCTTTGTTATAATTTTAAGAAAACA
Source organism: Fregata magnificens (assembly GCA_013389945.1). NCBI lineage: Eukaryota > Metazoa > Chordata > Aves > Suliformes > Fregatidae > Fregata > Fregata magnificens. Next base: position 51,497 of record WAAD01002665.1, read on the forward strand.
GACTGAAATCCTGAAACCAGTGTGAAGTGGTGATACTTCTGCATAGTATCACTTCCCAGCTGCTTCCTGACCGTGGTTGATCTCCAGCTCCCAAAGTGCTCAAACAACCACGCTCCAAATGGTAGCAATCTTTCTTCCCACGCCCTTCTTTACATAAATGGAAGTGACTGGAGTTACATGTCTTCAGTTCTCTGAGATTAGTTTACCTACGACCATACCTTCCCTGACTTCATGCCCATTTTGTTCTGTACCTACTTTTTCCGCTTCTTCAAACAAAATCGACAAAACACCACAGGAAATAGATTGGAGATTATTAACTGAAGGAAGTCAGTTGAAGTGGTGCTCAAAAGGTCTGTGTTCATACATCATTTATTTCTGAGAAAAGTCATAATTAAAAAAAATAAAGCAGATTAAGGCTGTGATTGAAGAAGATTGATCAACTCCAGTATTCCCCAGGGAGGTGACAGACAACTATGAGCCCTCTAGTTTTAATGGTTACTGTGTTTTGCTTTGGGGGACAACCATATACTTTAATTCCTAACTATGAAAATAATATTCAGGCAGTATGTTTTCTCATCCAGTGACAACAACTTACCTGACTGCCGTGATGGACGACCAGTGTTATGCAGCCCGTGGAAGGAGAACCACTGAGTTATTCATTGACATGGCGTGAAAGACACAGGGAAGGCATATTTCAGTAAAACTGGTGTGCCATCTTGTGTTTCGACGAGTTACATGACCCTGGACCGATACCACAGGATGGAAAAGCTGTTGTGAGTGCAGCAGAGTCACACTTGTGCAATGTGAGTTCAAAAGAAGTTTGAAATAATATTTGCTAAGGGACAGGGAATGGAGACTGCAGCTGTTTGTCCAATAAAACAAATTCAATATCTGAATGAAATTGGAACATATAATAAATATTGATCTAGAGAGAAAAGCAACAATAATCTTATAGCCCATTGGAAAAGGCCTAGCTTTGTTAACCTTCTGGTCATGCTGCAAAGCCATCTGTTTTTCTTCCCTTCTGCTCTGTTACAGATTTTGAGGAGGGCATAGATTGAGCTTGCTATCCTGCAGTGCCAACCTGTTACTGTTTGTCTCTGTATTGATACTATTATTTCACAGTAATGAAAGTATTTCACAGGAATAAATGTACAGGAAGGACTACAGAGGAACAAGGAATACAGAACACTGTTTTACATAAATAAATGAGCATGTAGAATAGATCCACATAATTAAAAATGCAGGCTAGTGGAAACGACAACTTCAAGATCAAATGTTCAGGGAAGCTGGCCATGGATTCACCACAGATTTTAAGTATATGGCAACATTCAGTGAAGAGAAGGAGACTTTTCTCCAGCAAAGGACTGGTACTTCTTCCCAACTGAGACGGCAATGCAAATGCCCTAGGAACACACATTAAATGCACGGTTGGAGTGTAAGACTTTCTGTGGCTAAAGAGGCAAAGTTAAGAAGAGATCCTAGGTAACCTAGGTAGGATCTAGACCTTTTTATTTCCTACATCTGTTTGTTCAGCATGATTGTAACTTCTCAGTTTTCTGTGAAATTTGGCATAATGCATGATATTTCTGAATGTTTCTTTATAATTCTGGTCCTTCCCTCTATCTTGAAGTGAAGTGAATTCATTCATTTATGAATATAATGTATATTCAGGTACATACATATATGTATATATATATAAAAAATATATATACACCATATATATTATATAAGGTATTTTGGGTCCTAAGAGCCCAGTTAAACAGTACATTTCATCCTGAAATTCAAAATCAAATGTGGATTAGAAGCTCCTGTTGGAAGCTCTTCAGCTTCTGGGAGCTCTTACTTTGAAGAATACAACAGCTTTAGAAGGACATGAACGAGACGGTGCAGGTGGATCAGAAGGTGGAGATTTGAGAAGAGAAACATCATTGGCTTCTTCAAGAACAAGAAGCAAAGCTGCTCATGAGGTGCTTGACTGGAGAGGGAGGACAGGAAGAACGGGGGAACAGAGAGCTGAGGATGTGAAAGACCACTGAGAGCGTGGGAAGGAAAGACAAAGAGAAATACCAGGCTGGAGTAAGGAGGATGAAGAAAAGGAAGGGTTATACACAATAGCATGGGTTAATAATGACTAAGAACTTGAAATGAGTATAAAATGATCATGTGTTAAGTTCTTTGTCAGTCCTGTTAGAAACAAAGATGCCAAAGGGGTCCCAAATACTAACTCTGTTCAAGAAAGAGAAGAAAATGAGGATAAACTGCTGTTTTAATTTAATCTCTTCTCAGTCTCAAGCATGAGTGCCACTAAATTAGCTAAAAAAGTAGAGATTTTTTTTAGATACAGGAGTCAAACATTATCCACTGCTCTTGGAATAAAAGGACAAAATATCACATATGTAACCTTATATCTGATAAGTTTAGGTTACAAGCTTTTATTTGGGTATATAAGGCATTTTTCATGTTCTGTGACTGACAAGTATATTGCCTATCTATTTATGTCCTTCTGCACAGTATCTGTCACTGACTTTACATTTTACCACCGTGGCTTTTCAAAAATGGCAAAGTCTAAATGGCAACGTGCAAAGTTTCGAGTTTTTCTCCTAGTGTATTTTGCATGCTAATAGTGGGACAGACACAATGCGTTCTAGTTTTGAAGATAGACTGCATAAGAGATCAAAAGCACAAAAAAATACAAAATAATCAGACTGAAATCATGTTTTATGAGTGATGGCTGCAAACAACAGGTAAAAGTGCAGAAAAGATTCATTGGCAATATATATTTTCCAGTGCCATGTGGATACAGCAAGTACAGACACACAACAAAGTTATATACTGATTATTTTTTTTTAAATAATTTTTTAAATCTGTCCCATTACTTTGGTTGTGTACATAGAAAATACCTGGTTTTAAAAGTTCATCTAAACCAGATGGTTTGCAAATGTGTTCAGATAATCTTTCCATTCTCTCAGCACAAAATTGAGATGCAGTAGATGTCATAAGGAACGTTGAATCCATCAATAATCGTAAATATCCTCTCTGTGTTTTCTGCCCTGCTTGGATTCCAAGCAGTTAAAACCTCTCTGAAAATAGACGGTGCTTCCAAATGAAAGTTTCCAGTCTGAGTCTCGAAGAAATCCAAATGTGTCATTTAACATAATTCCTCATCTGATGCTGAGCTATCCGCGGCGGGTACGGTAACTGCTTTCCAGTCACTGAATGCTAATGTAATGTGCAGTGGTGCCATTTGGAAATTTAACTTGGAGTCAACTTTCAATAAGCCATTTCTCCTTTTTGAATTGAAGGTTTTCTTTCAAAATGGACCTATTTGTGTAAATTGCAGGCAGGCCTGTTTGGAGTCTGACTATTTTACACAGTTGAGGGAAAGCAAGCCAGTGCTTTTTATGGAGTGAGCTATCAGGTAGATACACATTTGACACAGAGCACGCTCAGTTATCAACTTTCTCCAAGGGCAATCATATATCTTGTGGATCCAGAGCCAAATTATATTTGACATTTCATTTAAAGCCTGAGACATCCTGATGTTAAAGCAGAGTGTGAGTGGTAAGAGTAGGAGGGTGTTCAGTTCGACTGGATGGATGTTTCTATTCCTGCCCTACTTGTCTGGGTTCTAGACGAGGTCTAATTGCCCGCCATCATGCTATATTTTAGGCAGATGGAGATCCCAGATTTAATTCTTTTCCAATGACACTCCTTCCTGTGTTAGTTTTTGCCTGGCAATGTTAAAGGGGACTAATCTGAGCTAGCTTCAGATGGCATCGTAACCAGCATTATTTATGTAGCAGGTTGTGAAGATTTCTTTGCTTATATCCACAACTTTCACATCAAGCCTGGTAGTTTGCAGATGGAAATACAGTCCCTGCACTTCCTAATCTCAGCCTGTTCAAAATCTTTATATCTTATTATGGGTGTTCATTGCAGCCAATATTTTCGGGCTCTCAACCTGAAATTAAAAACCAGACTCCTTTGCTGAGGTGGTGGATGAGTAAAGGTCAATGGGATGGGTGTGGCAAAGGTAGCATTAACCACTTTTATCCTTCATCACAACCATGGAAATATTCAGTTGCTGCACCGGTTTGTGACATTTATTGAAATAGACTCAAAGCTTCTCAAAGCTTATGCAGTATCACCCTGGAGTCACGGGATATAATCCATATCTGTGGAACTAGGTTGAAATTCTGTGTTCATTCCACTCTTATTAAATTATTTTCCAGTGAAAACTGGATCAACAGTGATGGCCCAGTCTCGACAGAAACATCCACAGCAGGAAGAGGTTCAGGATGTAATTTCCTGGGTATTTCATAGCAAAATTACTTCTGTATTTTGATACCCTCTCAGCCATGCCATCCTGGGTCTGTTGTGAATATCTTTGTATGCAGCATGATTATTATGAAGGACTATTTTTTCTGATTAAGAATATTGTTCATGGCAGCAAATGCTATTGCTGAGGGTGAGGAGGCCCTTTATACATGCTTGCATTGCTTCCTTCATTATATTTTTATTTCACATGTCACAGGCAGGCACATCTCATACATCTTAATTATGTGATTATATTCCAAGATGGAGACATCTTTCCTGCCTCTAAGGTGGGGGAAGTTGCAGGGGAAAGGGGACCTTATATATAAGTAGAAACAGAAATAGAGGAAGACACACCTTATATCAAATTGTTTTCACATTTCCTTCCATATTGATTTTTCAAAAGATAATTATTGTGGGTGTAGTGTGAGATGCTCTCATTAGGAACCCATTGATTGTTAGCCACTATTATTGCTTCAAATGTTGGAACTGGGAGGGAACAGATAAAGGGAAAAATTAGGGTCAATATTTTATTGCTTTAATGTTTGTTAATTGCACACTTTAGGCATTTCCTTTACCATTTATTTTTTCTAATAAAACCCCTGGAAAATTAATTATCTTTTTTACACAATGACCTCCTTGCTTTTATTAAGGTCAAAGAGGGAATGTATATTCCTTCATAAAAAACAACCTTGGACTGATTGAAAAGACGAAAGCCCATTCAACTCTTTTACTGAACAATGGCCATTCTTTCAATTGCATCCGCACTAACCTGTGCTGGAAAAAGCAGAAGCGCCATCGTTCATTTAGCAACATCGCTCACCACTGTATAGTCTGTTGGAGAGTGCCTGTTTGTTAGTTCTGAAGCTATCCCTTCACATGGTTTCCTAGAACGACCAAAGAAACCTGCAAAATACTGCTAATATTATAGGTTCTCACTTTTCCTGTGTAAAAAAATTTGTCTGAAGCCTCTTTCAGTCTAAGGAATTTGGTATTGACTCACTCCGCAAAGCCTTTCTGCCTATCCTGAAGGGATCTCCTGAATTTAGAGGTTTCCCTGGCTGTTTTGCTGCCGTTGCAAAGGACTTGTAGTTGTTTTAACATACTAGTACTACAACAGACTGCGGAGGTAAAATAAAGAAATAATCTCCAAAGCCCACATGGGAAGCTAAGAGAAGCTACTGGGCAAATCGCGCAAAGACACCTAGGCATTATGTGCCCAGCTCCGTGGGAGAGTTGATAAATTGGGGTACAGCCTTTGTTTTCTGTGGAGGTCATGGGAACAGTTAGGCACCTACAGTTGGGCTTCCTAGAAGCCAGTGCAGGTGCCGAAGACATAAAGGACACCTCAGACATGCCAAAAATATATTTGCGATCTCCTCCAACTGCTGGGTTTGGGGGACAAAGCCTGGAGACCTGAAAGAGATCAAGACAGGCTTCCCTAAAATATCCCAACTCCCCAATTCCATCCCTGACCAGGAGCTGCTCGTAGGTTTTTTTGCACCAAAGCATCTTTACATAAATTTGTTTTCTTGCTCACTGGCGCCCGAAATCTCGGCTTTTTTGGTACAGGTGAGTACAGAAAGAACAGAGGCTCCCCCATGCACCTCGCCTTTTTGCTGTTCCTAGGCTTGCCAAAAGCCTGGCATCCCATAGGAAAAGGAGTTAGGGATTTGAAGCCCTTCCACAAGAAAAGGCATGGAAGCTCATTTCTCCTCTGTCTGAGCGTGCAGAGCACAGAGCTGTGGCTCGGTCCAGGAGACAGCGTTCCCACCAGCCACATTAACGATGGAAATTACTGTGGCTGCTCAGCTCAATGCTTGCTGCATGCTGGAAGTGTGTTCTGCATCCATCTGCAGGGCAAGGTTTTTCCGAGGATTTAAGCGTGAAAAGATGAAGAAATTCTATTTTGAGTCTCCTGCTGACCTTTTTCCTACCTTGGTTGGTCACGACAGGGAGAAATGAAATGACCTCAGTGCTTGTATAGTCAAGCAATTAAATTCTGTGTAAAGTTGAACCCCGGACACCTACGTGCTTCTGTGGATCAGGTGCTGATACATATTTTTCCAACCGATTATCTGCAGCGGATCAAGAGATTTCATCTGGAATTACTCACTCAGCCCTTGTCCTTTGCACAACAAAAGCTGTCACTGCCTCTCTGCAGCTGCCCCTTTCACTTGCTACTTGAAGGATGGCTTGGCTTTTAAGGGCTTGTCTACGTTGTCAGCTGCAGACAGACACACGCTGTGCTCTGAACTGGCAAACGGGAGCTACCTTTCCCTAGGAGCTGTGCGGAGATGTAAATGCAAAACTGCTGCCATGCTAATGGGTCCAGCTGAGTCACACTGTGTCCTACCGGGCTTTAGGCACATGCATTTCTTCCAGGGAGAGCAGTGATGTAGTGATCAACATTCATCTTAAAACAACATTATTTTGTTTGGTGTCAGGGAGAAAAAGTATTAGAGAGACAAATACCATTTTAAAATAACAAACAGCAGGAATATATATTTAGTCTTAGGTTCCAATTTGACATGTCACTCTGAGTCAAGTTAGATAGGCTTTGATCCCAGGAATGGGACTTTTTAATGTTCTGACAAAGCACCAATTTTCTTACAGAGTGGAGCTTATGTCAGTGCTATCGTTCCCTCTATTTTTGCTAGGGTGCACGAGCTAACATTGAAATCTTTAGGTTAATACCAGTAGCATGAAACCTGATCTCATTTCAAAACTAGATTGAGCATTATTGAGTAAATGTTTGGAGTGGAGTTGCCATAAACATGATTCTCCATGTTACCGCAGCTAGAATTTTAGTGCTTAATTTGAGAATTAAGTGTTTTAAAACAAGCGTCGGGTACCTGCAGACCTTGCGCTTGCTACCACGTGGATCCAAAGTGATTTGATGATCTGGAGGAGAATGGATTAGAGCTGCTGAGGCTCCTTACTTGGAGTACTACCCCTTGAGTGACTAATAGAAAAAGCAGTTTTCAATTTTCTCTAGGTAATTCATCTGACTGTTGCCTAAACCGCTCTCTAGAGAGAAACAGTTTTGGGAGAAAAACTATTTGTGAAATACACAGCAATATAGTGACAGCTACCAAAAAAGGACTTAATTAATGTGACACTTGTCACACAAATGAGCACCAATTCATATTAAGAGTTTGACGCTCCTGAATTAACATATTTGATTGGTCTTTTCTCATTATTGTTATTTTCCCTGAACTAACCTTAGCGTACAAAGTCTGCCGATAACAATGGGGCATCTGTTTATAAATGTCTCAGTGTCACTTCTTGGACTGGCATGTGGAAGCATCATGTACAAAGCAAAGCTCAGCCCAGTTTAGCAGGAGGATTAAGCCATTAAACAGTTCGTGAGCATAAAGATCTCTGTACCTGCTCTCTCACCTGCGCTCCTGCTTATCTAGCAGCAAATGTGTGTCATAAACGCCACATCATATGCCTACGCACTCCTGCCCTGGGTTAGCATAATGAACATCCTAAATTGTATTACTCTGTGTATCAGTTGCTCAGTATTCAAGGTCTGTTCCTCCCTAACCTAATATTATGATTTATCCCCGCCTTTGATTTTCTCTATTGACTGCTAGCTCTTTCTGTAAGGTTACTGTGGAAACAGGAAGAGGATCCAAAGATAGCAGTTTGACTGTAGCATGTCTGTGCATCCATATGTCACATCTATATGGCCTAGAGGTGTTGACGTGTAAGAACAAACACTACAATAGGGAGGGCTTGCAAGTTAGGATAATGCAGCAGTCACTGTTCTCTTGGTATTAAATATGAGGGCTCACAGCTGGCAAGCGTACGGATGTCTTAAATGACATTTTTCCTGAAGGTTGCTCCATGACCCCTTATTCTGGACTAAGAAAGAATATTTACGTCTGCAAAATACTGCAAACTAAAGCAGTCTTTTCTTGATATTTTTTTCCCCAGGGGAAGGATTAGAAAGCTTGCTTCCTCTCTCATAGTAATATTTTGCCTTTGTATCCTCCATCTGGAAATCTCAAACAATCTGTGTAGCCCTGTCCCCATCTTACAAATCAGGAGAAAGAGGCTTTGAATGCTGAGTGCCCAGCCCTCCTCCTGCCTTGCCTGCACAATTTGGATCATTGAACTGACCTCAGTAGGAAAGCCAGTCCCACACACAGCCTTGGCCAGATCCAGCCTTCAGTGCCAGTTCCTCGGTCTCCCGTCAGTCAAGGGAAATAAGGATACTACCTTAGCCATCATCTCTGTTGAGGCTGCCAAATCTTTTCATGGGATTAGTACCACCTATTTTTATTTGTTGAAATATTACCTGCTGAGGATAGGCTAGTAAATGTGACTCTGAATGACCAGCACAGTAGACACCTAATAGTTTGGGATGATTTAGCCCAATCAGCATTACATATCTTGGGATGAGATGAGTTTCCTTCCTAAGTTAAGACTAGTTGGACTAGATGGATACCTAAAAATTATCTTACCCTCTGACAAGGCTTGCCTATGTCTGTGCTCTGAGGGCAGTTTTTTAGTAGTGAGCTCCTTTCGACCACCAATATTCCCTGCATGACTTTTCTGGGAAGGCAACTGCAAATCGTGAAGGCAGGAGCTGGAATTGAGAGCACAACATTCCTGTAAGTCTGAAAACACAGACATAATTTCCCTGCTGATGTTGTATAATGAAGAGATTTGCCTTCTAATGCCTTAGGAAAGAACATTTTCCTGCACAGGGGAAAGAATACAAAAACCCTTCAATGTCCCATGGTTGGAAGGAGGTTAGGGTTCCCTCAGCTTCAGCTTTCTCTGGCTCAGTTCTTGTTCATCCGCTCTGCCATGAGCTGGACCACCCTCCAAAGCAGATTTGCCGGTGCCGCCCTGTCTGCTCCGCTGCCTCCCCTGCCCTGCAGATGTATGCAGGGATGTACAATGCAGCTGGCAGAACACCTGGGGTTGGGGGGCGGATTTAATTCCCCTGTGCACTACATAATTAACATATACTCTTTTACCTCACCTGAAAGTGGCAGGCTTGGCCACCTTGTTGCTCAGTTACCTTGTCACTTCAATATCGTCGCAGATCCAGCAGTGGTATCACGGCTCACGCGCAGGGCTCTCCCGTCCCAGAAGAAGAGCTGCAGCACTCAGGGCTGGTTTATGTAGCAGGTAGGGGCTTAGAGGGGTCAGCAGAGACTGGCATTTTTTTTGTGCAAAGCACTGCAAAAAGGGAAGATCTTGCCCAAAGCAGATGAAAGGTGGAAAATAGCAATGAGGGTGGGAATTTGCTACAGAGCTCCCTGTTGCAGGCAGCCTAAATAACTTGCTGAAAATGACACATGGGATTGGTGACAGAACTCAGGTACCAATTTCACCTCTTAACTATCAGTTAGAAGTTAAAATTAGTCTCCTCTCAAAAGATGTATTCCAGTTTCATACATGGGGAAACTGAGTCATAGTGCTGTAGTATCCCAGCCATCATCCTGCAGTGACATCGGTGGCAGCAAGAGATCTCCTGGTGCTTGGTTCCTCTTCCATAATCATCCTGCCTTTGGGTAGATTTTGAAGTGGGGGGCAACTGAAACCACCTCTCAGCTGCTGTGACAACACTTGCTGAGACCTGTGCGTTGTACAAGCAATAATAGATTCAGAAAAGAGAAAGCATCGTCTGAATGTTAGGGAGATCCATCAGTATCCGCTCATGTGGCTGCAGAGTTGTCATGTTTCCTGAGTTGTTTACAAGGTCAAAGGAAGACGGAGGAGTAAATACTCTCTTGACATTCTCGCAGAGGCTCCGCAGCCTCCGTCTGTGTGTTCATGGTAGTGATCATTTCACTTGAACCAGTGTTGGAGAGATTTGGAGATTTTTTTGTTCCCACATGTGTAACGAGCTGGAAAGTCTCAGTGCAGTTCTCACCTACTTAAGATAAAAGTGAAGAGACAAAACTATTAATGGGTATCACGAATTAAGTGTCTTCTTTGGAAACCCCTTCAGGCTAGGGGTAAAGCCCATTAAAAGTTGCATAGTAGTCAATGTAATTATAATTTTCATTTACAGCTTTGGGCACTATGGTAATATAGATAATTTATAATGACAAATTCTAATAAAAAGTAATAAAATAGCTTTCTTTAGAGGCAGGATCCATAGATGAAAATTTGGATGAACCAGGCTATTATAAACAGACTGTTAGTCAGTTTAAAAAAAAAATAAATTAATTAAAAGGTATTTTGTGATCAAAAAGAAAGTTTAAAATATACTCAGCTTGATGTAAACCATTCTGTATTTTGATAAACCAGGATCCGCACATTTTCTGGGGATTTGTCAAATATTAATTGTCTGTAGAAACCACTGATTTTATGTGTTTATACATACCGATTGCTGTATTAGTTTTTTGAAAGAAGTACACTATGGTTCCAAAGTCTCCCAATGGATGCTCTTTCTGCAGCTTTCCAAGCAGCAGTATCAGGGCTTTGCTGAACAGCTCAAGCCCAAGAAGTTGTGAATTTACCCAAATGACACATGGTTAAACAGGCAAACAGAGTAAACAATGGTGTCCTTTGCAAGATAAGCTGCGTTCCCAAAGTTTCTGCGTCTCGCCCACCCAGCGAGCTAGAGAGGCTCTGCACATCCCATCTGCCACCACCACCACCAAGGGAGGCTGAGCATGTGGGGCTCGATCCCCTCCTCACAGCAGTTGTCACTCTTGTTTCGTGGTGGCTGTAGGAGCTGGAAACCCACCTTCCACCAAGGCCCTGGGGAAATATTATGTCTTCACTTCTGCAGTACCAGGACTTGGTACACTGTTTGTGTGTCTGCACATACGTCTGAAATTCCTCCCCAAGCACCTCAAGCAAAAGGGTTCTCCAAGCCTGACTGCGTTGGTCTCAGTTGGTAGCGCACTGGGGAAGTCTTATTAGGGCAAACGTTGTATTGGAAACAAGCAAACACCACCACCACCAACAAAATACCAGCACGCTCTCAGGTCCACAATGCTCTCATCCAGCCTGAAATAGCAGCAGATGTCGAAGGCACCTAAGGGTTAAGAGCAATTGCTCTGAGTTTAACTTCATTATGTTGATCTGGGAAAAAAGGTAGCTGCTCTGTTCACAGCAGAGAAAGGAGTTAATAAACAGAGAGGTGGTAAGGATGCCAGCCTCTACGGGGCAGTGAGAGACAGGTAATACATTACTTGTAGAACGTACAGGGAAAGCTTCATCTGATTTAGAAATTGCAAAACCTTCTCTCTATTGATTGTCCAAAAAAAGTTCTTACAGCCTTGGAAGTAGGTGCTCTGGATCATTCGTGTTTCTCAAATTCTTTTTTGTTCTTTTTTTTTTAATAGAAAAATACTGCTATAAATTCAAGACTTGCTTGTAATGAGATGAATTATTGGTCCAAAGGAGGTGTGCTTCACATCTGGGAACAACTGTAATGTAAATGCACAGTAGAGCCCTACTAACACAACATCAGTGAAAGGGAATTTTGTGCCTTACTAAAATTGCTATAATTGATGCTGTGAATTACCCAGTTATTTAAAATCAGACAGAACGATCGCAGAACAATGCATTGTAAAGCACTAACTCCAGCTGTGGGCCAGGATACAGCGTCTGTATGCAGGAAATGCACAAAACAGAAGGACGGCCTCTGTCTCAATGTGTTTGCAATGCATTTGTGAATGTTTTGGTCCAACTGTAAATAAAAAGAAGGACACATTCTACCTGAATCAGAAAGGATATGCCTATGAAACACAGGTATGGAAAGGTGATTTTGGGAGGCAGAAAGTAAGAAGGGAATGTTGAGGAGCAAGCACTGTGGCATAGCATTAAAGCATCAATTCAAGACCCCTGACACACGTGTAATCTGACCTTGCCTGTGCCTTGTTCTTCCTGTTTGTAAAGTGGAAATAATGACACTGACCTCTTCTGCCAAGTATTTTGCTCTGAAGATGGTACTAGTTATCATTAGTTACAGATTTCCTTGAAATGAGTGGGGATACATGGGGGTAAGAGTATAAATATCATGGTTTGGCCTTCCTTAAATAGATGTGATTGCTTTTCTGGTTTGGGAGAGGAATATTTCATTGAATCAAAGGATGTGTGAAGCTGGACTTTGGAGTCATGAACCTGTTTCAGGTTCTGCCTTAGACCAGCAACAAAACAGTTTCACGGTCTCAAATGAACCCAAGAGAGACAGCTTTTGCTTCCTGTCCCCAGCAGAAAATCTTTTTCCTGAGCAGCTCCCAAGATAATTCAAAGCTTTGCCCTTGCTCAAATTCAATTTATTTATCTATTCTTAATTCCTCCCATGCACATAGGAAGGGCACAATTAAAACTGAAGCCCTGGGTACTTAAAACTGAAATGCTGTGGGTTTATATATTGTTTCTGTAGTATTAACATAAGAAGTTACACATTACATCATTTCTTTCCAGATCACTTTGCATGGGGTACCAAATCTGGCAGCCTGGCTGTATTCCAGCTTTTTTTCATGCCAGTGTGAATTCTTGCTCTCCCTCAAGTCTTTTCTTTGATATGTTTGTGGATTTTTTTCCCCTGTCTCTCTGCTTAGCTGTTCAATGATTGTTGTGTTTCACCCCAGAGGAAGTTTCTTTTCTGTGGAGTTTAAGTGATATATGTGCAAAAGGGTCAACCTTACAGATGCTTATTGCATCCAAGTAAATTCGCCTGTGTGGAATTGTATTGAAAATAGCTTTGCATTAGAGCCTGAACCGGTGGTCCTACATGTGCTTTCCCATTGTCTTTGGTGGGAACATTTCCTCTGTAAGATACATTTGTGAACTATAACTTTCCTTGATACTTTTTAAATGCACTTTCTTTAGTCTCTGGGTTTTACAAGCTGTCTTTCAGTGAAGGAAATGCTCAGAAGTGTTCGTAGCATTTCTTGTGGAGCTCAGCCTGACGTTGCTTGCACCATGCAATGAGGTCTGCATTTTGGATCAAGGATAATGGGATGTTTAAAGACAGGACTGATCATCACCAGTCCCCTCTGGCTGTCTTTTGATAAACAAAAACTTCTCATCATCAAATTTTAAAACAATCTTACAAATAGCAGTCAGCCTCAATAGACTGATGAGGTCTCATTTATTCCAGACGCTTTACATATGCTCTCTAATACTTAAATTTCTGCATCGAGTAGGTCTAGTCAGGAATTTTCCAGTGGAGCAATTTCACCAGAGAATTAATATTCTTGGAAATTTAAATGGATAATGCTGCTTTGTTTTCAATTATTTCATTATTTATATTTTTGAATAATTGAAATACCATATTTCTGGCAGAATGGAAGGAACAAAATACATAATTTTTTAGTTTTTAGAAATGACCTTTTGTTCTTTTGACTTTAAAAGTTTTAAAATTATCAAAATCAAAGCAAAATAAGCCATTTCAAAGCCTAAAAAAGGAAAATTTTCTGTTCAGATGTTCCAAATTAAGTTTGGCACGGTCAGTCCATGGTTTTAAGATTTGTACTTTCATCTTGTGAGCCAGGATAGGAAATCACAGTGAAACTTTAAAGTCAAATTCCTTCATGTCCAGTTCCAGTAAATTTCTTGAAGAACATTTTGGCTCATCCTGCATTTTAAACTTATTTTAAGTAAAATGCTAAAAGGACACAATTACTTAGCTACCTTGTTAAAAAGGTACAGCAACTAGTCAAAACTAATCATGTGTATTGCATTTATTGACGGTACGTAGAGGCGGTTGCCTCCAGAGGGCAGGTCATTGCACCTATTTCAGAACTATTCTAGGAAGAAATTTATTATCTCCAGGAGTTTCTATTACCTATATGTGTTGCTTTTAATTATAGGGAAGACCAAGGTGGCTCTCTAAGTCAGATGCTTCACTTCTGTATGGTTAAGCCCAGGTGAGATGTATCCCAGCCTTAGTGCAGTAATGTAAACAGGTGACTAAAGCTTTTTGAGAGATTCCTTGGTTTTGTTTTGCCATAATCTCATTTTATGCCCTTTCTGAGCAGTGAACATACATAATTTAGCCAACTGATGATCCAGTTGATAGGAATCTTTGCAAAAAATTCCTCATCAGATAGTGCCGAGTTTTGATCTTGCAGCAACTTTTAGCCCGTGCGTTCCCAAGGACTTCAACAGACGGTGATTTGTGCCGGGAGAATCAGCCCACTCGGTGTTTGGAAGGGAGTAATGTCAGCTTCACAGAAAACAGTTCAAAAAAATAATTGGAACCAGTAATGCTTTAAAACTTTCTGTAAGGGGGAGCCAAAAGTGAGAGTAAATCAGGAGGAAAAATATCTGGGATGGATTTTATATTTACTTTTAAATTCTGAGCTCCATTTAAAGAAGCAAATATTCCTTTTGCCTTCTGTGGCAGGTATTTCAAAAGCCTTCTTTATGTTACCCGCCTATTTCTGACTTGTAATGAAAGCCAAAACTTTCTGTTTCTATCCCTGCCCATAGTATCTAGTAACCAGCTGTGTGGTCCAGGTGCTTTCATTTTCCCCCTGCAGAAAGGAAGGAAAAAAAAAATCTTTCCAATCCAATCTTTATAGATCCCTGAAATGTTAAATCTAGTAAAGTTATCGTATTCTTTTATTAAGGAGGTCACTCGTTTCCTGAGGCTTTTTCATTCGTTCTCAGAGTTGAATTCTGGCATTTACTAAATCAAGTATTGGTTACAAATTAGGAAAGAAAGAAGCAAAATGAGATGCAGCCTGGAGTCTCTGCTTGAAGGTTGAAAGTTTAAATACCATTTTGGGTACAAAGCTGTGTTGAACTCCATATGTCATTGCCTTTGCACAGTAGCTAGGTGTCTACTCTTCCAGTTTGTGCGGGGCACTGCTCACAAACCAGCATATGGCCATTTCAGCTGGAATCTGCTTTAGTAATGAACATCTCCCCCACCTGCTAATATTTCATGTAAGTAAATGGAGGTCCTCAAAGCAAGGGGAAGCAGAAAAGCTCAGAGGGGGTGTAATAAGAAAAAGTGGACCTGTGATCAATGACTCAAAAGCGGCTGAGGAGAGTGATCTGCAGCTGCAGTCCCTCTGCAGTGTGCTCAGAGGACGGAGGTCTGGTCCTCGGGCCAGCTGGTACAAATTAGATCATTGCTGTGCTCTTCGAGTCTAACACTCTTTGAGTAAAGCTGGCCACATCCACGATTTCTGTAAGCTGTAGATACTGGCACAAAATATTGCCAGTTTTGCACAAGGATGTCTTATGGACTGAAATACTTGCCAGAATGAGCAGATCAAAAATCACAGGGGAGTTGCACCCTTAGGAGGTCCAAGAGGTGGCCGTGGAAACTGAGCTGTTGTTTGGGCAGGAAAATGCGCATTAATGCTCTCTTTGCTGAACTGTCACATGAAGAGGGATACGCGCTCTGTTAATCTGCACAGAGCAAGCTCACAGGAGGCCATATAAACTAAACCCTGTCCTACCAAGGATCAGAGGCTGCATGAGACCCAGAGAAGCTCATGGAGGTTTAAATTGCAGCTGGAGTTTGGGGACCTGACCCTGCAACCCAACCTGTTAGGCAATTTTTAAGTATATGTAACTTGCCGTGAAACTATTGAAACTATTTTTATTTCAAGAATGACATGATTACAAGCATAATCATCCAGCTGTAGGAGGACTTGCCTGGGATGTGTGAAACAAGGGTCACACCTCCTTGGGGTCATCATAGCTCGCTCTTATTATTTCTCTCCATGGCTTTTTAAACTTTGCTTTGCTTTCCCCTGAGAGGCCCAAATACAAAATGAGATGTGGAGGTGCATATCCCCAAACTGGCCTGGCCAAATGCAAGGAGGAGCAGTGGTACCAGTGACAGCCCTTGGAGGACTAAGACCACCTCAACAGCCTTTTTTCCTGGAAAACTCCTGGATTTCAGTTGCTGATACAGCTTCCGTTTCTTGAGTCACACAGCATTGCACTGGTTGGTCAGGTGAAGAAACTCGCCGTGATTTTTAGACAGGGAATAAAGATACCTACTCCTGTCTAAATAATAAACTAGCATATCCTCTGCTGTCAGTTCAGTAGTGTCTCCAAATCCACTTTTTAATAAATAGAAATGTAATAGGAGTTCAGCTCCTTGTTTCTGCCACTGCAGGAGTTTTTGCATTGAAATCCCTGGGCTAACGGCAAGGCACTAAAGAACCGAAATAAAAAATCTCCTAAAAATCTTTAACTTATGTTCTTTTGGCAAGTGAGTGTATTCCTGCCTCATGAGAGTCATGTACTGAGTAAGATATTTGCTCTAACCCCTATGGGAAAAGCAGATAACTACCTGCTTTACAGCCCTCTGTGTTCTCGGGGTTTGTCATTTGTGTGCGGTAAAGGAAAATGCCATATTGACTGCAATTAGCCTATCTTTTTTCTTTTTCTTTTTTTTTTTTTTGTGTGTGCACTCAGGAAAATCAAGTTAAAGAAACTAAAAGTTTGTTTTAGAGGGAGTCTGCAATTTTGCTTAAGATCATTGTCCCTTATCACAGAAATGGGTGTTTCCACTCTCAATAACAAAAAAGAAAAAGTGTGTGTGCGGGTGGGTGTTAAAATTAACTGTTACTCTGAAAAAAAGTCTGTAAAAGTTTAACTGGTCCTTGTCACCATAATTTCTGAATGCCAGTTAGAATTGGCTTTATTCTCTCATCATCTCTGATGGAGGATGATGCATCCCTTGTCATTTGATGTTGCAATGACAGATGCCAGCAGTTGGGCTACAGATACTTCAGATCCAGTTTATTAACCTCTTCCCATTTGTGCTGATCCCTATCCACTGGAAAATTTATCCCAATAGGACCTCTAGACCCAGTGTGCCCCTTGCACTTGTAATGTTTGAATGCAACGTTTCAGCTGGATACAGCACCGATGAAGTGCTACACAACACCCTAAGCTCCTAGGAGGATGTGCCGCTAGCAGTTTCGTCCCCTTCGTCCCCAGCTTCTGGGCAGCTGCAGAGACACCTTGCTGGAGAGGATGTCCTCAATAGGGGCTACTTATTTTATCTCCCCTCCAGAAGGAAGAAACTTTTTGTTTAGATGAAAGGAGGGAAGAATTGAACTTAGTTGCATACCGGTCCTTGCTGTAAGAAAAGTGCTTGTCAAAGTGCTATTTCTGACTCATTTAAATTGAGAGGGATGTTTATAATACATAGCTCTAATATTTTCTGTTTAAGAACAGCAAATCTCTGTCTGCTGCAACACAAGTTATATTTTCCCAGCTTTCAAACTCTGGGAGATGTGAAGTACTCTTTCATTGTAAGTCAGTGATGGATCCAATTAGAGAAAATGGTCACTGTTTTTCTTTCTTTACTTCCTTTCCTACCCAAATCTGAAGTTTAAATTAATTCATTCAGAACTACCTTATGGTTATTAGACAGTCTTTCAGCTAGTTTACAGAGAAATATTTCTATAGAAATACATTTGCCACAGTTTGGGAAGGGGGTACTATATTATTATCATCAGTCTTTTTGATACTCTAAATTATTTTTTATAGGCAAGAGAATCTTTGGAAATGATGGAAAAACATTTGCAGTCAACTCAAAGTTACAAAATATGAAAGAAACCATAAACATATATGTGTATGTGTGCATTTCTCTATATACAGATACATTCACATTGGAGTGAAATCTAGTTGGCGGCCGGTCACGAGCGGTGTTCCCCAGGGCTCGGTTCTGGGGCCGGTTTTGTTCAATGTTTTCATCAATGATCTGGATGAGGGGATTGAGTGCACCCTCAGCAAGTTTGCAGATGACACCAAGCTGGGTGGGAGTGTCGATCTGCTCGAGAGAAGGAAGGCTCTGCAGAGGGATCTGGACAGGCTGGATCGATGGGCCGAGGCCAACTGTATGAGGTTCAACAAGGCCAAGTGCCGGGTCCTGCACTTTGGTCACAACAACCCCATGCAACGCTACAGGCTTGGGGAAGAGTGGCTGGAGAGCTGCCCGGCAGAAAAGGACCTGGGGGTGCTGGTCGACAGCCGGCTGAACATGAGCCGGCAGTGTGCCCAGGTGGCCAAGAAAGCCAACAGCATCCTGGGTTGTATCAGGAATAGTGTGACCAGCAGGAGTAAGGAAGTGATCGTGCCCCTGTACTCGGCACTGGTGAGGCCGCACCTCGAGTACTGTGTTCAGTTTTGGGCCCCTCAGTACAAGAAGGACACTGAGGTGCTGGAGCGTGTCCAGAGAAGGGCAACGAGGCTGGTGAAGGGTCTAGAAAACAAGTCTTATGAGGAGCGGCTGAGAGAACTGGGGTTGTTTAGTCTGGAGAAGAGGAGGCTGAGGGGAGACCTTATCGCTCTCTACAACTACCTGAAGGGAGGTTGTAGGGAAGCGGGTGCTGGACTCTTCTCCCAAGAAACTAGCGATAGGACGAGAGGAAATGGCTTCAAGTTGCGTCAGGGGAGGTTTAGATTGGACATTAGGAAGAATTTCTTTACTGAAAGAGTGGTTAGGCATTGGAACAGGCTGCCCAGAGAGGTGGTGGAGTCGTCTACCCTGGAGGCGTTCAAAAAAGGTGTAGACGTGGCACTCCAGGGGCTAGTTTAGGAGTCATGGTGGTGCTAGTTGATGGTTGGACTTGATGATCTTAGAGGTCTTTTCCAACCTAATGATTCTATGATTCTATGATTCTATTTCAAAACACTGCAGAACAGATACATGTAAGAGTATTACAAGCAGTGACAGACATTGCAGAAGCAACTGATGTGGGTCAGTTCAATGGATAACCGGTTCATTTTGAGCTATTCAGTCAGCTTTGCTAACAGTATCATAGATGATTAAAGCAGCAAAAATAGATAGCGACTTCCACGACAAAAGGCACACCTGGCTTAAAGTTTGTTGAGATGCTCTAATGAATCAGCATCTAAAACTGGCACGTACCAGTAGGCTGACCCCCAAATATTCTGTTAAAAATCTATGAAGTTCAAAGCCTTTTTGTTAAAAACAAGGGAGATTACTGATGAACTCTGGCTGGCATCCTTGTTCCTAGGAGCTAAAAACACCAGCCCCACATTCCCATGCATCCAGCTCTGCTGCCTATTGCCCCCAGGCCATAACTCAGAACAAGGGCTTGATGTCTAAGTTTAAAGAAGAAAATTAATTGCATTGCGTTCTTTAAGCAGACAAGAGGTCTGCACAGTCCACAGGACACTTCTCACTGGCAACCTGTCGGGCTTTGAGGTGTGACGCCTTCTATCTCCATAGCGCTGCAGCTGCACCGATGCACGGGGACTGCCATCCGTAGCTCAAACCAGCCCGCAGCCATGCTAATGAAGCACCTTATTGTTCAAGATGGAGCGGCCACATCCAAACTCGCTTACCGGGAATGGTCCTTGGCCATCATGCCTCCTGAAACCATGGTCAGACACTGTTAGTTTATTAATTCAGGTCAAAACTGTGGCAACTGTCCTAAAAAAAAATGAGCTCTACAGATAATGAAGTTCTGCTGTCTGGAATTGTTGTCTGGCCTTGTTTGACTCGCTAATGAAGATGTCATTGGAGATGTACTGAGCACCGCAGAAATAAACACAAGTGAACATGCAGACTTTGTCCTTCAAAGCATCTGTCTTGCATTTACTCACTTACCAATTTTTTTAGTTATTTTAGCTCACTTTAAAGATTAAACTCAACTGCGCACATCAGCAGGGAGTGGGCATGAACACAAGGTTGGGGGGGGGTTATCCATCCAGCCTCACTGCTCTCCCAGCTGCACGTGCACTGGTACCCAGCAAAAAACCCACCCCATCACCTCCCACGTCTGTGAAGCTCAGAGCACACTGACAGGACAGGAGGCACCTTGAAGTTTTTGTGATTGCTCCTGCTGCTGGCTGATTTTCAGAGCAAGTGGCATTCCTCCTTCCCCTCCTTCCTTACCACCTGTGTCTCCTTTTAATCCCTGCTGTTGAATTAACGGCTTTCAAACTTGAGGGAAGTTTCACATTTGATCACCAGAAAAAAAAAAAAAAATCCTCCCTGACATGAAGGGCAAATGAAACGTTGATCATTGCAGCTCTGGTGAAAGGTGCTGAGTGCCGGAGGCAACTGTCACTTTGCTGTGTCCTGGGTTCATGGAGCACCTAGTGAAGCCCTGCTAAATGCCACTGCTAGAATATGAGCAGAAAAAAAAAAAAAAAAAAGAAATCATTCCTTCAACAGGTACCTTTAACCTGTTCGTGGCTGTCAGACCTGCACTCGGCTATGCAGAAGGTTCATAGAAAGCTATGGAGAAAATGTAAATATATTCAAGGATAAGAAACTTTTTTCCCCCTAAAACAGTCAGTAAAAGAAAACTTTTCACAGCTCAAGGATGCTGCCAGATGTCTCATTTTTCTGCATTTTTCATCACGTCTGGCAGTGTTGTTTGCTCTCCGTGAAATACGAGGGGATGTCCCATGGCCAGACCTTCAGAGTGTCCATGAAGAAGTCATGAATTGCTGGAAATTCTGGGGGGCAAATACCCATTAGTGAAGGATCCTGTACTGCATGAGTGTAAAACAAAACAAATACTAAGAGCACGAGGAGCAGTCAAATTCAGACGATTAATGAGACAAATTTTGAAGGCAGAAGGAATTTTCCACTGGCACAAAGCACTTTGGGAAGAGGACAATTCTTCCTGTGTCTTCCAAAGAAGCCCATGGACATTTCCATACATATGCTTTATGGAAAGACAACTCCAATACATATTCAGTTAAACACTATGACCTGTAGCTATTAGCCTAGAATTTATTTTGTTTGCTTGGAAGAAGTTCTGCAAACAGCTTCTTCTGATGTAGGACAGGAGATGAGAAAACCACACAGCTCCAAAGTCAAACAAGGAACTTGGTCTTGCCTTTGGACCACTGTGATAGCTGAATTCCACAAAAAGTTAACTCTAAGTAAATAGCCTAAGTTTTTATCTGTTTATATTATACTGTCATCAGCCTAATTTTCCCGCCTATAATTACAGTGGCAGCTTCACTGTTGCTCTAGCTATATACGGGCAGAAAACATTTGCATGTGTCACATTAGCCATTATGTGCAGAAATGCTGTATTTCCATAGGTAATTGTGGTATCTGAATGTCAGAGAAATTAGATATGCTGAGACCTGAAATAAAAAGGAAAACACACAAAACTGAATTTGTACGAAGGAGTTCAATGAAGTCTAGGCTCAGACCTGAGTTGCAGATTCAATAACTTTGTCATCTTCAAAATATGAATTTTAATTCACAAGTAGGAGTCTAGATAACGGGGCGGGGGGGAAATCTGTCCTCTGCAATAAACTTTTTAGAAACATTGAGACAGTGACAAGCCACACCCCAAAGGGCTTACAAATAACTTTTTAAATAGATGGATGGCTCTATCTGCCCGAGTGAATGTGCATCAACTGGAAATGCAGTTTTAAGGTTAACATGCTTCAACATTTTTTTTATTATTTTTCCTTTTCATAGTATTACAGCTATGGGAGATAAGTAATAAAAGCACAACCATGGTTAAATTAACATTTTGTTTCCTTTCTTATAATACGACTTGCTTCATGTCTCTCTAACAAGACACTGTTAGAATTAATGTCTCTCCGAGACTTACCTTCCCTCTCCTTCCCCTCCCCCCTCCATTCCCCTACCCTCTTCAGTTCCCCTTCCACCTCCCATCTTCCTTTCCCTTCCTCTCTTCTGTCTTCCTTTTTCTTTTCTTTTCTTTTCTTTTCTTTTCTTTTCTTTTCTTTTCTTTTCTTTTCTTTTCTTTTCTTTTCTTTTTTTTTCTTTTCTTTTCCTTTCTTTTCCTTTCTTTTCTTTTCTTTTCTTTTTTCTTTTCTCTTCTCTTCTCTTCTCTTCTCTTCTCTTCTCTTCTCTTCTCTTCTCTTCCCCTCCTCTTTTCTTTTCTTCCAACAGCACATAAGCTTTATGTATAATTCAATCAATACCTCGAGGCAAATTATTTGATGATTACAATAAAAAAAAATCTCATTTTGCTGTACTTTGTAGAGGTAGTTTCATTATTGCATGTCACTTGGTTACAAGAGTTTATGGGACTGTAACTCCCCAAAGGACATTTTAAACATACACTTTTTACAGCAACTAAACTCAAGATAAAGGAAAGCATTAAAATAAGATATTGAAATTGTTTGCTTTTGTCTTTGATTGATATGAATTGGAGTCTTAAAAGTATTGTTTCACCCTTAAATCCCTGCAGCCTCCCCTTCCCTTTTTAGTATGTTACTAGTAGACAGACAAATATGTTTTCCTGTGTGAGTTCTGAATAACAGCACAGCAGTGCTGCCCAGTATCAGAAGTGGGGACAGTGTCAAAGCTGAAAACTTGGTCATACAGCACTAACACAGGGCTTGAATGGTAAGTCCTTAACCACAGGTTTTGCTTTCCTTTCTGACCCATTTTTAACCTCTATCTAAAAGCAGACTGATTTATTTTCACTAAAAGGAACTATTTATGCTCCCAGTAGTAAAGAATATATGTGCTGCAGCAATCCAGTTGCTGTTATATATTTACCGCTTTGTCTCACTCCCACAAACGCAGAAGCCACAAGTATCTTCCAAAGGCAGTCCGGAAAAATACTTGTTGTGGTCACATTTGAGCTAGCTAAAATTTGTAGAAAGTTCCCTGTTGGCTTGTGTAGTTGACCTTTGAGAGAGAGTACGTGCCAAGCATTTAGAGTAATTAACTGAGATGTAAAAACGCATAAGCAAGCAAGCAAAACAGTTTCCTTTTTATATAGGAAATGTAAGACATAAAATTCCTTCCTCAACCATAAAGAGCTTTTACAATAATCTTCAATTTTGCTGCACAAAACACAGGAATAAACAAAATATTGAAAATGAGAAGGCCAAATTTTTATGAAGGTGAGTATTTGGAAATTCACTGGATCAGAGTGGGGAAAAAAAAAAAAGAGAGAAGTCAGGTTTTTGCAGATCACTTTGGAAAACAGTGTTACAGCTGGTTCTAGCTCTCCGACTTGCAAAACCTGGAGCTTTAATGAATGAAGACACACCGGGGGCTCTGTCATTTCAGAGGAGCACAAGGGTAGTCACAATGTCCTGTATTGCTTTGAAGGACTAAGGTTATGTATGAATTCTACTTCACTTAAAATACTTACTTTATTCCATTTCTTATCCCACCCTGAACTGTACAATGATTTGAACTGTTAAATCCACTTGTGTTTCCACCAGTTATTTATTGCCATTTGTATTTTGCTAGTGCCTAATGAGTGATGCTCAACTGCCTACCAAGGTTAAACCATAATGATGAGGATTAATGTTTAAATCTTAATCAGGTTAATGACTCTTTTTGATTTGAAGTCCCCTAAAATCCACAGGACTTGTCTGCTGCCTTGACTGAGCTTTTGATCAGGTTCAAGACTGTCTGTACTAATAGCATACAAGAAGAAATAGTTCAGTTGCTGTAAGCTCGTAGGAGCTTACAGACCAGGTTGAAGCAGAGAAGAAACGAGTTCAATAAACAAGCAGGAGTGGTCCAGAGAGAGCAAAGAGCATTGGTAAAACAGTAACAGGGTAAACACTTATTCAGCCTGGTGTTTCTAATCAACTGAAATGAAGTCTATAAGTTTATGTAGGGTATCAGTGAGCCAGAAACAAAGGTGAAGCAGAAGGAGCAGGGTGACATCCCTGCAGGGCTGGCTGGCTGCAGGGTAGGACAACCACATGGTAGGAGCCCCCCTACCTAGAGAATAAGGGCTTATGTATGGGCTTCTTCCCTCATAACTCCCTGCAGCAGCAGACAGAGCTCTTTATGGCTGACTTTTAGCCATAGCACCATCAAGGGAAGCTCCTTTACTTTTGTAATAAACTGAGATAGAGTTTTAGGTTTAGAGATTTTTTTTGCTTTTTTAATTTTATTTCCCTCCTCGTTATTCTTCACTCAACAAAATATGTTCAGTACTTAAACACAAAAAGACTAGAGCATGGGAAGGTAGAAGTCTGAGGGGAAGGAAAGCACATATGTAATCTTTCCCACACAGAGTCAAACAATAAAAAAGGGAAGAAAAACATCAAGGAGACAAACAAGTACAAGTATCAGATGAGGGAAGACAGAGCTTTCAAGAAGAAAGTCATTCTGGCCGCTGCTGTGCTGGGACCACTTATTTGTCGCATGGTGCTTAATCATAATAAATTAAGTTTTATTTTGCATTTTGCAACATGCTAACTTGGCTCAGCAGGTTATGGGAGGAGTCCTGGGTCACCAAATGGTGTTTAACTGAGAATAACAACAGTTTCCCCCCTGCAGGCTGGCATAAATAATGAATTCAAAACGTGCCTCTTCTGAGCAGATTATTCCAGCTGCTTCTTGTTCTTAAAGCTCATTGGGAGGTTTAACACCAGAAAGTCAGCCCTCCTGAAGCTACAGTTATCATCCTCAAGCAGCAGTCCTGGGAAATGGTGAGTTTAATCAAAGCAGCTTCGTGTTGCCAGAGGTGGAGAACTGCAAGGGTTCCTGCAAAGTTCAGTGAAGGTCCAGCCAAGGTGACGCATGTCCCAACCGAAGGTCTGCTATGGGATGGCCTCAGTTTGGCCAACATGGGTCTGAAATACCACCAAATCTGAGAGGTGCTGATCTTTTTGCCTTCTTTGCACCAACTTAAATACCAGCATGGGGCTTCAGAGAGTGATGCCCAGAGCAAGGATCTACCAGGCAGGTAAAACAACAGAGGACATTCAGGTCAGACAGTAGGGGAGGAAAAAATAAAATCCAAACTTTTCTAAGGCTAAGGGTAGATAAGCACAGGGAGAGATTGCCTCGGGAAAGAGAGGAACCCCTAACGTTGTAGGAGGTTATAAAGACAGGTTAGACAAGGAGCTGTCAGGAGTAGTTTAGGAATAGTTTGCATGTTTTTGAGTAGAGGGTTGGACCAGTCAGTCCCTTGAGATCCCTTGCAGCCCTGTATTCAATGATGGATGGAAATAGCAAGCAACTTGCTGCCAGGTTCAAACGGGCTATATTCAGTGCCTCCTCCTGTTTTCTGGAGCTAATAGCTGTTTTGCCACTGCCTGAATTAGGAGCAGGGTCAGATCCTTAACTAAAGTTGTGATTGGCTGCAAATATATTTTCCTGGGACTAATGAAGGGTCTGCCACTTGTTAGGAGCAATTTCCCTGTGAGTATCTTGCCATTACAAAAAAGAATGAGACCCAGTGACTGCAAAGGCGGCACTGATTGGCCATTAAATAACAGAAATAAATACATCTGAGTATTTACAGTTGCCTGGGTTTTTGCCTGATTTCTGGAAGCAGAGGAAGGTTGTGGGGTTTTTTTCCCCTTTTGTCCCTATGAACTCTTGCAAATTATCCTCAGGTCCTATCTGTCAGACCTCAAAATCAAACCTTAAGAGAATAGAGCACTTGAACAAATATTTCAATCCTTCTTTGTCAGCAGAGCGACAGGCTGTCAGTGTTAAATGCAGTCTCATGCCTGTGCCGTAGAGCTGAGATTAGCTGTGCTGCTGCCCAGTCCGGGGCCTGTAGCAGCTGTGGAAAACTACAGATGTTTATTTTCCATCTTAAAAAGAGACTCTCTTGACAGTTACTCTTAAGCCTGCTGGAGATTAGCTGTGCCTTGAAGGTCATCTTCCAAAAACCTCATTGTCACAGGATAAAGCTCCTCTCTATATCAAAACAGCTTGGCCAAACTCAGTCCTGGCAGAACTTTGTTTTTATCAGGGAAGTTACTTCTGGGGTAAATATGGCTAATTTCTGTTCTCCCTCACTCGGAATACTGCATTTATCTCATGTTCTTGGGTTGACCCTCATTGCTGTGGTGTCTTGGTACTCATGGGCTTTATTTTTATTCACGCAATGAGGAAAGGTGATCATATCTGTAAAGTGGGAGATGACTTCCCATGCTGTAACAGAGTTGGCACATGCAATGTGCTTCTGTTACCCCGGCACAAATCTTAATAACCTTAATTGCTGTGGGTGGGTGAAACACCCCATCCTCTTGTGCCGTAAGGGTTTGTCGTTTCTTCACCCCAACCAGTCTGCGTAAAGACTCAGGGGTCCTGAGAGAGGGATTCACAGGGGTTTGTTTTCTGCTGAGGTTTGTGACTCTGGCTGGGTGTGGTTTGGACTGAAAATAAGGAGTGGTAATTAGTTTGGGGAGCAAAATGTTGAACCCCTGTCTTATAGTATTGCATCTTGGTAGGGTGTGCCTGTGGGGATTCTCTGATGGCTACTATATGGAAAATTATGCTGAAACTTTTACCTTCATGGGGCATGAATGGAGTTTCTCTTCACCAGTCAGATGTCTATCTTCTTGAATTTTTTAGAATATATCTATATGTTTTGCCTTTTTAATGAAACTTTCCAGTGAGTTTGGGCCTATAAATATGAATGAGCTCCCCCAGGAAACACACTCACTTCTTTCTTTAGGAAACAGGAGTAATAACCAACATTGATAGGAAGTGTGTGATTTTAGGCTGCAAAAGATGCTGTCAGGCAAGAAGTAATATCCTCCTACCTCTTCCAAATACTAAATCCTAGGGTTTAAACTTTGCTAGTGCCCAGCCAGAAAACACAAATTTCTTCTGTATAACTCTCTATTTTCCATTGCTATGAATTACTGTATTTTCTTTTCATACTCTCTGTGCTCTAAAAGTCTCCTATGCAAATCAACAGCAAAAATTAAACAAGATGAGGCTGATTTGGAGAAGGAAAAAAAAAAAAAAAAAAGAGCATGTGAGTTCAATTTATGGTTTAGCTGAAGATACATGAGATTTTGCCAGAACCCTCTTTAACCGTGTTTCAACAACACAAATGTGTCTGTAGTAATTCATGGGGTATAATGTGAGGTTTTATAGAGGTACTTTGTACTATACACTATATATTATTTGAGAGAGGAAAAATATTTCTGTCTTACACTTGTTTAGCATAAAAATTATACCCAGTTCCCCTGGCCACACTGAATGGTCTTTCTCACTTTCAATGGTGTTATTAATTTTAATGAGACATGTTTAAATTAGGCTTTGCTAACCCTGTTTATTAGTTGTATTCCCAAGAGATTCCCATAACAGTATGTCTGGCTCTTTTTGTGGCTAGGGAATCCAGATCTGTATAAACACCAGCCAAACCCAAGAAGGGAATGAATAAAGCCAGGAAATGGTAAAACTGAGGAAGAGATGATAGAGGCTGCAGGAAAGGGAGCTGAGTGTCTGCAGGCTCCTTGGGGAGGGCATGTCCCCCACAGAGGAGTCTCTCATCCAGTGTCTTGCCCTGGGTTTAGGTTGATGCCTAGAGTTGTGTCCGGCCTGGGATGTGGACTTGTCAGTGAGACCTTCCTGACTTAAGAAAACAGCCTGGTTGCATTAAATGCATCTAGCAGCTGCATAATGATTCACAAACCATTAGAGTTTATTTCCATATAAAATTTTATTTCCGTAGTTCAGCATCCCGCAAGAATCATTCCGGTGGGTACATTCAGGTCTGTTTTTCCAGCAGCATGTGCAAGAGTTCAGCCCATGCAAGCCCCCCAACCTTGGGGCATGTTGGCGGTTGACCCTTCTGCATGATGGGTGCACTAGCTGCCCCATCTCAGTTGGAAAAGCTACTTGGCAGCTGGCCTCCCGCACCCTCTCCTCTCTTCTATACTTCATTGCATTAGGTTTTCAGATTCTTAGAAACAAGTTAATCAGTTCAATCCTTCTTAATGGCAACAGGTCATGTGCATGGTCACTTAAAGTTGTAAGGTTACCTTAGAAACTTCAAAAGCAAAAGGTGCCCTGCAGCATAAAGGGCAAACATATTGAAAAGCCTTTAGCAATGTCAGTATTCTTAAGTACATAAAAGCACTTCTTTAAAATGCTATCAGATTTGGGAATGATGCTGTATGCATGAAGATATTTATGAAATAATATTTATATTATATATATCTATTATGAGATTTATGACATAAGTTTAGGAAACAAGACAAGCAATCCATGAAATGAGGCCACTTGTTCTGATTTTAATAGGGTGTGAGACTTCCTTGGAGGAGAGAATCATCCATGCTCTGGAACTAAGTGGAAAACGGCAAAGAGAATTTCCATGGGGGTCTGTAATAAACAAAAATAAAAAATACAGCATTTTCTCGACCTAGGAATTAGGACTGATGGGAATATCCTACAGGAAAGCCGCAATGTAATTGAGGACAGAAGGGATAGAAATGCAATTGCAATGTTCACGTGCTAGTGCAAAGAGTAAGGCTGTTAGCTGGGAGATTTATAACAAGGGTTTCTGCCCCAACCTGGTGACTCAGCTGGAGACAACCAGGGAGAACAAAGGGGAAGATTATTAGCCAGCAATGTGGAAGGACCATGAAAAATGCCAGTATGATCTGTCAGTGTAAGTAGAGATAGGGAAATATTAAAGACATTGCACAGGGCACTGAGACATCTCAATGGGAGTTATGTGTATAGTTTGGCCATCTGTAATGGAGAAAGATGAAATAAATCTGAAACAAATGATGGGAGAGAAACACAGAATGTACCCGTGAAGCGCAAGGGGATGAATAATAGGAATTTCTGCTGAAAACGTAGGAATATCAGGTGGGAAAAACTCAGTCCTGCCTTTTTAGACTATCACAAAGTGATCGTGGACCACAGATACGATAACATAATCAAAAAGGTGAATGGTATTTCAGGATGTGTGACACAAAGTATTTTTATTAGAGATGGAGAAGTGGTAACGTTCTTGCACAAGGTACTGGTTAGGCCATGTGCTTAAAACAGAAATGAGGAAAAAAACCCAAAACCAAAACAACAAAAACCCCCACTTACCTATTCATATGATATGATTGCTATTAAGATCGTCCTAGGGGACTGAACATCAGGAAAGGGGAAGATCTAATCAAACTGGAGGAAATTGTTGGCCCAAGAATAAATGGATACGGGTGAGAGATGAGTAAACATATAAGCCTAACATCTGAGGAGACTCTCTAGCTACCAGAGTAGGGGGCTTATAGAAAGTTTCTCGGTGGGTGGAAGATGAAGAGGGAAATCTTGCTGGATGTAAAATGGAGTTTGGAAAACTTGTGGCTGAAAGTTTAAGCTGACGAAGCTTACAGTGTTACAGAGCTCATGTTGAGAAGTCAGTGATTGGTGTTGGGGAGCTATGGACTGCTCTCCTGGGTGAGCGACTTTTCAATCCCAAATTATTCTGGTGGCACTGATTCACATAGGCTGATGCCATGCAACCTTTTTTTATATATTAAATGTTATGCTATAATTTCCAGTTGGCTCAGAGTTTCCTTTAACCTACTATGGCCATATTTTCTATCCATGCCAAAACAATCTGATATCAGTAATGTCAGGATTTGGATCTGTTACTAGATTTTAAGGTTTTATTAAGCTATGGTATCATCATTTGTGTTACTTTCTTTTTTTTTTTTTTCTTTTTGATTCTGGAAGGGTTCTTGGGGAGCAAGTGGTTAAATTAGTTCAATCCCTTCAAATTTAACCTCAGTGTAATGGCATGGGGGGGGGGGGGCAACAAAAAAAGAGAGAGAGAGAGAAAGAACAAATTTTATCCGTCAGGCCAAACTGCAGTTTAGATCTCTTTCTTTATGAAATGGTCTTAGAAGTCTAAGGAAATAAGTCAGCTACCTTATACCATCATGAAGATCATCGGCACATTACCTAATTGGCACTAGTATTTTTGTAAAGGTCTGGAAATTGGAATTTTAATATGCAGTAATCGTACAACCACAGACTTGATAGCTTTCTCTCTGAAGCATCACCTTATTGCATTAGCAGGCTAGTTTTAGAAAAATAATTCAAAATCATGTCTCCTCTGACTGAATTTAAAAGAAGATCTCTGTTGCAATTCTTACTCTAAAGAAAAGAAAACAATAAATAATTAGGAATAATGTTCAGTATTATCTGAAAGGTAGAAACTTATTTTAGTGGAGGAAACAAATAAATGCCCCTAATCTGTCATTATATGATTGCACAGTTAATAGAATGACTTTTTGTGATGATTATTATTATTTGAAAAATTCTGCTTCATGTCCCTGCTTTGTTGCAGACTTTCTCGGAAAAGTCACTTTATCTCTCAGTACCACCGTTTCCCCTGTGTTTAAAGGGGTTTGCCAGGGATGTTAAGAGGACAAATGTTTTAAAGACTGAAAAGCTCTCTTTAACTGTGGTGTAGGAGCTGGGGTATACAAAAAAATAAAACCTAGTCTCGCCGACTCAGGTTCGTGGCTGTGTAAAATGAAAGCTCTCATCTATCGAGAATACATGTGGTTGGTGGGAAGTGAAGTGAGGGAAGATGATGTGATGGTAGAATTAGGGTGACAGATATCCGTAACCAAGCATACTATCTCCATCTCTGGTAAAGAAAAAAACTTAAATGTCTGAAACCCAGTCAACTGTCTAAATATAATGATGATATCATTATATAGTCTGCACCCATTGACAAATGCAAGGCACTGTAGAAGCGTAAAGCACTTCAAGTAAATAGTAACACAATTTCATCAGAGGTTAAAAAGTGAACTCTTAGTCCTGGCCTCATTCATATTCTTTTTCATTTTTTATTTTTTTTATTGAGTTGGTTATTAAGGTCATTATATAATGCTCTTCAATTTATCCGGGCTGTATCTGTTGACAACGGGACCCTTGAGTGATGAAAGAGCCTTGGAGTTGGGATTAATATTATATTTCATATAAAGCAAAAATTCTTCCTGTAATATAGCCACCTTGAAAGTGTACTAAAGACAGAGGTTTCTGTTGGTGTCTGAGCTCTGGCCTCTGCTTTAGGGGCTTGTCAATGTCAAATCACAAACGCAACTTGGAAACCAACAGAAAGGGAATTGACCTTGGTTTAATTTTTTTAGTTATTCCATTTGTTCTAAATTAATCAGGTATGCATACATATGCACAAAAGCTTGTGTGCATTTCTCTTGCATGCGCAGAGAAATAAGTTCCCTAAATGGTGTATGTTTAGGATTCTATAAATACTAAAAAAACCCCACCCAAACCCCCACACGAAAAAAATACCAACAAAAATTTTTAGGGAAGACTTGACAAAAATCTGACTTCTCTGATGGAACTTCATATGACCTCCTTTTGCACATGCCATGTCTCTTTATGCTTTTGAAAATGAAGTAAACACAGTGGTCACCTGTCCCAGTGCATGTGCATTAGGTCCAACACATCCAGAGTGCTTCATGCATTTCTTGGTGGGACTTTTGGGCTGAAGATCTGGAAGGCCTGTGCATAGCTGGCTCCACATTACTGGCTCCACAGTTTGCTCTCCTTCCTTGTCATTTATGCTTAAACTCGTTCTGATTTTCATTGCATGGGTAGCCTTCTTACCTATTTCTTTTCAGATAGCAAGCCATTCTCACACCAGAAAGGAGAGAGATCCTCTGGGCCACCTCTAAAACAAGAACCAATGCTGTTCAAGTATCACAACGTCTCCCTAGTTTTGGGTGCCTTGTGTCTGAGAAATCCTAGAAAAGGAAGTATAGGGACTATTTAAGAGTGATTGGTTCGCAATGCACTAGAGACCATGTGTAGTAGCTGTCGGACAATTCTTCCCCTTTTGGTCATCTATGGGTTCTAGCAAAGAGAAGGTGCTAGTGCTGGCACATTATCCAGAAGCCCTATGATGGTGGTGTGTTTCTCTTCTCTTCCTCTAGTTTGAAGTGACTTATTTAATAAGTTTTTACTTTGATAACAATCCTGCAGTCTGATAGATCACATCTCAGGAGTGCATTTGTCACTGTCATCTCAAGGAGAAAAAAAAATCCTGACATTCAGTCTGAATTAAAAAGCAATAAATGTTTAAAGAGATAAGAATTAATAAATAATCTTTTATTTCTTTCCATGGAGTAATTATTCACCCTGGGGCTAACCTAAATACTAGCTTCTCCCTTCCCCCCAGGGCTTCTAAGCAATGTAGGCAAATGTAGACTTTGGTGCCTTGCTGATCAGGACAAAGCATTTAGTCTTGGATGATGATCAGAATTAAGAGCCTCTAGATCTGGCCTTGCTGACCTTGCTGGAACCAGAGAAGAAGAAGGTGGGGAGTGAGCGAGAAGCAGAAATGACCACACACTTACTTACACACTGCTTCCCACGGCAGAAACAGCCAAAAGTCAGTGTCTGGCCAGGCAGGTGAGAGGAAATCACTAACTGAAAAGTCTTCCACTATTAAAACAGCAGATGCCCCAAACTGGTGGCTGTGTGCCCCGTCAGTAGAGTTCTTTACAGTCTGATGGCCTGAGCATCTCTGCTTGTGCATAAAATTGTCTCAGCTCTTCCCTTTCTAGTGATCAGATCTTAGTTTTATTTTTGACCTTCCTACCTTCTCCCCCACGGAGGTTAGTAATTGGCGGAAGAGGAGGAGAAGACTAATTCTTAACAACAAAAAAAGGAAGATCAGGCAAGACAGCTGAATTGCCAAACACAAAAAATCTCCAAACCCCATAATTATGCTGTAATTTTTTATACATTCTGTCTGCTTTTGTTAGAAAATGCCTAAAGAAACTAAATGTGGTTTGGTTTAATAAAGGAGGTGGTGTGTTAAGGAGCAGGGTGTAATAATAACAGTTCCAGGTAATATATGTTTATATGTATGCAAGAAGAGAGCAGTACTAGTAGCCCAGGATGGGCAATCCTATGTTGAAACGATGCTCGCTGTATTTAACAATGCCAACATAGTGTTGGCATTTCCCAGATGACTTTCTGTGGATACTTTTTTTGTTTTCCTAGGTAGAAAGAATAATTTCCCTATTGAAGACCTGGCCTTTTGACAATTGCTGCCTTGCAGCAGAAGAGAACCACCTCTTCCACCTGCTTTAGCGGCAACAGGGAACCTTTATACATGGTGAGGCACAGCTGTTTCCTCATCTGCTTGGAGCTGAAAGGGGAGGAAATAGTCGAGGCTAAAGCTAACAACAGGTAAACTGACTTAGTGGAGCAAGGCTGGGATTTGTTATGCTTGGTTTTAGCAATCATTTCAAATATTACTTAGTTTAAATAGGCAACAGTTGTTCATTTAGTGGTCAATGGATGGACAAGGGAAATCTTCAGAAGTTCATACTAATAACTGCCATTGAGCTCAGACTGGGAAGAATCTTTCCCTGGATTGATCTATTTCTTTGCAATGACAACAGAGGGACCATAGACAAACAGCTTAGAGCAAATTTCTAATTTTTAAATAAGTAAAATCAGACAAGGTCGGTCTAATCAGTGTCTATTCTTCTGGGGTTTCTCATGTCATATGTGCCTATCTGAAACATAACCAGCAATACCTACTTGTGAAGACAAACAAAAAAGAAAGTCTACCATGGTATGCAGAGCAGGCAGAGAGAAAATGACAAGCCCCAGGCTAGGGATCATTTTCCACTAGATGTCAACAGTAGAATGACTTGTTGCCATAAGAAAGGCATGTTTCATCCTGCCTGCCTTCCATTGCCAAAGCTATTTCAGAGGTATCCCTCCAAAAAAAGATGGGCAGGCTGGTTTTGGGGTGCCCTTCGCAAGAAATGCAGAAAAAACCTATGTGATTCTGCCCTGATAAATCTCAAAAGAACTTTAAGGGTTTTCAAAACCTTCGTTTTCATTTCTCTTTTCCTCAGTTTACTGAGAAGGAAACACAACTAATAACTTCTATTTTGTCTTGTACTTTATATAGCTAGTGCTGACAGCTGTGGATTGCTTCTTACCACGTGTTCTCGCATTGCCCTGTACATGAACTGCAGCTGTTACTGTCACACTGACAGTCATATTGCTGCTGTCGAAAGAACACGGTCTTTTCAGGGGATTTCTTAGCTCCTTGCCAACTATGCCAGTGGGTTGCTTCTATGCATTATACAGAAAAAAAAAAAAAAATAGGTGGAAGCATTATTTGTGAGAATTTTTTCCTGCACATCCAAGCTCTGCATGACCCATTCCTTCAGAAAGGAAAAGTCTCTGTGTCTTGTCTCTTCTTCTCTCTTGGTGCTCTCTTTATTAGCTTGGCCTTGACCTCTGACACTATAAAGAGTATGAAACATGATTTTTTTCTTCTGGCTTATGATGCAATCTGGGTCATTGCAGCCTGCAAGATTAAAACATTGGGATCTTGTTAAAGAGGTTTAACTCTGTTTTATTTCCTTTCCTTCCTCAGTCACAGAATATAGATTAATATGGTAACACTTTGCAGTAAGTGGACAGTAATTAATGCTAAATTACACCAGAATTCCTCTGGAACCACATATTAACAGTCAGACTAAGTCCAAAGGAGCTTGCCATGATTAATCTATATTCTGTGACTNTGTCACTTATAATAAAGTGTTACCAATTAATTTCATGCTATTTTCTGTTCTGGCTTTGCCATGAAAATGAGGTGCTGGAAGTTTAAAGCCTAGTATATTACAGAAGTGTGAGCTTCCACTCTCTGACCTAGTCAGGACTTCTCAGTGCAACTTGTCCTGCTACTGCTCTTGGTATCTCGTATGAGAAATAGAGCAAGTGTCTTTTGGTTTGGGATGCAGAACCTGGGCAAGAGGAAGAGTTATTTTAATTCATGTACCATAATTCATTCCTCAGTATTGGAAATTCGAATCCTCAGACTATTCATTAACTTGACAAACACTGTAATGAGTGCAGAAAATGGCAGCACATAAATCCATTCTCTTGACAAAGAACATAATGAGAATGGGAAGTGACACAAACTAAATAGCGATCACTTTACAGTCTGGAGACTGTATATACTCGCTTCTTGTGTCACAGCGGCTCTTCCCCCTTGCTGCCCTCCCTCCCTGTCAGCTGATGAGTGAAGTCTAGATAGGGAAAGTCTGTGCATTTCCAGGACTCCCTGCTAGCCAAGCTCGAGGGTCCTCAGGGGCTGCATGACCCCTTTTGTTCACTGAGTAGCTTAGTACCTCTACAGGTCCCAAACAAAATAATGAGTTAAGAGATACTTAACTTCTGCCAGTACATCTCTTTGTTCTACTTTTCAAAGGTGTGTATCATGGATCCACCATCATCATCATCATCTTTTTATTCTCAAGAATTTCTTAACTGGTTTCAGAGGTCAGTGTCGACTTCAGCAATAAGGGAATAGGTATGAAAGGATGCGGACAACTAATGCAAACATGTAGCATCCCCAAATTCTGTACAATTTTGCCTGAACATAGTAAATATCTGCTGGGAAATTGCCCAGGAAACTTGCAGTTTTGATAGTGGCCTTATATAGAAATGAGCCAAGGGTCAGGTTCCTGTTGTCTGATATGGGCCAGAGAACCGAGTTCATGTTGTTCACAACACAGCTGGATCCTGAGGTCACTGGCATACGGCATGCTGAATGAATTATTGTGTTAAAAGTATTACATTTGATATGAAACAGAATAACCAAACAGACTCAATTGATTTCAAGGGTTAGATTTTACACTGTTTATTTTTCACTTGTCTGAAGGACTTTTCTAGTGGTTAGTGAAGGAGTCTATGATATCCTTTTACTCTTTCAGGCACTGACAATTTGAAAACTTCCCTTCCTCATGCATGTCTTTCAGGAAAGATGGTCCTTCCCGAAATACGCTCCATCCTGGACTTCCCACCAAGATGCGATTTTACAAAGATTAGTAATTAGTACTGTTCTTTAATGGCACAACTGAAGTCTCAGTGTTTGCAAAATGCTTTGAGAATTTTACACAAAAAATATGAATGTCAACTGTTATTACTAAAATCAATTGCATTACCTTTTTCCACACAAAATTATCCCAGTACCCAGTAATGTAATAATTTTATTCAAAACCTAGCTTACTTTTCTTGGCATCAACAGCACAGACCATTTAATAAAATATAAAATTCCTTCTTGCTGCTGTAAAGTGAAATCTAAGCATTTATTTGAGCCTTTCTTTCTTCCTTTTTATTTTTGAGGAAAATGCTCACAGGGAATAACATAGCTTGCTTAACTGCATAATACTTTATGCTGTAGGTTCTTTAATTTTCTGACACTGGAACCTGAAAAAATCAGATGTGAGAAACAAAGTCTTTTTCTAAGTATTCAGTATCAGAAGAAATTATCAAAGCTTAGGGAAACTGGGAAATAAATGCACTAAGCACAAACAAGGAAATGGTAAAGATGAATCCCTAATTTTTTTCCCAGTGCTGTGTAAAACAGCCTTCCACCTCCTCTGTATTCAGTTCCAAGTCCTATATGACCTTCGGCACTAAAGATGAGAGTCATATATTTAACTACAGTATTTTTTATTTACTATAGAAGCTGAGATGCAAAACACTTAATCTACATCGTAAAATGGAAAGTGGCTGAGTTTGCAGTGACCTTGACCATTCCTACTCCAAAAGTTGATCATTTCAAACAAGTAGAGCCCTTCGGCTGTGCTAAATTGGACTCAAGTTCATGGCATGTGTTATTTTTCAAAATCTGGCTTTTTTTTTTTTTTTGGTGGGGAATCAGAGAATACAAATCTAGAAGATGTTTTACATGTATTTATTTATGAGTGCATAGATTTTCTCTGGTTAAACAGCAGTGAGGAGGAAGTAGCAGTGGGAGGTTTTCAAGGGAGTTATCCACTCAGTCCCTACTGACCTTCGGCAGAAATTGGATACTGAGCTACCTTTTGTCAATAGTAAAGCACAGAAAACTGAAGGCAGAAGCATCAACACCTTCACCAACTAAACATGTTGGTGAAGGTGTTGATCAAAATCAGTGATAAAACCCCTTTGCTCCTTCCCCTCTTGAATTTAGGGTGGAAGCAAGGCTTCGGCCGTTTCCTTGGGTGAAACTGAATTTCTGCACAGTCTGTTTCTTCAGGTAGAGTCACAAATCCACAGCTGCTTTTTGTATCCCTTATTTCACAGCATGCTGTCCCTCGATTGCCTTATATAGCTGTAGGTTTTGGGTTTTTGTTTATTTTTGTTTTGTTTTGTTTTTTTTTAAATATGAGCCAAACAAAAAGCTTGTGTTACATCATCTGAATTATGTTTTTACTAGATTAAACACAGGCTCCTGGCTAAAGAAGCCAAATATCTGATTCTTACATTTCTGGCAGGTGTTCCCTTTCCTGATCAATACCTCTTAAATGCTCTAATATCTATATCCCTCCTCACTATCCCTCTCTTCCTCTGTTTTTTTTTTTATTTTATTTTATTTTATTTTTTTTGTGACATTGGCATGTTTTCCCCTATAGTGGTGGAAAGTGTCCTAAGTCAGGCTGTCACCTAGACTGGCAACTAGAAAGCTGTTGCACTCACCAAAAGCAGGAGAATAGCCCCAGTAGACCCCAGAGGGATGCGTGTGGTTCATTTTTAAAAGTCATTGCCAAACCTACTGATGCTTAACAGCCAGTCAGTGGCAGAGCAGCGTTTGCAGGCTTTTGAAGATTTGCTCCGCTGTGCCATTCAATCCAGGTTATTTGTTCAAAATATTGCATAACATTAACATTTAAAAATTGTCCAGGTGTGAGAAAGCAATGGAATAACTTTCCTGTGCTACCAAACTAGGGGACAATGAACGTGGTAAAGAGGGACATCAAGATATTTAAGACAATGATTAGAGACTACTCAATCCAATGTGATAAATTGAAGTAGATTCATAAGGTTAATACCAATTCCAGAGACTATAGACCGTTTTATGGGATGTGCTATATAACTTTTGCTTCTTCCCCCAAATTTATGATCTTTACCAGAGATTTGAAGCAAAACACAGTAGCAATTGGATTCTAAAGGTCAATAAAGGAAGAAGAAAAAAAAAAGATTCTGTTTTTGGTACTGTTATTTTGCCAATTAAACTGCTATAAAGATAATAAAAAGAGAGCATCTGTGGAAAATGAAGGTTTGCCTTCATGAACAGAGATATTGTGAATTCTAAAAGCCTTTAAAATTATATTCCCTAATAAATAAATAAATTAATCAACAAGTTGTATGAAGCTACATAAAACCCTCTGCACATCTCATTAATCTTTGAGCTATTTTCGGGGGGTGGGGGGGGGAGTTAGGTGAAAAAAATCCTTGCTGCAGAAATGTTTACGTGCAAAATTTGTAAGCCATGCTGAGGAAACAGAACTTGCCTTAAGGCAGGGATTCTGTCTCCTTGCTCCAAAATGATTAGAAGCATGGAGAAAAAGAAAATAAAACAAACAAACAAAAAAACCCTCACAAAGAAGAGTGATTAGAAAGACTGAGTTTGCTTATTTAAAAGAAAGAAGAATAAAAAGAAGTGAGGTGTAAAAATGCAAGCTAGGGAGAACTCCAAGAAGAAGGCATAATCGCCTTTTTTTCTGTGTTTATGTAGTTATTTTGTAACATATTGTGGTCAAACGTTTTGCACTCCTGTAGCCAGAGAGCTATCACAGATGTTCTTTTCAATGTTATGATCTGGGGGATACAGGAGGTGCATGTCTGAGAGCTTGTCCATTTTTCCATTTATAACTGCTAATCTAATAAAACGTATTACCTTTATGAAAAAGCTTCTCTTTTCAGAAGCAGGAGCCAAAAGCAGTCTGTGCTTTGCATGAGGACAGAAGCTTAGAGAACAAGAAATTATAGGAGGTGTTAGGATGGATGTTGGTGTGTTGGGGTGGGTGTGTGTTAGACAGAGAGGGATGCTCCGTTTGATAAATTAAACAAAGTGGTTTCCTCTGGACATTTCTCAAAGTGTTGATATCTTTGGAAGGGTGTCAGAGAAAGAGCCAAAAAATTACCAAGGATTGAGAGAGGTTTCATTGTGAAGAATGTTTTAGAGAAGTTGAAAGAAGAACTGTCTGCTGAGACTTCCTAGGACTTGCCAAGTCATCACTTCGTGTGGTAGAGAGAGAGCCTGTATGACAAAGGAGCTGAGAAAATGCATTACAAACATGACTATCTAATATGATGCTAAAGTAAGAAAATGGACCTCTGTGGGAAAACTTCACAGCACCCGAATAGCTGCTGGAGAACTTACCGGGACAGAGAAGCATTGCGCTGACCCAGCATAGCCACCACGGACCAGCACAGGCTGAAGGGCACTGAGTGATGAGGAGAGGGAAAAGTAATCTGCTCGTTCCATATTTAGACAACCAGTTGGTAGAGATTTTCCAAATATTAGAAAGGCTGCATGGGAGTGGGAACTGGGACCAAATATACTTTGGAAAAAAGCGATAGTGCAGCGGTGGGAATTGCCTTGGTGAAACCCTGTTATTTGCATCCTTATCTTTAACCACGGAGCTGGCAAGCAACTAAAAGAAACATTCTTAAGAAACATTTTGAAATGCATTAAGTTCTCCAGTGGAATATGATCCTTCGGGGTATGTCAGGAAGGGAACAAGGGGAGAAACTGAAGCTGTATAGGACTAGCGACTTCCTGAGGCAATCCGGGTTGGGGACTTGTATGTACCTCCCCCTCCACACAGGTACCCACATCCCCACGTCCCACACACATACTTATTTCAACAAATTTGTTCTAGTTCATGAAAAACACATTAGCAAAAAAATTCTGACCAGTTCTTGTCCACAAGACCTTTGGGAGTGCAATTCAGCACAGCATGGAAGACATTCATAAATCCTCTGTGAAATGAAATCCCACTTCAGTGGGATTCAGCGCACAGGTTAAGTACTCCCTACATTTCTAGCATTATCCACACAGATAATGTAAACTCAGAAAGAATACCCTGAACGCGCACACTATTTCTATCTTTCATAGAAAGAAATTAGCAGGTGTAACAGCCTTCCCAAAGGTGGGATGTAAACATCACGAGAGACCTCAGCCAGAAGAAGAAATGGAGTATCTGCCACCTTGTAATTGGAATTTAAGTTCAATTAAGATGGAGAGAAAAATACTCATCACCCTTCCAGAGAAGTGCAGGAGCCCTTGGTGCAGTTATCTAAACATAAGAAAGCAGCCTTTCTAAAACTTGAGTTAAACAAACAAGTCTCTGTAAAAAATGGCCTGTAATCTTAATTCTCAAGTTTATAGTTAGATGACAAAAAAAAAAAGTGTCTAACTGTTGCTCTGGGCTTCTTTTGTGCTTCTGTCTCCTCAATCACAATATAGGATTGAAATCCAGTATCTTAGCACTAAAAGCCTTATTTTACTAAATTAAGCTCGGGTACTACAGTGTGTGTAAGTGGTGGGACCTGATCAGACTGGAGACAGGCAGGTAGGTGACCCTTAGTGCTTGGTGAACCCCTGGCTCCCACTTTTGGGTAAACCAGAGGAAGGAGGAGGAAGGGTTGCTTTGTCTGCATAAGCTGCTATGTTATGCTGTCCTACCTTGTTTCTCAGATGTCCCTTACATATGGGAAGGGACCACATTTCAGGATGGATAAACTTGCTGGTAACTGGCTTCCTGCCACAGTCTCTCCCAAGGGATCTGTAATCCTTCCCTGTTCATTTTACGGACTCCTATTTGGATAAGTGAGCTGCGCCTGGTTATATGATTTCCAAACATGCCTGCTTTGGTCTCGTATCTGAAACTGCATCTGCCACAAAACCTGAGGATAGTATCTGGCTGCAGGTCTTGGTGCTTACGAAAGCCCAATTATAATACTAACACATAAAACCAATGCAGACCATTGTGAGGACAGTATGCGACTTCCCACATAGCACACACAAAGCAATTTCACCTAGTTATTACTTTGTGAAGTATATAACATCTGGTTAAGCTGCTAGATATCTATTTATAAAAGCATTTAGTCTTGATTTAAGACTTCAAGCAAAAGCGAATCCATCATGCTCTAAGATAAAATGTCCCAGTGGTTTATAACTTTCAGTGTTAAAAAAGTGAAGCAATTTGTAGTTTGAATTTATCTTCTACCATGAACCTTTGAAACTCATTATGTTTTCCCTTTCCTAGACTAAAGAGCTGACTGTCAGTTATCTTCTCTTTTGTAGATTCGTTCAGATTGATCAAATCAAACCTTAAACTTTTCTTGGGTAAGACTGAGAAGAGGAATTTCCTTGGTCTCACCAAAAGGTATTTTTTTTCCCCAACTCCAGGTCAAGGTTGCAGTTCCTTCTGGATTTCCCCACCTTTCTTAAAGTGTTTTGTACCTGTTATGTAGAGGGCTGGACACAGTATCCCAGTTACGGCACTAGTGATGTTTGGAAGGGTTACATGGGATGGCATTGCCTCGGTGTCCTAACTTTAATGAGACCGTTAGTTCCCCTTGATGTATATCCCAGGATCACCTGTAGTCTCTCAGCTACAGAGTCATGCTCGGAGCTGACGTTCCAGAGTTTTATATGTCCTCAAACTCATTGCAGAGTTACTGTTTTCCGAGACACCATCCTTAGGCTTGTGTGACCTAAATGCTTTGCTTCTAAATGCTTGGCTGGAATTTAACTGTGATATTTGTTCAAGTTAATACAGCAGCTCATTAAAGACAAATAAAATCATTATTTGGATGCAAAGCATTGTGGTTAAAGACCTGAATCTATCTTCAGGAAATCTGCGTTCTATTTTAGGCTTTTACTGTAAACCACCTATGTAAATCTTAACAATCAGGGGGACTTAATTTTCTCCTGCTCTAGCTCCACTGTATAAAGTGGAGTAACAATTTTTCCATGCCATTTTTATTGTCTAGGCAACCAGTAAGCTAAAAAAAAATCGCAAGCCTGAATAAACAGAACAAAGTAAAAGACTAGAGAGGAAGCATGGAAGAAGAAAGCACACAAACAAAGCCAGAAGCTTATTAAGAGCATAGACTTGGAAAAAGAGCCTCCTGGGCCATGTAATTCAGATTCTTCTACTACATGTATTATGATCTAAATTTTCAGTTATCAAACTCTATTTTACAATTCGTTAGGCTTCCCCACATTTAAAATCGCTCTCTGACAATGTCAAATCTCTGACCTAAGAAGTGTCCTGTTTGCCCTTTTGCAATCAATGCCCTTTAGCCTGAAATACTCTTTTGAGTCCGTGGTGCTTACACCATCTGTTTGCAAATACAAAGAGATAAAGTGTTATATTGCCAGTTCTTTGTGCTTGAAACACAATCCTTCAATCAAAAAGAATCATATATATTTTATATATATATATATATATGTAAAATGTCACTGTATCTGCCATGGCCAGTGAGTGCTTGGGTGGATAATCTTCAGATTGGAAAGCAATATAGCAATGGTTAGCCTTGTCAGGGCTGTGTTTTCACACACTTATACTGATCCAAACTCAAATCACTGTCCGGCAGAGCCCAGCTCCATGGAGCTGGACCATGTGGCCAGAGCTGGCCTGTGGATGGAGGGCCATGGAGATGGACTGGCGACATCAGCTGAGCGCTGGTGTGGCAAACACTGTGCATTTCAGTCACACAGCAAAAGCTGACATCTATATATTTTAAATATTTATCCCAGCCAGATACAGTGCATAGTGATTAGGATACAAATGAGATCAATTTCTCCTCTCTGGAGATAAATACAGATTAATTTGCTCTCCCTCTCCTACTAATGCTTTTTTTTTTTTTTCCCTCAAAACCTTCTTTTTTATTATTATTTTCCTTCCTGTTTCCTTCTAGACATTCAACAAAGCAATTAAACTGTATTCATGCATTATTGTAAACCCAATGCCAGGGCACTGAATTGTCTCAGGGGCAGTGCTGAAGTGTGGTGAATATTAAATTTAAAGAAAGTGCCAATGGTTTAAAAGACTGCCCTGAGTGTGTGTGTATGTTTGTGATATGTAACATTTGCAAAGAAAAAAAAAAATAGCTCTTTCAGGCTTTTCTTTGGAGGATTTTGGAGTCCAAACAAGATTTACTACTGAGCTTTATTTTCCACTCTGAATAAATGTTATCAGTTGATCTATGCTCCTTTTAAAATAAATGATGGGAGGGAGCAAGACAACATACTGCAAAAGTAGGAGGGCGCTCAGTTCTGCTCCCCCCAATACCACTTATTCCACTTACAAGTCAGGGAGACACTAAGCGGGGGCATTTCCACAGCTCTAGCAATGCCAACTGCAAAACCATAAAGAAAATCATCTAGCCCTTGTGCCTTTCTGCTGTCTTTTCCTGCTGTCCTTATAGGGGATTTAAAGTATCTGTGGTTTTGACACGCAGGCAGGCAAATCTGCTACATGCACTCCCAGATCAATACCTGAAAGTTCGTTTAGGTGTTTGGCTGCGTGCTGTTAACCGATTCATCCCAGCAAGCCCTGTGCGTTCAGCTGATTACACTCATTGCCCTCCGAGGAGCTGCATGTAAAAGCAGCCATCTATGGTATTTCAGTAATGAGAGCTCCGAGGGAGGGATTATTATTTTAGTGAAACAATGATTTTTCACGGAGTTCAGTGAAAGAAATTGGATAGATGTCACTGTCACGGGAGGCAGGGAAGAAAACCCCTGCCCAGGTTGTTGCTGTTGAGATGGCTTTGCCATTGAGAAGTGCAGAGGGCTGGAGAGCAGTCATCAACGGGCCAAATCCCATGACCTTCACGCCAGCTGCCCCAGAGCTGGCCCTTTGTCACAGGTTTGGCTCTTTCCCTTCAGAAAGCTCTGGGTCTACCTTGTTTCTAGTATGAATAGTAGCTGAGTCAAAGAGAACGTCTTGGAGTATCAAACCGCTCCTACCTGTCATCCCTGCGGGGATTTCCTTTGTGCATCCTTGTTGTCTTAACTAGTCATACCATGCTTGCCTGGGTTTACACTGTGATAGTTAAAAATACAAATAATAATCAAGATATTAACTCTCATATACTTAAAACGTCAAGGCACAGAACAAATTAATTAGCATGCAGTTCATAAATGTGACATTGATGAATTACAGCATAGTTATTGATTAATCATATATCAGTTACAGTGGTCTAAGCCCTATAACTACAAATCAGTTTAGACCTATCCATGAATTGATACTCAGTGTAAGAAATTAAATCAAAGACTCTGAATGGTACAAAAGTGCAGGCTAAGGTTTAACTCCCAGCTGATGCACAAGTAACGTGCTTGATTAACACTAATGGAAAGCTAAATAGATATGCCTGCGGTGTACTGATATGAGAACAAACTTCAGCTGATTGAAGACTCCCTCACTATTTATGCTGTTTTGGTCCCTGTTATAGGCACCTCATTAACGAGAAAATATGACCCCAACCTGGGTGTAATAGAGCTGCCACTAAGGTAAGCATGCCATTTATTCAGCCACAATACTATAGGAGTTAATTTGGTAAGGTTTGTTTCTACAGCACTGTAGTATACCTAGTTTTTATTAAACACAAAAAGAGATGGGTATTAATTTATGCAAATAATTCCTGTAGCTTCAGTGGAGTGTTTAACAGAATATATTTTGCCAGACCTGGCCATAATTCAGGAGGGTAGAAAACAGACTCTGGTGACCTAGGCACAGACGTCACTGGAGAGTAATTAATTTAAAAATAGCTGTTGAGTACTTTTGATAGAAAATTTAAAGACTGAGTGTTTTGTTTGTCTTCCACACATATTTGTCAGAGATCTTTTAATTCCTGACGCACATGCCAAAAACCAAAAAAATAAAAATTTTAAGTTAGACATAGCCTTGGCAATTTTTTCAATG
The DNA here is from genome assembly GCA_013389945.1 of Fregata magnificens. Lineage (NCBI taxonomy): Eukaryota > Metazoa > Chordata > Aves > Suliformes > Fregatidae > Fregata > Fregata magnificens. Next base: position 96,206 of record WAAD01002665.1, read on the forward strand.
TATTTTAAAGTTTTCACTTTAAAAAGGATAAATGACTTCTTCCAAGAAATCCCAGATGGCCATTCATTTTTTTTTTTCATTATAAAAAAGATCACAGTAGTTTTGTTGAAAGAAATGTTTCTAGTTTGGGTGGGATTCTCTCTGTGATACTGAGACACACAACTTGTAAGTAAACTGCTGGTAAAACAACTCTTTTTTTTGAAGAAGCGTTTCCCCTTTCAAAGAAGACAAAGCTTTCAAAGTCGTAGAATAAAATGCTATCTTCTCAAGTTTAGGAGTTTAAGGATGTCTCTACAGATGCTTTCAAATGCATCTTCCTCTCTTCCCCAACTAGGACAGGTCCAACACCCTTTCCTGTTGCAGCAAATTCAGGGAACAGAGGCATCTGGCCTCTGGAAGCTGCTCCAAAAGGTCTCGCTTTCCCCTGCACCCCGTGTCAGATTTGTGGCACGATGAGGCTTGCATCTGATGTGGAAGTGGGCACATACACGAGGGTGACTGCATTGACCCCTGAATGTCTTTCTGGTTTGCTTGCATCCTGCAAGGCTGCAAACTTCAAAGTAGCCATGCTCCCGATAAGGATCGTTTCCACTTGATTTACATTATCCAAATGGTGGTGGGATACCAGGAAGCAGAAACTCCGTTTTCCTGTTGTTTGCAGGCAGCTAGGTCTGCTTGTGACCCCAAGAAATGATTGCTGCAATGAAGAAAACAACATCCATGCTCCATCCTCCCACTTCCTGGAAGTAACAAAAGCCTTGTGGAACATATTGCTACACTGTTGTCAACATAATGATAGTGTTTGTAAAATAAACTCCCACCAAACACTACAATAATTAGAATGTCTTTTTTCCCCCTCCCAACCTTATGTTCCTTTCAACACAATGACATCAATGTTCATTAATTCTATATTTGAATGTTCGTCTTCTGTGGCAGCTCTACCAAATAAACAAAGCAAAACTATTTAACCATGAGAAGATGTATAATGTTTACATGGGAAGGGAATAAAACCAGCGATGGCAACAGAACTCTTAATCAAACTCAATTATACAGACCAGGCTCAATCTGCCCCAGCCGACAGTTTGCTGACTTTTGTTATAGTATTGTGCGAGGAGAAATGTTTCATTTTACAGCCCTACAGAAAAGGTTCTTGGCTAAATATTGTGGAGGAAAATCACAGAGCGGGTGAGTTCTTGGCAAAAAAAGTTTGATCCTAGTGATAACTAAGAAACCATGAGTATAAATCAGATGTAGTCATTCCCTCTAAAACACTGTAGAAGATACAGGTTGGGTCAGTGTTCCTAATTATGCATCTGTCTGCTGGAAACTATGCCAATCTTTACTCCTGAGGTACATTTCAATAGCAGTGAGTAAAACCCTTCAGGAAAAAACAAAACATTCCCTCCTGAAAAAAATCCCCTTAATTGGACATTTGTGAAAGGTAGCTAAACAGTGATCTAGAAAACAATGAACGATAGTACTTTCCAACCTCCTGTGTTGAAGAAACATCTCCTCTAAGAAGAAAAGGCAAAGAGGATATGAAGAATGTATTTTTTAAAAGTATATGTTCCTAAGTCTCTGGTTTGTGTTGGAGCAGAGGATCAGCAAAAGTCCTTGGGGTTCATTGAGGTTCAAAGGCAAATTGGGAGTTTGGCTCTCCATAGACCAGCCTAGCTTGTAGCAAAAAACCCCAGATTTTTCTGGCCTCAGAAACCAACCTGACTTGCTCCTGGGAGGTTTTTTATAACCTGTGCATCATTTTGGGTAGTGCGATGTGTTTAAATGGAACATTATAGCATCCCGCCTGCATCCTACTCTCTAGGCAGGGATGGGTTTTTTTCTTAGGGAAAAGTGTTGATTGTTCTCACTTTTAAGGACGCAATTTAGACTAGTTATTTCCTGCCTACCATGGGTAGATTCTGTGTTATTTTGTAACAGAAAGTGAAAGATAGCTAAAATGTGGAATATGATTTCAAAGCGTGCCTACTGCAGTACACATTAATAAGAGGAAAATATCAAAAAGAGGGACAGCTAGCTACAATGTCACTTACATGACTTTCGTATGAGAAGCTTCTATGAATATAGAGGATAGTCCAATAAAACTGCTCAGTCGTCGTCTTGGTTTAGAAACAGATCCACCTACAATCATATACTTTTTTTTTGAGGAGTCTTAAAACTGTCCCAATTGTGAATCCTTTTAAATGTCCATCTAAACGTCCAGGCTAAGTGCCAAGAGGAAATCAATCTATGCTGACTCTCTGAAATCTTCCAAGTGTGATAAGCTTAATAGGAACATTTGTCCATTTTATGTTACCTTCAGGAGCTTTTACAGTGAAAGTCTCACCTCTTTTCTACTGCTTTGCATGCAGTGGCAATTAATTTTTAGTTGAACATACTCACTCAAAGCAAAATTAGCTTCTTGCTAGAACTGTGTGAGAGCAAACTCATTTCTGGCATGTTTTGATAGAGGAATACATTTTCTCTAGAAAATGCCCGGAAAAAAGTGCTCATGAAAACATGCACATTTATATGACAGCAATAAAACTAAACATTGTGGGAATACATAGCTGGTGGTAGTTTGGTATATTTTCAGTTTCCTTGGAAAATCCTGCAAAAGCTTTTGCTCAGTTGTCTCTCTTCCTCAAAAGAGGGTGCTGAGAGTTTCCCAGCTGCTCTTGCACCCCGGAGGCAAGAGACATGAGAAACTCTTTCGGAGAAAGTTTCTTTCCCATTTGTGTAGCCTTATTTTGTGATGGACCAGCAGGTGAACAGCCCCTACCTGTCTGTCTGTCTACCTAGATATGTATTTTACAACTGTCACTCTGGCATCTAGAAATTAGTCTCTGTCTTCTGCATTACTATTATTCATGCCCTGTCACCCTTGTTCCATTTCCCTGCCAATATTTCTTGCTTTCATTCAGGGTTTCTTTACTTTTTTTGATTTTACCAGGGCTCACTGCTCTGCCCTGAGCTGCTTTGGGAGGATCCCGCGGTGGCTTCCCTGCAGCTCAGGAATGGACAGAGCTGGGATTTGCCATGAAGCGGCCTCCCCGCATCTGAGCTGAGTCCTCCAAACCATGCTTCTCCCACTCCTCAAGGTAAGACTTCCAATCCAACAAAGGAGAAATTCACATGAGACAAAGATCATAGTGAAATTCAAATTAGGGGCTGCAAGTACACAGGTAAATATGTGAAAAGACCTCCGTTGCTCTTGGCATTTCACAAAGGCTCTGCAATGACACTAGCTAACAGTCAGCACGTCTTTACTTCTTGCTCAGGAGGAAAGTGTCTTCCAGATGGTTTCTTTTTATTCATTTAGAGAGAGTTAAGCTCCATCTCAGAGCTGCAGACAGTTGACTGATTGATGCTCGTGGAAAATCTGCTGATTGGAAAGACTGTATATCACATTAGCTGTTTCAGAGTTACTTTGGTAATTGGTTTCAAAGGAGAGGAGGAAAAAAAAAGATTTGCGCCAGCCTAGGTGTAACTGATTTACCTCATTTTTTCTGATTCAGAATTGACAAGACATAGATCAGTCATCGACAACTTCATGCTCCTAAGAATGGATGTTTCAGGCACCCTTGAAGTGCCAGAGAATCACAGATTAATACGTTTTAAGCCTTTTGCTTTTATGTTGCCAAAATGAATGGGACTTGGGTCAGCGATATATGTGCGTTATTAGCTTTTCTTATATTTTTTTGGTGATTTAACTGAAACAAATGAGTGCTTTCAGTTCCAGTTGTCAGTAGACCAGAGTTTACAATGTAAGAGCGATGGCCCAAATCTAACCTTGGTTTCCTCCTCTTGAGGATATGTCTATCCTGCATACAGTTCATCGCCTCCAGACAGACCCCAGCTAGTTTTTGAAGTGGTTAGCACTAGTAGCTGGCAGTGAAGCTCAGGCTGACCTTCAAAGTACTGTACTTTGAAATTGTACCTAGCACAAAACACTGGGTCTTTACAGAGTTTTTCACTGGGGTTTCTGAGTTTTAAAGCAAAATGTGTGGTGCTTTAGTTGGACTCCCAGCACACGCCGATTTAGCACACTTCCCCAAGGTGCAAATTATCTTTGTTCTAGTATCTGTTCAAAACCTGGTGGAGCGTGAAGCTGATTTTCTATACCCTGCCTTCCGTATTAAACCCCGTGACTATGTGATTGTTATTGGCAGCTCTGACATAGGGCTGTGAAATGATAACTATTTTACTACTGTGGTCAAGCTTTGCACCTAGTTACTATGGACATTGTGGATGTTTAAACTTTGCATGCATTTAAAAGTGATTGGGGATATTTGTTAATGGAAAGCAAATCAGTCCAGGACTGTTAAATGAAAGACAGTATGTTCAGCTCAAGGAGCAGCAAAGCAGCAGCTCACAGGAGGCTGGGAGACCATTCTGAGGAAAAAAAGGCTTCAATTTTATTTTACTTTTCCTATCGATCTACTTTTGGATGCTGTCAGAGACCAGGCAACATGCTGGGCAGGCATTTGGCTTGAGCCAATGTGGCCCTTCTTATATACTTAAATTTACAGTGATAATCAAGTTATTGTTTAATCACCATTTGAAGGGAGTCCAGCATCTTTCCTATCCTCAGCACTCATTCTTTTCCAAGGACAGTTATCTGAAAGTTAAACCACATTTGTTGTCACTAAATCATCAGGAAAATACGAGACCAAGACAGAAAATGCTTCATGGCAGCTCTGCTGTACAGACTGCTGTTGCCACTGGTGCCTCATCTGCTTTAGGAGGTTGCTTGTGCCCCATGTTACCCTTTTCCACCTCTCCTTTCCCCTCTTCACATTTATGGAAATCTCTGCCCTGCCAGTTTTGCTGACTAAGCTGTTTGTGTGGCTAAACTCAGATGAAAACAACAACGCTTCAAAACCACTTTTTTCCTTCAAACAACTGTTTATTGTAAAATTTAGTGAGAAATTAATGCACTGAGGTTGGGCTCAAGCAGAAGGTCCACCTCAAATCCTGACACCACTCCCATCAAAACCACTCTTCTTCTATCGAACATTTCATTTTTGATGAAACAACATTATATGGAAGTGAAAAGGTTGAAATCTGTCATGTTTAACAAACTTTGGGCTCCCATCTTGCAGTACCCCAAAGGCCCCACCAACTTTGCTAACGCCTTTCCCTAGAACAATGAATGTCTACAGGATAAATTCTGCTGTTACTTATATCTTAACTGTGTTATTAAAGTAAGTGAAAGGAAAAAAGATTTAAGGAAGGGCAGAATATTATGCCAATTTACACCATGGAATATTGAATTTAATTAATCATTGCAATGAAGTAAAAAATTTACTCGGGCATAACCAAGAGGTGAATCTGACCATGTGGATATATCATAGGTGTAATCCTCACATTTTGCAAAGACTTCACATACCTGTTTAGACCCAATAGTATTATGGTTCTAGTGCATCCTTAACATTCGTTTTTGAAAGCCTGATTGCCATAAGAATACCTCATCAAATTTTAATTAATCCCCAAGACAAAGCTGCAATGGGCATCTCGGGGAATCTTCTCTATTGAATTGGCACACTAGTTAAAAAGTAGAGCAATAAAATTCTAATTCTTTGAAGGACTGTTTGTATTCTGAGAAACTACGAGCGCATTTAAATATTTAATGTGGTTGATATGGGAATTCTTAGACATAATTTTTATTGGAATTCTGTTTCTGCTATTATTTGATTATTCTAGCTTCTGTCATACATGAAAGCACCTTGGATGTTTGAAGTGGAAGTGTACTAAGTCTCTAAAATCCTGTGAGATGATTCCTTCAAATTGCTTTGTACCATTATTCAACATTAAATTGCAATATTTTCAATTTTGGAAATGCAATTCGGTATCAGGCCGATGATAACTGGCACTTATACTTACGCTCTTTGCTTTATGCTCCAAAATGAGCTGTACACATTAATCAATGCAGATCCAACTTCTTTTTGCCTTGAGTGGCTCAAGCTCTGGGAGGGATACAGCTGCCATATCTTCAGCATCTGAGTCTGAGCTAGTCGCTACATGCTCCATCTATAGAACAGAAAACTAAATGAACATTTCCAGAGAGTGATTCACGCCACTTAGACGGATGTCTAAGGCAGGCTAGATGACTCAACCTCCAGAGGTGCCTCTTTTTTCCATTGACTGTATGTAATAACAATGAAAGCAAATTAGCTCCACGTGTTATATGAAACTTTCCCTTCTGAGTCACTACTGCATCTCTCAGGATTATAGAGGGAAGAACACAATTCTCCCTTGCCCCTTTATCAGATGTCAGGGTCTTACAGAAAGAGGTCAGTAAATGCAATACATCAGTGACTCAATGTAATTAAATCAGATTTGTAGGGTTTGCATGTTGTACTTCTCTAATACTTTTTTTTCCTTCATAAAAAGGGCCTATTTCCACATTAACAATGTTTAATTTGAGATTCTTTGTTTCCATTCGTGACTCTCAGATGGGTGATGTGACTCCTATCTCATCAAGTGTTTTACTTTACAGCGGTTGCTCCTGTGTATTTTGTGAACCTTAAAGAGATGCAGTTATTGCTTTCAGTGCATTTGTGCTTCAGTTAAAGACAGGTGTATCTTTCAAAGAAAGAAATATGGTATTTTCTTGAAGAAATCAAAGAAAATGTGGCTAGAAGGGACATCAAGAGGTCATGTAGTCCATCTCCTTTCATAAAGACAGGGTCAGCTATGTCACTTGTGACAAATGCTAGTCCAATTTTTCTTAAAGATCTCCAGTGATGAAAACATTTCCTGATGTTAGATTTTAATCTTCTTTGCTTTATTGCTCCTTGGCCTAACAACAGTAGACACAGAAAAGAGTTTATTTCTTTCCTGTAGCTACCTTTTACTTTGAAGACCATTTCCACATTTTCCCCTATTTTTTCTTTTCTCTGGATTAAATGATCCTAATTTCTTTAAACTTTTCTCCTAGGTCATGGTTTCTACCACAACCAAATCAGTCTCAGTCTCTTTTGAGGATCCTTTGCAAATGGTGCCCATCCTTCCAAACTATTGTGCCTTCTATGCACAAGCACACGGTTTTTGATTCAAGTCCAGCTGTAAACCTTGTTCAGCTGTAATCAGATATTACTCAGATCCCATTCCGCAACACTGCAGCCAGGCCAGAAATCCACTTTAGTTTTTGCGCAGTTCTGTATTTCCAAGAGTTTCACTTTACATTTGTCCTTCCTGAACGGTACTGTACTTCTTCTCCACTTGCCTCCAATTATTTTGAATTCTAGTCCTCTTCCCCACCGTGTTTGCAGACGCTCACCTTGGTGCTCTCTGTGGCTGCAATAAATATGCTGTCTATTCTTTCATCCAAACCATTTATGAAATTATGAACGGTATCAGATGTTAGACAGAATCCTAAATAACCAACAGTATTGAGTGGGGGTAGCTATCTAATTTTGCTGTTTTGACAGTAGCTATGTAATCCCGCATTCTAGAGTTTCACCTAGATAATGTTTCTCAAACTTTTTTCTAATTTCTTCATGTAAGACAGTGTCAAAGCATTGCTAAAGTCAAAGTATATGACATTTCCTGGTTCTCCCTTATGCACAAAGCCAGTTGCCTTGTCATAGTAAGAATCAGATTAGTTTGACATTATTTGTTTTTGATGAATGTAAATTGGCTGTTGCTCTTCTCTTAATATCCTCTAGATGCTTACAAACTTTTGAGTTATTTATTCCAACAGTTTTGTAAGAATGTGACTTCAGCTAGATCTCTACATCTGTTACAGTTCCCTGAATCTTTTAAAGATAAGCATTGTATTTTCTCGTTTCAAGAAAGAATTCCAAAGTACCAGAAAAAAAGTCTGGAATTTTCCTTTTNAAATTATGCAAGATCTGTCTCTGCATTCAGTTATTGAGTGAGATGATAGATACTTATGCAGACTTGTGGTTCAGACACTATTATACCTACAGAATTATAATTCTGTTACAATAGCCCTATCTACCACAGCTTTTCAAAGCAGCACAACGGCATCAGGACTAGAATTACAATTTTGCTTCTTCAAATACTTATGACATGGAAAAAATCCTCTCTGCTGCTAACAACATTATTGAAATGACAGAGGTGATCTGTTCCGACTCAGGAAGGAGAAGTTAATGATACATAAAAAATTGCATCCTTCTACCTCTGCCCCTCACCTTCTGCAGTGTTTACAATACTTCGAGGGCCATCAGGTGGAAATACACAGCTCAAAGGGATCCAGGCTGCCCAAGTTTCAAAGTCCTGTCCTCAGATCTCTTTCAAAAGTTTGTTCTGAAGAAGTTTGTACCTACAAGGAAATAAATGAATAAGCAAGCAAAGAGGAGTTGAAATATAGGAACGATCTACAAAAACTGCAATTCATCTGATTTAAATACAGGCAAAAAATCAGAGCTCTGACAATACATGAACTTGCAGAAAATGTGACCAAAATGCCTTGTTTCTTATATATTGACTGCAAAGGAAGCATGCTACAAATAACCAGTTGTCTATTCTATGGCTCCACCATAAGGTAATTAATTTAAATCTCCCTAAGTCACTTATTCTCTATTCTATTTCTTTTGTATTTGTTTATTTGGTCATGAGTTTCTTCTCCTTTTGATTCACTTCCAGTTGTACTCGCTCCCTGTCCCTGCCCAGTCTGAAGATGAGTATGAAAAACTTGGTCTTTCAGTACCCTGTTAAATTACAGATAGTAAGCTGTGTAGGTGTTAGCATTTCATGGAAGCAGGGTCCCACTTATTTATAGCTCTTCTGTTTAGCCTTCTGTGTTGGCATGCTGTAGTACTCTGCCAGAATGCCTACTGAATATGCAAGTTCATAGGCAGCTTCACTAGCAACTGAAATCTTAGTTTATGACCAAAATAAGGGATGTGCTTGTAGCAATCGCACTGAGATTTGGCATGGGGAAATATTTGATGAACACCTGATAGGGTTCGATACCCTATTTTGACCTCCTATTTTGAAACATGGCTATCCTGCCCTAATATTTGATAGGAGAACCTGTGTGAGTTGGTCCTGCTCATCAGGAATGGTGCTTCTGACTTTGAGAGCCTTACGGTTAACGGATTTTCGTATGGGCAAGACTCAGTCAGCTTAAGAGACTAAGTAATTTCAAGAGAATTGTGCCCAAATGCTTCTCTAATGGGCCTCCTTAGTCTGGAGAAGTCTACACGCAATACTCACGTTATTTTTGTAATGAAAAAAACCCAAACACCCCAAAGCCAAAAACCTCACCCCAAAAGACCCCAGTCAATAGGGTTTAGATTTTGTTTAAAATATCCACAATTATGTGCCTGTATATAAGTGTCTACTTCTGTGCTGGGTGGTGAAGCTGTCTTTATAGTCAGTGGAGAGCTTGCCAGGGCAGTTGGTCCCGCTGAATCATTCTCTGCCACAAATCTCCATCATGAATTGGCTACTCATCTAAAATGTGCCCTAAATGCCATTGGGATTTTATTATTTCTTTCCACCAACTAAAAAAGTAGGCTAGAAATCTACCCCACATACAGACATCTACATCTGGGGGCCTAAATTGAACTCAGCTAAGATTCAGATCACATCCTGGGTTGCTTGGACAACTACACCTGAGAACTTGTGCTGTCTGAGCAAGCAGGTGCTGAGGTCCCACTTTAGACTCTATTGGTTTAGATGACAAAATCTTTTCATTGTGGTTTATAGTTTTCTATACATTTTTTTTCTATGTGGTTTGCACCTACCTCCCACACCTGGGGTTTCATGACCCTAGGATAGTTCAGCCAGTTTCAGAGACTAAAACCACTGCCTCTTTGTGGGATCTTTTCTAGCCTGAACTTGCAGAAGCTTGTTCAGTGTTTTAGCATCTTGAGCACCTAGCCACAGGAGATGCATGTTATTGTATAGCCATCTCCCTCAAGTCCATCATTTCAACTGCTACATGATTTCACTGGGTGCTACTTAATATTCCTCTGTGAAGTTCTTTGCTTT